>OY294067.1:202912250-203459750 GCA_958510875.1 Endomychus coccineus
CTACTTTGAAGTTTGGTACACGTGATTGTGATTTCAATATAACACAATATTTAATGTGTGTTGTTTTGCCACCAATAACTCCAACTTTCCATAACAAATGATCACCTTGTATATTTCAGTATGTTCAAACAGTAATTCCTATCGCTTGCACATCTAGTAACACCCTGCAAGAGCAGGTTTCTCCTGTATTGTTCATCACATTGACTATTGCAGTTCACATTAAAATTGATTTCTCATCATCAAAATAACCTGATACAACGCTTACATGAGCAACTGAACGGATTTGCTGTGCTGACTGATTAGGATCTGTAGAAGTGACATTCAACTGGGGTATCTTGATGCAATAATGATGAATTTCATTGCACTTTTTCCATTTAAACTTCCTAAGCCTTCATCTTAGAAGGGACGGTAATGTATGAACAAAAATCAGATTATTAAATTCCGATTTATTTCCAGCCGAGGGTAACCCCTTGTTTACATCATTATATCCAAATAGTATTTAAACAGGCACTTGGTAGCCACCGAAAAACAGTATTATTAGTGGATAAGGTTGATTATTTTTTATTTATAGTGTAATAGTGTATCCACAGTGTGAACTCTTTTATAGTTTATTAATATACTCTGTACTCAAGACTTCAAGTAACTTATGAATTTTGACAAAGTAGGAAAACACTGTTCATCCCTCTGCAACTCAAATCGTTACAATTTTCGGCATCTAATTTTTGTGACAAAATGTAAATTAATAATATCTACCAAATGTTGTGCTCCTAGAGACTATAATGAGCTTTAATTGCTTGGAATCATTTAATAGATTCTTTAACTCACTGCCTGAATTATTTCCAATTCCTTCCAAATGAAAAATTGAACCCAGAACATTTTTGTCATACCTCTGGAATAGAGAAAACTTGATAATTTGCCTCTACTATTTAAATTTTCAATGATATTGGCAGCTTAAAGTTGTAATCTAGATTTTAAATAAATCAATTTTTCCACATCAGTTATTGTGTATTAATGTCACAAATAAATCCTTAAATTTATCCCAATTTTAGAATTTAACATCAAAATAAGGCAATTCTATTTTAGGTAAACTAATATTTTTGAGAGATGTATTTGCACCTACTGACATTGTACTGATATGAGCAGTGGCGGATCCAGGGGGGTCACGGGGGTCATGACCCCCCCAATGATGAACAAAAAAAATTTTTTTTAGGAGAATAAACTGATATGGTAAACGACAAAAAATTGTAAAGTCAGCAATACATCTGTAACTACATCTGTGAGCCAATTTAGTTTGATTATAACAAGGATTTTAATTTAAACAATATCGTATGTGATTAAGACAAGCTTTTGTCAATTTTAATGAATGCATGTCTAAGAGTGACCCCCCCCCCCCCCCCAAAAAAAACAAAAGTCTGGATCCGCGCCTGGATATGAGAGTTTCAACTATTATTGGAATGAACACTTTCATTATCATTAAGACTGTGACTTTGACTTGTTAACACGATTTAAATTATTCAAATCTGTTCTCAACTAATTTTGTTCTATTTTTAAGACGGAATGAGCGATAGCGAATGGAGTCTTCTCTCGAATTGGGTTATATGGCACAAAGTATGTCCTTCCGGTAGCAGCAGTAAATGCAATCCACTTGAAATTTTGATACAAACTAGATATAATGCTAGAAATTTAATGTCATAACAATTCAAAGTTGTACCTTGAGCCGTTTTCGAAAATGTACTTGATAGCTATCTATATTTCTTAAATACTCTGACCTGTGTTATTTGGCATCAATAAACTTAAATAAATAAATAAAACAATCTAGCCGGTAAAATGAAACCATGATAGAACTGATGTCCCAACGTAGGGGTTTTGAGATTAAAATAATATTACCGTTTCATTTATGAAACCATTATAAATGAGCACCCAATATGATAGCTATTAAAATAATAATAATAATAACATGAATGATTATGAAGTGGTACCCAACGTGTTGACATATCATACAATATCAAATTGAATCATTAAGATATGTATAGATATACCAAATTTCCGGATTTTCTTCCACGTAATAGTTTGGACACCAGGGATAGAAAAACTACGCGAAAGAAAATCCGGAAACGCAGTGAATCAAACACACGCGCAGAAATTTTAAATTTATTGCATTTAAGAAAAGTATTTTCACAATCATAATTTGGGAATTTGTATGTTCTCCTGTACATTTAATCCTTATAATCATATTTATATACATTCTCATCTAACTTCCGCATTAAACACTCGCCCTGGCGTGTTAAACTTGTGTTGTCCCACCTTCCATAATCCTAATACTCACACTTGTGTAACTTCTCTCTTGTGTTTAAAGTTGATGTGACTTCTTAAATTTGACTTTCGAGGGCTTCTATAATCGCAAAACTCACACTTGTGTATCTTCTCTCTTGTGTGTATAGATTCGATGTGAGCTTTTAAATTTGACTTCTGAGTGCTTCCATAATCGCAATACTCACACTTGTGTATGTTCTCTCTTGTATGTTTAGAGTTGATGTGAAGCTTTAAATTTGACATCTTTGGGCTTCCATAATCGCAATACTCACACTTGTGTATGTTCTGTCTTGTGTGTATGAAGTTGATGTGAGTTTTTAAATTTGACTTCTGAGTACTTTCATAATCGCAATACTCACACTTGTGTATCTTCTCTTTTGTGTGTATAGAGTTGATGTGAGTTTTTAAACTTGAAATATGTGGGGTTCCATAATCGCAATACATGCACTTGTGCATCTTCTCTCTTGTGTGTTTACAGTTAACGTGAAGTTTTAAATTTGACATCTGAGGGCTTCCATAATCACAATAATCACACTTGTGTATCTTCTCTCTGGTGTGTTTAGAGTTGATATGATGTTTCAAATTTGACATCAGAGGGCTTTCATAATCGCAATACTCGCACTTATGTATCTTCTCTCTGGTGTGTATAGAGTTTATGTGACGTTTTAAATTTGACAACAAGTTGCTTTCATAATAGCAATGCTCACACTTGTGTACCTCCTTTCTTGTGTGTACAGAGCTGATGTGAGGTTTTGAAATGGATGTCTGATTACTTTCATAGCTGAAATGTTCGTGTGTATGCATGTCCATGATATGCATGTTTGAATTTGGAACTTGATCTTCTTGATCATGAAAATGTTCACATTTGAACAGCTTTGAATTCCTTATGTCTTTAGATTTGATTGGCTTTTGTATACATGAATGTGAAGTGCCCTCATCATAATTCATGATTTTTTTAAACTTCCTCCGTTTGCACTTCTCATTTTTTTGTGTCTTCCTGTTTCTCATATGAGATAGCGAGTTTGAGGGATAATCTTTTTCATAACTTGAATGTTCGAAATCACTGTTGTGTATAACCTCTACTTCGGTTTTTAGGTCTGTTACTTCATCACACTCATACTCATAGCTCTTTATCGCTGAATGAACCAAATATTTGTTGTCCGGGTAATCTTCTCTTGAATATATATCTGTGACACAATTCGGAAACACATCGTTTGGAGATTCATCAAGAACGGTATTTTCAATACTGGAAAAGGAAAAGTAAAATATTTGTATTTATTTTTTCGATATGTCTGAAGATATAGTGTTTTTTTTAATAGATAGAGTGATTGAAGAGGAAGGTTTATATGTATAATAACATCCATTAAATAGTGGAGAAATACTGTTATTTTTGAGGTTTCTAATGTGATGTCGTAAATAATTACATTTTTTCCGCTTACATTGCAAACGCAGGCTGAACCCTACGAGATATATCAAAATAATGTACTAAGTATTGTACACATTGAAAAGGTGTACAGAAAACTCAGCGATGGTATATGTCTATCTCTTATGGTTATCCCACAATACCATTTTTTTGTCATTTACTTTTTACGACAAATAATGGCTAATTTTCGAAGCGATTTTAACCAATACAGCATTAATCCTTATCCAATTAAATACCTTAAATACATTGTTGATTTAATATAGATCTATATGGCCCTTTACAGCATATGATTTAAATGAATATTTTCGAAGATATTACAGATTTAAAAATTGCGGGACGTAGCGTTTGCGGCGATACCGGCCGGCCGGGCGGGAGCGTGCCTATAAATAGCGCGTCGGAGGCCGCGGTTCTCCCTGTAGCACTTTGAATTTATCAGCATTGCACCGGTGTGAAGCCGGGACGAGTCGCTAGTTAACTTTAAATCTTGATACAACACCTTCTCTATCACTAATGTTTAGCATGTGTTCTCGTCGAAGCTAGACGTTCGTAGCTGTTGCTCCTATACTTAAAGTGATCCGATTATAATTTCAAAAGTTCTATCTAATATGGGTGTTATTGATCGAAACGTAAGGTCAACCAGTAGAGCACAGGTTTAGAAGAAATGATTACTAGGGTTGTGGAGCGAGTATTATCTTCAGAGGGATTTCTGGATAAATTGTTCGATAAGTTATGGAAGCAATGCAGTACCAAATTGGGTGAACAAATCAAGGTTATAAATGAAAAGGTGAACGCATTTGAATCCAGGTTAGAGTCTGCAAATGATTCTTTGGAACAATACTCTAGAAAGAATAACTTGAGAATCTATGGAGTTCCCGCCAAACGTACCTAATGAGGATGTAGAAAAACTGGTAATCAATTTGTCAGTCCCAATTAAATGTGAAATCATCTCCTAATGATATTGATTATTGTCACCGCTCAGCAAATAAAGAAACACATGAACCCCCAATCATTATCAGATACACTCGATTTCTTTCTAAGAAAGAAGTTTACAATTGCAAAAGTAAACAAAAGGGAACTAAAATAATAATTAGAGAAGATCTTACTTACAATGAGAAGAGTTGTCATTTCGAAAAATTGTATAAAAAAATTCGGTAATCGAAATGTCTGGACAAGTGGTGGAAATATTTTATACAAAGTGGATAATAAAATCAACAAAGTAAAAACAGTATTGGATATCAATAATGTATTATACAGTAGTTAAATAAGCAGTGGAGCATTAGCATGAAAACACCTTGTGTGTTATACATTTACCTTCGTTAGCACGCCTTATCTGTTAAACATATTGCATATTTTTCTTTTTTTGGTTTGTTTCGTATTTTTTCTCAGGAGTTGGTTCCATTTCTGACTGGCCAATAAGTACTGATAATATAATGAACATAATTTTTTTATTTTGGTTTCTTTCTTGTTTCGTTTATTGCACCCAAATAAATTTCGAAAGAAAGATGATATTTGTATTAAACTCTAATTAAATAACATAAATATGAGGTGTAAAATTGATTCTTAAATTTATAATACATTAATATGAATACTAAAGAATTTACCATAGCGCATGTGAACATTTGTTTATTATTACCATAAAGATTCTTGACCCGCGTATGAATTATATATAAATTCTCGAGAAATAGGTCACATCAAACCATATGCTTTATATTTTCGTCTTTACGTACGTTTCGGTCTCACGACCATCATCAGAAGACTTATTATTTCAATAACCTGATTACTTAAAACTAATTGTATTAACAAAAAGCGTCCTTATCGCACCAATTTCATTCAAAATGCCAACGTCGCCGAAACGAACAGAAACACGAAATCGGAATTGTAAAACACAACAATATTATAAGTATTATATATCAAGAATCCACTGCTAAGTAGATCTCTCAAAGAATACGACAACATGTCATCAAGGTCTAAGAACGACTGTCGTTCTTACACATCGTTGGTACAGATGATATTTTGGCAATTGGCGGATCTCGTTTTGTACATAGAAATAGACAGGGAAGAAGAGGGGGAGTGGCATTATATATAGACAACAAAATTAGCGTTAAAATTGTAGACTAGTAATAGTATTGAACAACTCTGTAATATAATGAGATACTCCTTTGTAATCGGTGTCGTATATAAACCTCCCACATATGATTACAAAACATTTTTTGATGAATTTAGCAATTCTATAATGCAGTGTATCCTGATTTCGGATAATTTTTATTGCGTAGGGGATTTTAATATTAATTTTCTAGATGAAGATAAACCAGCATTAAAACTATTTAAAAATCTACTAGATATGTATGATTTAAATCAATTAATAGTAGAACCTACAAGAATAACGCAATCTACTCTCTGTTACTCTAATTGATTACATAATAATCAACAACACATCTGGTGTAAATAAATTTGGTAACATAGAGCTTGAATTTATTGATCACTCGCCTGTATATTGTCATATGAACTTCTTATTAAAGAAAGAATATGAGCGTAAATATATGTTTAGGGATTATAAAAATATTAACCTCAAAAATTTTGAAATTGATTTAAATAATTTGCCTCTAAATAATATTTATGACATAAATAGTATTGATGATAAAGTACACTATTTCAATACAAATGTGATAAATTTAATGAATAAGCATGCACCACATAGAAGCGGGAAAGCAGGTAAACCTAAAACACCATGGATAACTGATGTCATAAGAACTATGATAAAACTAAGAAACAGAGCTAAGCTAAAATTTAGAAAAACAAGTTACAAGGGCACTGGGATTATTATAAACAGTTACGTAATATAACAGAGAAAGCCTATTTGCAATTCAAATTGGGTTCCAAAAATACGAAAAATATTTGGCAAGAACTAAAATCTTTGCAAGTAGTTCAAAATAAATTTAAAAACCAACTTCCAGATCATTCAAGTGATGCGAATAAAATGAATAACTATTTTCTAGACAGTATACCAACTGAACATGAAGAATCAAGCAATCTGCTCATTTTCTACAAAAATTATACACTAAATAATATGCGACGAGCTTTGAATTTCATCTTGTAACTGAAAATCTAGTAAGACATAATCCATAAAATAAAATCAAATTTAACTGGTGTGGATGGTATAAATATTGTTATGCTCAAGTATTGTTACTTATACTGTAATGAGGCTGTTATTAGTTAGGAACTCTTATTTAAGTCATACATGGTATTTAGACACTTGTTGTGCCAACAGGTCCTATGAACTATATGAACTAAATAAAGGTTACAATTAAGCAACTATCATTGACTAAGCATATGCATCGATCGTCGACCTGATGGTCAACGGACATTGACCAGCTGACGCTGCACCGATCAAACATTAGGTAAATGTATGAATATATGTAAAGAATAGTTGAATTGGAACGATGATACTAAGAACATCTAAATAAATGCCTTAGACCAAGTACACCGATCTTTTATTATTATATGGCGATCCTACCAGAGGCACTTTTAAAAATGCCAACTGCGAACGGAAAATAGTGAAATTGTCAAAAATCGGAAACTCCAAAATTGGAATCATAATGTGCGGTTCGAGGTATAATAATCGAAAGAACATCGAGATTCTTGCAGCAGGAACTGGATCAAACAACGCCAATCAGGAAAACACATTTTCAAGAAACGAATGGATGACGGTGTCAATTTTGGCTATAATTTTGTTGGTAATCGTGTTCTACATCTATAACAAATGGCAACAAAAGTGGCGTGCATCGGTTAATCGAGAAATCGAGATGCAGGAGTTGCGGAAGTCGAGATCATTACTGGACAATGATCAAAAATGAAATAACGAGATGACGACATTACATAAACCCATCAGCGACGGTCCACCTCGTCAGCCACAGCAGCGTTCAACAACCACCAAAACAATGCAGTGATTTAAGTGATGTTCAAAAAGTTGAGTGATGAGTTAAGTGTCGCGTGCATAAAAATCAAAAACAAACCTACTAAAAGACAATCAAGAGAAAAGGAATGACATTGGAGTAGTAGAACGTAAGTTTATAGATGTTAATTCAATTGAAAATAAATGTAACGAGTTGTACACTCAATATGAAAAAGATGTAATAGTTCATGGTATCAAAAAAGATACAGAAAGGTTGATAATCAATATATTTCATGATATAAATTCAATAATAAGTGAGTGTAAAGAAATATTAAGAATTAGGAAAGAAACTATCGGAATATCTTATGTAAAGAGCGATCAAACAAGTAATAGTATCGAAAGCATAGATAAATCACAAAAATTAGATAATATGGCAGATTTTGACTTCAAAATAGCAGCTACTGTGCTTCCAAAAACCACGAATCAGGAATCAGTTAAAAGTTTAATTAGGGGTATAAACTTATACGAGCCCAGTCTTAACCAAGCCGGTAAGAGACATATAGTTAATTATGTTTTGAACAGTTGTTTGTCAACCAGGGACAGCGCCCGAATGAAAAGAAATTATAACACATTGGCAGAACTGATCAGTGATTTGGAAAGTAAATTTTTAACAAAACAAAGTGCGAATGTTATCTCTACAAAACTTTTCGCGATGAAGCAAGGCAATCTCTCTTTGAACGACTTTGGCGAAAAAATTTGTACATTAATGTCTGAGTTAACAATTGCCCAAGCAGAAGGTGACGCAGCCAAATTGGAAATATTCATGGAAGCAAACGAAAAGACAGCAATAAATGTTTTTGCAAACGGAATTCGTGACCCAGAGTTGAGGGTGACCATGAAAAGCAAGAATTTACAAACGATAACGGATGCGATTAGTTCGGCTAATGAAGAAAACGCCCTGATTCTGTCTAATCAGAGATCGAATCATGTAGTCATGTATGCTGACAGAGCGCAAAGTAATGTTAAGAGTAGATATTTCAATAATAATTCTAGAGGTAGATTTAATTCAAATAGGGGTCACCAAAATAACATATATAGGGGAAAACCTCAAACAAATTTTAATAGAAATAGAAATTTCATAACTAACAATACTTATCAAAATAATAACAGGGGAAACAGACTCAGTCGTGGAACGGGAAACGGAAGCCGCAGAGTGTATGTTGCGGGTGAACAACAATACGCGGAAAACGGTGACGAATTTTTTCGTGACCAGCGAAATTAGGGAAATTATTTTAAGTGTTAATGGCCTAAATTTTGTTAGGTTAAGGTACGGCAATACAGATGTTGACCTATTAGTTGATACAGGAGCATCCATTAGTATATTTTTTAAGGAAAGTTTAGTTGAAGGCTTACAAAATATTAATAATAATGACAAAATTAAAATCTCAGGTATTTCAGGAATTGTCGAATCTGAGGGATCAGCATTTATCACGTTACACTCAAATCAAGGTTCAATAAACCAAAAGTTCATAATAATGAAATCATTTGATAAAAACATTGATGGAATTTTAGGATCAGATTTCTTTCAACATTATAAAGCATCAATAAATTATGAAAGTTCTAAATTATCATTGTACAGTTTAAATCAAAACAATTATAAAATAAATTTGCAAATGCATTCAAAGCATAAAAATTCAATTATAATTCCAGCACGTTGCGAAATTATAAAACAATTCAAAACAAACAAGGTCAATAGTTCAATAGTTTGTAATGAAGAAATTGGAGAAGGAATATTCGTAGCCGGATCAATCGCGCGCAGATCCAGTGAAGGAGAAATCCCTATTCAATTTTTGAATACAACTGATAAAGACATAGAAATAAAAAACTATGTCCCGAAATTATTAGATGCTGAAAATTACGAAATCATTTCGTTTTCAAAAAATGATATCAAAACAGTAGAACGAATAGACAACATATTGAGTAAAGTTGATTTATCTCATTTGAAAAAGGAAGAAAAATATGCTATTCAACGAATTTGTGCAAAATATGCTGATGTCTTTCAGTTAGAGAATGATCCTTTAACTACGACAAACATTTATAAACATAAATTACAACTTGAAGATAAAGTGACACCCACTTATTGTAAACCCTATAGATTACCATATGCTCAAAAATCACAAATAGATAAAGAAATAAATAAGATGCTAGACGATGGAATAATTGAACCTACAAGGTCAGCTTGGTCAGCACCTTTATTAATAGTACCGAAAAAAGCTAATGGAAACGAAGAAAAGCTATGGCGTGTGGTCATTGATTTTAGATTACTAAATAAAAAGATTAAAGATGATAAATTTCCACTTCCAAATATCAACGAAATATTAGATTCCTTATCGGGAGCGATGTATTTCTCGCATTTAGATCTTTCTCAAGGTTATTATCAAATCGAATTAGATAAAAATAGTCGTCAATATACAGCATTTACAACTAATAAAGGGCAATATCAAATGACAAGGTTGCCAATGGGAATCAAAATAGCCCCGAGTGTTTTTTCGAGAGCCATGACAATTGCAATGTCTGGTCTCAATTATGAAAGTTGTTTTATTTATTTAGACGATTTAATAGTTTTTGGAAATTGTCTTGAAAAACATAACATAAATTTGATAAAAGTAATGTCAAGACTAAGAAAAGTGAATCTCAAACTAAACCCAAGAAAATGTGAATTTTTGAAAAAAGAAATTCTATATCTAGGTCATTTAATTTCAGCGGGAGGTATTTCTCCTGACCCAGAAAAAGTCAAAACAATTAAACAATACCCTGTTCCATCTGATGCAAACTCGACCAAACGATTTGTAGCTTTTGCGAATTATTATAGATCATTTATTCAAAATTTTGCTCAAATCACAAATCCGTTAAATAAATTATCAAGAAAAAACACGCCTTTCGTATGGACAGAAGAATGTCAAAAAGCATTTGAGACATTGAAGCAAAAATTAATTAACCCCCCAGTTTTAGATTATCCAGATTTATCAGAATCAAACACTTTCATTTTGAAAACTGACGCGTCGGGTACAGCTTTAGGGGCGGCCCTTTTTAATAAAAACGATAAACCAGTAGCATATGCAAGTCGGGCATTAAATCCAGCTGAATCACGGTATTGTACAATAGAAAAAGAATTATTGGGTATAGTTTGGGCAGTAAAACATTTTCGACCTTATTTGTATGGAAAGAAATTTATAATTCAAACAGATCATCGTCCCTTAGTATCTTTGTTTAACATGACTGATCCATCTAGCCGATTAACAAAATTTAGATTGATATTAGAAGAATATGATTTTAAGATAGAATATATTAAAGGGAAAACAAATGTAACCGCTGATGCTTTGTCAAGAATTACAATTACATCTGATGAACTCAAAAAAGCACAAAATCATACAACCGCAGTATTAAATGTAATAACAAGAGCCCGTAGAAAACAATTAGATCAGGAAAAAGAAAAATCAAAATCAAAAATAGTAAGCAATAAGGATAGGATTGGCCATCCAGGAATTGTTGAATTACTTAAAAAACCAAAGAACGCCACAGAATTAAAAATTGTTAACAATACATTATTTGAAGAATTTAAAAATAAAGAAGGAATGAAAATGTTAGAGAGGAATATCTTGATAAACACTAGTGTAGAAAAAATATTTATGAGATGGAGTGATGCATCTTTAGCGTGTGAGCTTCGGTCATCGTTAAAGGCCCTCCGAAAATTGTGCACAAAAGAAAAAATAAATGAATTAGTTCTCATAAAAAATGAAGAAAATATTATAAACCTTGCAAGGGAAATAAAGAAACATTCCGATATATTAGGCGATATCAATATTACAATAATACGAGGCAGAAGAACAATATACAATCCTGAATTACAAAAATTATTATTAAATGATTACCACATTTTGGCAACAGGCGGTCATTCGGGAATATCTAGAATGTATAATACAATCAAGCAACATTATTTTTGGAAAGGTCTTTATAAAGATGTAAAAAAGTTTGTCAGTGAATGTGACGAATGTCAACGCTATAAAAATTCTGTACCGAATATTCAACCCCTTTCCATAACAACAACAGCATCAGTAGCATTTGAAAAAATTAGTTTAGATTTAATGGGTCCGATATCAGCCGATATTGAAAATAAGAAATACATCTTAACAATACAATGCGATCTGTCAAAATACGTTGAAGCCTACTCGCTGGAGAATAAAGAGGCCGAAACCGTAGCCAGAGCGCTGGTCAATAACTTCATCTTGCGATATGGAATTCCCAATACGGTCCTGCACGACCAAGGTAAAGAATTCATGTCAGCAGTTTTCACGGAATCGTGTAAAATTCTTGGCATCAAGCAATTACATTCAACTGCTTACCACCATGAAACATTAGGAGCCATAGAAAATTCACACAAGAATCTGGGAGCTTTTCTTAGAATGCAAACTGCAAAATATACAGAAGCATGGAGTAATTGGGTACCTTTCTGGTGTTTTAGCTATAACACAAGAGTGCATACGGAAACAAAATTCACCCCCTTTGAGTTAGTATTTGGTAGAGTAGCATCACTACCTTCAAATTTGGGAAAAATTGATCCATTGCATTCATTCGATGATTATCCTAAAGAACTCAAATTTAGATTGCAACAAGCTAGCGCTGAAGCGGAACAAAATCTGCTGAAATCAAAATTGAAAAGGAAAAACTTGTTTGATCAATCGAAACAAAATTGTAATAGAAATGTAAGTTTTAAAATAGGAGAGTTAGTTTTAGTTAAAAATGAAAGCACCAATAAAATGGACGAGATATTTAAAGGACCTTATCAAGTGCTAAGAGATGAATCTCCAAATTTAGTTATTAGAAATAAAAATAAAGAATTAATAGTGCATAAAAACAGAGTGAAGAAATATTTGACAAAAACCAGTGGAAGTGATAGCAATTAAGCAATTAACCATAGTTTTAGGAGTACAAAAAAAAAAATATTTTTTTTTTCTTTGCACCCCCGGAGGTGTAATGAGGCTGTTATTAGTTAGGAACTCTTATTTAAGTCATACATGGTATTTAGACACTTGTTGTGCCAACAGGTCCTATGAACTATATGAACTAAATAAAGGTTACAATTAAGCAACTATCATTGACTAAGCATATGCATCGATCGTCGACCTGATGGTCAACGGACATTGACCAGCTGACGCTGCACCGATCAAACATTAGGTAAATGTATGAATATATGTAAAGAATAGTTGAATTGGAACGATGATACTAAGAACATCTAAATAAATGCCTTAGACCAAGTACACCGATCTTTTATTATTATAATACCATTTATTACCCATATAATTAACAGCTGCCTAATAATGAATAAAGTTCCCTATATATGTGGAAAAAAGCTATTGTAATGCCAATACCGAAAGAAATGCAAGATATTAGGCCAATTAGTATTCTTCCTACATGCTCTAAGTTAATGGAAAAAGTTATACATATATAAATCAGTTTACATCATTCCGCTCATAATATTTTACCAGCAGTTCAATCGGGTTTTAGGCAAAACTACTCATGTACTACTGCTTTACTAAATGTACTGGATGACATACATATGGCAACAGACGCTGGACAAATTAGCATTTTAGTAAAGCGTTTGATACTATATCGCACAAATTTCTAATTACACTTCTGCATTACCTCGGATTGAATAATGATTCGGTTTTGTTGCTTGAAGACTATCTTATTGACAGAAGACAGTGTGTGAAAGTAAATAACTCAGTGTCACATGAACATACTATTCCTCAGGGCTCCATTTTAGGGCCATTATTGTTTACAATGTATACTTCGCTCCTGCCAGATTGCATTAAATATTGCAAATGTCACTTATATGTCGATGATACACAATTCTATCATATCTTTCAACTGAATCAGATCAAGACTGCAGTAGAGCAAATTAATTCTTCCCATCCAACAGTTTGCTAAATCTCATTGATTATATCTAAACTCTAATAAATCCAAAGTTATCATCTTTGGTAAGCGCCCAGCATTGATTAATAATCTAGACAAAAGTGAGATCATACTTAAAATTAATGATGCAGAAATTCAAATAGTTCAAGATGTAAAAAATTTGGGGCTGATTGTAGATAACACATTTAGATATAAAGCTTAAGTTAATAAATATATCAAATATGCTATAACTGGATTGAAATGTTTTACCTATTGATACAAAAAAATGCTATGCGAAAGTCTGATCTTGTCTCACTTCAATTTTTGTTCACCCGTTTACTCTCCATCCATTGACGCCATCACTATGAATAGCATACAAAAAATTGAAAATTATTGCTTACGTTACATTTATGGTATAAGAAAGTATGATAGACTCTCACATAAGTTAATTGATACTAAATGACTAAATATGAAAAATCAGTTTAAGTTGAATGCCCTCACTCTTTTTCATTCTGTTATCCTATTTCGGGGACCAGCATATTTGTATAATAAAATACGGTTTTGGACAGATATAATTTGAATGTCAGACATAAATTTACAAATCACTCCTCCTCTGCATAAGTCTAGTAGCTCCAAACAATGTTTTCCATATCAAATATATGAGTTGTATAACGAAGTTCCGAACAATTTAAAACTAAATAAAATATAATCTTTCAAGAAAAAAATTTATAATATACTGTTTCAGAAACAAACCGATGAGAATCAAGTGAGATAGTTTATTAGGTACCTATGTATTATCTTTAATAAGCTAGTAATTTCAAAAAATTATAGTGACAGAAACTAGATTGAGTTATAAGTTATAATCTAGGGCATATTACCGGAATTTATTACTTTAGGGTTTAAGTGGTAGATCGAGGGGTGGTTTGCTATCCACTTGAACTTCGCCCTAAGATTTCCAATTTAGTTGTACATATTATAGTAATATTCTGTTAATGTAATATAGGGATTGTAACAACTATTTTGTGGAAATAAAGATGTATTATTATTATTAACTTCAATACTATAAAAATGGTGGAAGTGGTAAAATATAGTGGGAAAACATGTCATACTACAAAAATTAGGAAACTCATTCATAAATTCTATCAATTACAAGAAGTAATACCCAAATTGTTATTGCTGATAGTTTACAGAGCCCTCTGTATTATGAAATACTAGTATGGAGCAGCATTTATACCAAATCTGCACAAAGATTGAACATCATACAAAACTATACCTTGAAATTCAACAATAGGACGAAACACCATTCAACAAAACATATTTACAGTACTGATATTCATGTAATATGCATACTCTCTAAAATACATTAACATCTTAAATACCGTGCCTTTAATAGTAACATTAGACATCTGGAATAGAGAATAGAGAATAGTCTGAGACAAAACTGAAATTAATATGAGCCCAGAGATAACTTTGTGGTAAGCCAGGTTGAACATCACCTGTTAATGAGACAACATTAATTGAGAAGTTATACCTATATACTGGTTGGTCTTTAAGCTGTAACTTCATTGCAGACATACTCAAGGGAAACCAAGATCTCTTAGCTTGTGCATTAGTAAAGAATGGTTGATTATGTCATACTTCTCCAGGAGTCTCAACTGATCTTAAAGTTCATTTTTTGATAATAGCTTACTTTAACTGGGATTCCTGATAATCTGCAGGCTCTTCTTTAATTTCCTTTATATCTATGTATTCATGAATTTCGTATTTGGTTTCAATCAGACCTTCCAAATGAATACTATCTTTTGTTGCTAACATGTTTGTTTGGTAGACAATGTCTTCGTGCTTTGTCTCAGTTGTTATTCTTAGTTGTGTCACAGGTAATACTCTAAAGTCTCATATCCAATAAAATTAATTTTTTTATTCCCAGCTATCAGGAGACGGTTACTTATACTGTTTACAGTACTGTATACTGTATTAATTATTTAGGAATGATTTTATTACTTTAACGTTTGCTTCACTTATTTTGGTGTGGGTACTTATATTTGTTCTGTGGTGTGCGTCTGGGTGGACAGTACGTGTCACAGAACCACTATAAAGACGGGAGACGGGGTCTACCTACTCTAACTATTCCATGTGCCTACATAACATAGAATAACTACTGTAAAGCTAGATAATCATCTGTCTAGGGGTGTGGGTCATATGTTATTTTAACTGACGGCTGCGGATACAATTCAGTTGGGATCCCACGATTCTTGGCGAAACTGCCTGAGTGTACATTATATCTTCTAATCTAATATATAAAATTCTCGTGTCACAATGTTCGTTCCCATACTCCTCCGAAACGGCTCGACGGATTCTTACGAAATTTTTTATGCATATTCAGTAAGTCTGAGAATTGGCTACTATCTATCTTTCAAACCCCTAAGTGATAAGGGGTGTTCACCCCAAACATTTTTTTTTCTGATAAAATTCTATTTTTTATTATGTGGCATTTAAAAATACATACAACCCCAAATTTTCACTCTTCTATCACCAACCCCTGCTTTTTAATAGTCATTTTAATAATTTTATCATGTTTTATCCCGCTCGATAACATCAATTATTATCACTTGGTAAGTTATCCCCTCCATGTGTCTACAGGTGTCACTTCTCACCAAAGAGATGTAACAACAGAGAGCGCTAAAGGATATATTAGTGACCGGACTAAATGAATTTAGAGCCGCGGAGTGGGGATGAATGAGTTACCAAGCTTCCCATACGATTGCGCGAACTACACTAGCGGAAGACTCGACGTCGAAAGAACGAATTGTGAATGATGCCGCGCATAGAGTACGTTGTTGGAGGGGAGAAATCGGTTACTACTCTAATTCCGGTCACTCGATTAACATAGGCTTTTATGGGACTAGCGCTCTCTATTCTTACATCTCTCTGCTTCTCACCCAGTAAACAGCAACGAGTACGGATGACAACGAAAATGGTCTCCTATTTCTCTCAAACAATAAGCCTTCTCTCAGTCCAGTAGTTAAACATTTTTACTATCTCAGTGTAACTCTCAAATCAAATATATTCTCAAGTAACTTTATTATTTATTTATTATAATAACTAATATTATTGAATATCACAAATTATTAATTTTGAGTGTAATTCGCACGATCAGTTAATTAAGTGATTTACATAACCTCTAAAATAATCAACACGTGTCACAAGTTCCCGCAAACAACGGCTACTGAGTTGTAAGTATAAATTATTTTTATACGTTCATATAAAATCAAAAATTATTCTTTCTTATTTATAACGAAAGTTACTTATAAGAGCTTTTTTCACTATTTCTAACAATATGTATTTTCGATATAATTAAGAAAAATTAAATTTTTCGCTTTCGTGAAACTATCTAATTTTTACATGTATATTTAATGTAATCAAAGATAAAAAATATTATTAATATAATAATTTTCATCATTAAATAATTCAATCAGTTCTATTTATGTGTGTTTTGTATTGTACAGTGAACAATGCCAACAAAACGCAAAGGGGCCAATTTGAGCCGTGATACAAATAAATCTAGAAGCATTCGAAATAGAAGAGCCCAAAATACCGAAGAACAAGTTCAGGAAGAAAATACTGAAGCGCGTGTGAGAATGGCGCAATTGCGTCAAGAACAATTATACGATACACGAGCTGAACGCAATGAAGTCATGAGATTAAAACAACGACAATCACACCGTTTTACTCTCAATAGACGCAGAGCAAATGACCAACAACGCCAACATCGAGCATTTGTAGCTAAAACATTCCTGCTTGTAATTGAATATTAATATTATCCTCATTCAAAAGTGGTAATTGGTGCTATGGACAAAGAATGCCCGTATTGTCATGCTTTGAAATTCATAAATGAACCAGCCGGGATGTGTTGCGCGTCAGGGAAGGTGCAACTACCTGAAATTGAAACACCACTGGAACCATTGAACGGTTTGCTTATCGGCACAGATCCAGATTCTAACGTGTTCCTGAAGTCCATTCGAACATTCAATTCATGCTTTCA
Source organism: Endomychus coccineus (assembly GCA_958510875.1). Lineage (NCBI taxonomy): Eukaryota > Metazoa > Arthropoda > Insecta > Coleoptera > Endomychidae > Endomychus > Endomychus coccineus. The sequence goes on from OY294067.1 coordinate 202,929,873, forward strand.
AATGACATTGTTCGGAGCAACAGAAATAGTTCAAAATACGAATGCAAATGGTCAATAATACAATTCTACATTTAAAATCAGAGGCCAAATTTATCATAAAATAGGCTCATTGCTGCCAATGCCAAACGAACCACATACATTTTTACAAATCTACTTTATGGGCGGCGAGGACTCCGGAAGCGCACTAGCAAATCGGGTGGATGCACGTTCTGGCTACAGCGAGCTGGATGCTCTATTGAATGAGCACAATGAATTGTTGAAAATATTCAAATCCCACATGCACAAATTGACGACGTTGCTGGAATCATGGTTGGCGATCGTACAGGTGCACGAGAAATTGTGATTCGTAGGAGAAATAATAATCTTCAGTTTATTGCTGATACACACCGTTCATATGACGCTCTCCAATATCCGCTAATCTTCTGGAAGGGACAAGACGGATATAGCATAAATATTAAACAACGAGATCCCGTATCAGGTACTTCATTAATTATGAATTTGATCATTACACTTTTAACAAAACAATTAAATTATTATACGTAATTAATTTAAATTAATATTTATGAATATATTATTACAGGAGCCGAAAAAAACAAGAACGTTAGCTCGAAGGATTATTATGCGTATAGATTGATGATTAGACGCGGGCTGGACAACATCATTCTACGATGTCGAGAGCTTTGTCAACAATTCATGGTCGACATGATATAATCAACTAAAGCTACGTGCGAGAAGCTATTGTCAACAACGCCGACGCCGCCGAAATTGGTAACTCTGTCATTCTACCATCATCGTACGTAGGCAGTCCACGTCATATGCAAGAGTATATACAGGATGCTCTAACTTTCGTGCGCGAATATGGGCCACCGTGTTCATTTATCACGTTCACATGTAATACAAAATGGCCAGGGATTACATATTTGCTGTTGCCTGGCCAAAATGCATCGTCATGACATTACAGCACGTGTGTTTACACAAAAGCTGAAGTCTTTAATAAATTTTATTACTAAATTACATGTATTCGGTCCCACACGTTGCTGTCTGTATTCGGTTGAGTGGCAAAAGCGGGGATTACCTCATGCCCACATTTTGGTTTGGTTAATCGACAAAATCCGTCCTGAAGAAATAGATAATATAATTTCTGCAGAAATTCCCGCTCCGTCTACTGATCAATTGCTGTTTGATATTGTTACAGCAAACATGATTCATGGCCCATGCGGTACTTTGAATCGTTCATCGCCTTGCATGGCAGATGGAAAATGTACAAAAAATTTCCCTAAAGATTTCACTAACGATACAATCACAAATGTCGACCGATATCCAATATATCGTCGAAGAAATCCCGATAATGGCGGACAATCATTTATTAAAAACATCAGCAACACAGACATTGACATTGACAATCGTTGGGTAGTGCCATATTCGCCCCTGCTGAGCAAAACATACAATGCTCATATTAATGTTGAGTTCTGCAGTTCTGTGAAGAGCATCAAATACATTTGCAAGTATGTCCATAAAAGCAGTGACATGGCTGTGTTCAGAGTGGAAAATACCAATGCGAATGCTCCTCCACTGAATAAAAACGATGAAATAACGCTCTACCAAATTGGTCGGTACATCAGCTCCAATGAAGCTGCTTGGCGTATCTTTGGTTTTCCGATTCATGAACGGGATCCAGCAGTTGTTCAGTTAGCCGTCCATCTTCAAAACGGTCAGCGTGTATAATTCACGAACGAGACAGCGATTGATCGTGCTATAAATCCCCCAAAAACTACACTCACTGAATTTTTTGAATTGTGTAACCGTGCCGATAATTTCGGTGCCTTTGCACTACTTTACTCTATTCACAAGTACCACGCTATTTCACATGGGCTCAAACAAAACAATGAATACCCCGCAAGCAAGGCTTACCAGTTGATGCATGTCCCAATTTATTCAAATCAAATGCCTTGGGGCGAGTATTTACAGTGAATCCAAGACAGACTGAGTGCTTTTATCTTCGACTGTTGTTGGTTAATGTTACTGGCCCATTGTCATTTCACGATATACGTAAAGTGAATGGGCAACAGTATCCAACGTATAAAGATGCATGACTTGCACTCGGCTTGCTGGAAGATGACAACCAGTGGGAATGTATGCTTGCTGAAGCAGCATTGAACTGTACAGCAATACAAATTCATCTAATATTCGCAATAGTGTTGACTACATGTTTTCCAGCCCGAGTAGAGATATTGTGGGATAATCACAAAGATTCAATGACTGATGATATACTGCATCAACATCGTACACGGTGTAACGTTCAGCGACGATATGTAAAATGAAGCATTGATTGCTATTGAGGATCTTTGCATTATCATTGCCAACTTACCACTCAATCATTTAGGTATAAATTCGCCAAATCGAGGTGCAACTGATTTAATAAACACTGAAATGAATCGTGAACTGCAGTACAACACTGTAGAAATGGCGGTGATTGTTACTCGCAATGTACCACTAATAAATGAGGAACAAAGAACCATTTACGACCGCATTATGCTCGCAGTTTCAGCAGGACAAGGTGGGTTCTTCTTTTTAGATGCACCAGGTAGAACTGGCAAGAGGTTCCTTATTTCGCCAATTCTCGCCGAAATACGATCAAATAATGGCATCCCATTGGCCGTTGCATCATCGGGCATTGCGGCAACTTTATTGGATGGAGGCAGAACAGCTCATTCATTATTTAAGCCACCACTAAATATTCAAAATAACCCTGACGCAGTGTGCAACATAAAAAAACAATCGTCCATAGCCGCAGTGCTGAAACAGTGTAAAATTATCATCTGGGATGAATGTACCATGGCACACAAACATTCGCTTGAGGCGTTGAAAGGACATTGAAAGATATTAAAAACAACGACAAACTATTTGGTGGCACTCTGTTAGTCCTTTCAGGTGACTTCAGACAAACACTTCCCGTCATTCCACGTTCAACATACGCTGATGAAATCAATGCCTGCTTAAAATCATCGCCATTGTGGCGTAATGTTGAAAAAGTACAGCTGAAAGTAAATATTCGCGTTCAAATGCTTCAAGATCCATCCGATGAAACATTCTCAAAACAACTCTTACATATCGGCGATGGAAAAGTCACTATAGATGAAACTGGATGCGTAAAATTACCGACTGATTTCTGCACAATCATTGAATCGCAAGATGCTCTCATTGAACAAATATTTCCCGATGTACACACGAATTACATAAATCTCGAGTGGCTTGCAGAAAGAGCACAAAAATGTGGACGTTGACATTTTGAATCTGAAGATACAGGGGACTTGGTATCATATAAAGCTATTGATACAGTTTGCGATGCCACTGAAGCTGTAAATTTTCCAACAGAGTTTTTGAACTCACTGGATTTGCCAGGCATGCCACCGCATAACTTACAATTGAAGGTTGGATCTCCAATTATTTAGCTTCGTAATTTGAACCCGCCACGGCTGTGCAACGGTACGCCATTAAAAAATTAATGAAAAACGTTATCGAAGCCACTATTTTAAATGGCAAGTTTCGAGGTATTTTAATACCACCAATACCTATTATACCCACAGATGTGCCAATTCAATTTAAGCGTATTCAATTTCCGATTAGATTGGCATTTGCAATGACTATTAATGAATCCCAAGGCCAAACAATGTCTGTTTGTGGCTTAGATTTGAGCACACCATGTTTTTCACACGGACAATTATACGTTGCATGCTCTCGAGTGGGTAAACCATCAAGTTTGTTTGTATTAGCGGAAGACTGGCTAACAAAAAATATTGTTCACCCTGTAGCATTAAGAGATTAATATTATGTAATGAATTAATGATATAAATATAATAAATTAAAAAAATTAATGTTTGGTGTTTTGTTATTTTTATATTCCCTCATCGTTCACAGCGCTCCATGCCTTTTTCACTCATATACCACATCCTCACACACTTCTTATGAGTTAGTTATTTTTTTTCCAACTAGAAATTCTCTAGAAATTATTTACATGGCAATACAACGTTTGCCGGGTGAGCTAGTAATATATATAATTTCAAGGGGAATAAGTCACACTAGCACATATACTTATTATTTCCGTCTTTACGTAAGTGTCGATTTCACGACCATTACACGAAGACATATCACCAAAGAGTTCTATACTAGAGGAGACAAGCTATACCTTTCTCCATTCAAACGGGCGATATTACTTGGGATATCCCTACTCCTCTTTTTTCAGCGCGCGCAATGAATATTGAGCGCGGATATGAAATTATTTGAAAGGTAGAAGGAAATAAATATTAGATTAAGTATTTTTTTCAATTTTTATTTATTATTGGCCTTTAAACATACATATTTTATTACTTATAAAAATAACACAATGCGTAAAAATAAATAAATATTATGTTTTTTATTAAAAAAAAAAGTTTACTTACTTAAAAAAACTTCTGGGACTCTTTACAGTTTTTTTTACAACAAGATTTGCATGTATTCACCATTTTTGAATATTTTCAAAACAATAACAACAGAAAAGCAGAAAAAATAAATATACGTAGCAAAACGGTTAGGTTGTCGCAAAGGACTGGGAGAGTCGCGCAAAGAGGTCATAGAACTCTTTGGAGTCGCGGGCAGTTGCTGGACAGTACCGTACAGTAAAAGTAAAATTTAGAGGAGTGGGGATGGCCCGTGAAAATATCGGGTGAAAGGCGCTGTTGTCTCCTCTAGTTTAGACCTCTTTGCGTATCACTGTCTAGACCGGGATTTATTAAAACTAATTGTATCAAGCCCACGGATCCTTATCGCATTAATTTCAATTAAAAATCCTCACGTCGACGAAACGAACAGAAATTGTAACATATTAGTGTTTCAAGTACATATATGAATATGTATCAAGAAGCTATACTGCATCTATTTTTAATAATCGATTTCGTCTCATGCATTTGATGTCTGTGTAGATTACAGAGTAGGTATGTCAAAGTTTTTTCTGTTCCCTCATAATAATATTCTATCTGCCACAACTAGAAAAGTGAGTGCCCTTTGTTGAATATTTCGTTCACAATAGTTGTGAACATATGCTCGATAAAATTGTTAAATTATCGAATAATACAATAAAACGCTATGTAACAATTCCGTATGTTTTGGTAATATGAACTAGACAGTCTCACGTCGAGATGTTAAAGGTATTCCATAAAAGTTTTCCTTTTCGCTTGTACTGATATCGATGTGACCCAGCCTCATGTCCTAGTATTAAAGCGTGGATATCGAAAACAATAGTAGAAAGTACATTAGGAACGCACCCTCAGGTCCCGGAATTATGGCTTAGTTATAGGTACCTACTTGTTAAATAGCATTTTAGTTATCCATGAATTTATTTAAAAATTAATAATCTTATATACTTATGTGTCTTGTGAATCGTAATAACACCTAGAACTATATAGCTCATTTAACCAGTTCATTCAACTAATTGCTGATGTACATAAATCATGACAATGAAGTGGAATTTAACGTTCCGACTAGTTAATTTTGTTCACGTAGAACCATATAGCTCATTTAACCAGTTCATTCAAGATCTACCCATCTCTACTCCTTTAAGACCCTAGGCTGACTCCATCATTGCTGACGTATTTCGATTTATTGCGTTTTAAATTGTGGCGTAGGCAGTTTCTAGGTTTTATTTTGTCCCATCTAGTATTCGTGGTCCCACTCATTGACTAAAATTAAAGTAGACACAGTTGCTTAAATGAAATTACGAGCTATCAACTAATCACATTTCTTAATAAGATTTACTCCTCTTCGAGGACTGCTGCTGGGGTTCTCACCACAAAGCGTATCACAATGCTATCTATGGATGGCCTAGGGCACTTACTTGGTTACTTCTCCACTAATAAAATGATGTCGCAGAAATTACACTTCTTGGCATATGAATTTCCAATAATAAATTAATTTCTAGTAATTGTACTATGAGAATAATTATTGAATGATAGTAACCATGACAAGGATCACACGACCCGGGAGAATGCAAGGAAGCTCGAGCAAAGGGGAAGAGAGTGGGCAATCATGCGGTAGCAAACAATATATAGCGTATGAAAGCATGGCAAGTAAATAGCGTATTAGAACGGTTTCTGATCCGCTCTTGGTATCTGAAACTAACTCCGCGGCATACCTGGAATCAACTCCTATTGGCTACTCTTAGTTTCGTTTTGTCCCACTCGTCTAAGTTAGTACGCGATCTCTTTTAGCGGGATAATTGTAAGCTGCTGTCAGTCCCCACTACATACAGGTCCTTTCATACGTCAGTCAGTCACAGTTCATACTTCCGGGGAACTATAGGTACAGTGTGCACAAATTTTTTCCATTAGCTGCTACTACTTAGCTGCTACTAATAAATGTTTTCTACGCAGATGAAAACGCCTCGATAGACAGATCACACACTAACACCAGGTGAGAATCTTCACTGGTGAAACGAAAAAAACAAAAATGTAGCTTTTAATCAGTTTCCCTCCGCAACCCTTTTTATCTCTTATCATTATTGGACCCGCGAAGTCTAAGCCTGTTATTTGGAATATTGAACCGAATTGAAACTGATGCTCAGGTAAATCTCCCATCGCTGGAACATCTCCTTTGTTTTAAATCGATAGCATTTCACATTTTACTGACAATGGAGTCGGTAGTAACGAATTAACATTAATCTTAATGTCAGGCGAATTTTCTGAATTGTATTTTGATAACCAGTCTGGTCCATGAAACCATAATTTCGAGGTCATTAATAAACCTGGACACACGCCTCGAATAAGAAAATCCGCTGGATTTGAGTTTGTTTCAACATAAACCATTCGTATAAACTAGTAAGTTTTCTTAATTTCTGAGACTCTATGGCTCACAAATGTTTTAAGAGTACTAGGATGAGCCACCCCAAAACAATAGTTGAATCTGTTCATAAAATAATTCTATTAAATTTCAACCGTAATGGATTAATAGTTTTGTCTACTAATCGTGAAAGAACAAGCGCTCCACACAATTCTAACTTAGGAATTGTTTGAACTTTCAATGGCGCAACTTTTGCCTTTGACCACAATAAGTTAGTAAATATTTGTCCGTTTTCATCAATTGATCGAAGATATAAACAACCCCATATGCTTTTTCAAAACTGTCACAAAACCAGTGTAATTCTAAGGATTGATAATTATCGCATATGACATCTGTTGATATTTAATTCATTTAATTTCAGCAATTCATTAATAAGTTTCACCGTTTCTAATTTATATGAGATTGTTGAGTATCATCCCAGTTTAATTTTTCAATCCATATCATTTGCATTATCATTTTTAGAATAATTGTACTCGCACTCAACAGACCTAATGGGTCGAATAATTTTGGCTATTGTCTATAAAACTTGTCTTTTTGACATTACCTTTGGTTCTTGAATAGGTATCTATGATGAACAATGAAGAATCTGATAGTGAACACCACGTTAAACCCAATGTTTTGTATGTTTGACATTCTGAAAATTCTAGTTTACCAGCATCACGTTCAAAATCTGCTAATACATTAGTGGGAGTATTTTTATTGTTCAATTTCCATTTTCTTAATTCGATTCCCTGATTTCAAACTTTCTGTTACTTCTGAGCAAATAAATGATGGAACATCCTCTAAGAAATCTGCTCCTATCAAAGGATAGAAATCGGATACATTTTGAATTTTGCATTCTATTCCCAATTGAACTATACATCGAGTTGCCAAAGAAGGCGCAGAATCAGTCCTATATGTTATCGTATTTAATTTATAAGCTTCAATCAACTCATCTGGATCTTTCCTCCATAAAAAACAACTCTTAATTTTGTTGTGGAACTTTCTTCACTTAAAACACTGTGATGAGGTATCAAATTCGAAACTGTATTATTTAGTTCCTTTGTGTCACATACTGTCATATGATTCAATCGTTCATATTCGGTAATGAATTTTGCATCTAAATATTTTAGAATAGGATTTCTTTGGATCCTACGTTCTATACATAGAAATTTACTGTTCGCCATTTCAAACAAATCACCTAAAGTAGGCCTAATAGACTCTTTAATTGGAATAGAAACTCAAAATGTTTTTCATGATTATTTTCTTCAACCGACATCATCGATTTAATTTTTACCTTATTCCCAGAAACGCGCCAATAATTCAGTATTATGACTAAAATTGCAAAGTGTGTGTTGTTATGTTGAATTTCCAATCGGACCTGAAATTAACCATCCCAATTTTGATTTTTGTAAAATCAGCTTATTAGATCCCTATTTAAATTCTGCTGAAGAAATGATTTCCCAAAAAACATTAGCTCCCAACACCATGTCAATTTTATGAGGTTTGTTGAATTGTGGGTCAGCTAAACTTACATTCCTTGGAATATTCAACTCAGTAATATTTAATTTCGTATTTGGCAATATAGTCGTAATTTCTGATAAAACTAAACATTTGACTGTAATACTAAATTTACAAGTAATTAAATGTATAGTTACATCACATTCTTTATTGGAATTCGAAATTGTATTCTTTAGACATGAAATTTTAACTGAAACATTTCTGCATTTCAATTTCAATTTTTTGCTTTCATTTTCTGAAATCAACTAATAGTCTGACTTCGGAAGTTGGAGAATAAAACTCAAATTTTACACAAAACTTTTAACATTTAATTTGAAAATACTGACAAATTGTTTCACCACACTGTGGCATTTTCAAAGCAAGGAGTTATCAACTAAAGCTAAATCTGAAAGTATGTCCTTAAATATTAGGAATCAGATTGTGGTACAAATTGAGGGATGGGGGTGGATAATGGTGGGAGTGTATTTACAAAATTGTTAACAAGTGGTGAATTATATGTATCGCTTTGATCATTTAATATTACATTATTATTGTTTTTTGAGTGTTTCAATATTTCTATGGATTCTAGTATTAAGCTTATGTCCTTTTTCCTGAATGTGTAGAATATCGGGGTTTTGGGAGAAATTGTGGTTATGTTCTAACAGGTGATTCGCGTAATTAGAGTCCTCTTTTTTGAGCCTGTAACTTCTCAAATGTTCGTTGAACCTTACGCTGAAACTGCGTCCAGTTTGTACTATGTACAAAGCACTACAATCATCGCATCTCAGTCTGAAAACTCCGGATTTCTTTAATTTATCTTTTTTAGATTTCGAGTTATTGAGTTATTAATATACGAGCATAGGTTATTTGTTGTTTTGAAAGCGACGTTTTTATTCTGTTTTTTAAGGAATTGAGATATTTTGAGTGAATGTTGAGCTAAATATGTTAGACATGTGAAATTTGATTTGGTATTTTTATTAATCTGCGGATAAATTAATTTAAGGCTTTTTTATTGAGTTTATTTTGGAGTATTTTATTAATTATCTTGACATTATAACCGTTATTTTTGGCAATATCTATGATCCTGTTTAATCCCAAATGAAAATTATCTTTACTTAATGGGACATTAATTAATCTATGTATCATACAATTATATGCTGCTAGCTGTGATTGTGAATTTGAAGAAGTGTGTGTATTGTGGTATAGCGCAAGAAACATAATTATTTGTATGTGAAATGGTCAGATCTAAAAAGTTCAAGGACTTGTTGTTTTCCATATCTAATGTGAATTCTATATTTGGGTGTAAGTTGTTAATATAGGCGAGAAAAGAATTTATCTGACGGTTACTACATGTAAAGCAAGCGATTACGTCGTCAACATAGCGAAACCAATATACAAACATGTGCTGAAAATTGGAATTTAAAATTTCAGTTTCCAAGTAATTCATAAATATTTCTGCTAGCAACGGAGATAATGCCGAACCCATGGGGAGTCCGGTGTTCTGTTTGTAACATTTATCGTTTATTGTGAAATAATTTTGGTCTATGCAAAGTGAGATTAAACTTAATATTTCCTGTCTTTTTGCCGGTAAAGTATTATTGCGGATTAAAAGATCTTTAATTAGACTAATGGTCAATTGTGTGGGAATACTTGGAAAAAGGTTCCTGACATCAGAAGATACAAGTTTGATATTTGTCTTTAGTTCTACATCTTTTATTTTTTCTATTAACTGAAAAGAGTTTTTTTACACTGTAAAAAAAATTAAATGTTGAAAGTTTTGTGTAAAATTTGAGTTTTATTCTCCAACTTCCGAAGTATTATGAATTTACACTACGTAAACGCCGAAACCATAGATATAGAATAGTCAGACCTTTAAGAACAATCATTGCTGTCAAAAATCCGAAGAACGGCTGTCGATTACAAAACATGTTCAATGATATTCAAAAAAAATGAATTAATTTGGTATTAGTCTGATCATTTGTATTTATTCTACATGTAACAAACTATTGTGTGTCTTTTGCTGCATTTTGTACATGAGCTAAGTTTACAATTTTTCACATTATGCCCGATAACTAAGCAATTAAAACAACATTTGATTTTCATATTTTTCACTTGAACCCATTTCTTTAAATTTATATCAGGAGTAGATTTTGTGTTGACCTTTGCAAATCACACAAATTTCCTTTTCCGGTTTGATTGTTAAAACCCTATTTTGTGTTGTATTGACCATCATGTTTTTGTAGCTTTAGGAGCTTTCGTTTCTCGCACATTTGCTCAGCCCCTCTAGGAATTATAAAAAATATCTAAAGTTGGGTCATCTATTCTCGACACATGCTCTCCCCATTTTCGATTGGAAGTACCTACTCATAAATCCTACACATCTGGTTTCGAAAGTAGATACTTGACAAATAACTTCGTTCTTCTCAGTTGTTGTGAGAATACCAATCAATATGCACTCATATATTTTAATAATATTACTGAATAGCGGATTCTTACTACAAAAAAAAAAAATTTTATACTTTAATACTAAAGATACAATTTCGATTATTCGTAGTTCTGTTCGTTTTGACGGCGTGGGCTCTTTTGATTGAAGTTAAATTGTGCGATTTGGACGCTTGTGCTATAATTAGTTTTAATAAACCCCTTTTTAGACATAGTGAGTCTTCTGATGATGGTCGTGAGACCGAAACGTACGTAAAGACGAATATTTAAAACAAAGTGTTAATGTGACCTATTTCCCGAGAATTTTTATACATAATCCATACTGGGTCAAGAATCTTATTATGATGACAATTATGTTTTTTAGTTAATACTTACAGAAGTTTAGGTTAATATTAGACTAGTCATTTTTACAAAAACCATTTAGATTTTCCTCTTCTTATTATCTTTATTGGACTGTAGATTCTACTTTACAATTATGTCAAAAAGTTAAATTTAAAATAAAGACGAATTACAATGAGATGAAAATGGATACATTTTAAAAATGTTACATTTAACTTGTTAGGTTCTAACGGTGAAAATACACGTGCCTATCGGACTAACAGCTGATTGTGGAGTCTCTAATGCGCAAACTCTGGATTTGAAAACGTCACCACCATAGAATGTGACTCGAGTGTGACTCGGTTGAATTGGATATTACTTATTAGGAATAAGAATCACTGAACATTTAACTATATATTTTTGTGGTTATTAATCAACTGTCAATAAAAAGGAATATATTATATTCAAATTGTCTGTGTCTGTTTTCTTATTAAAAACTGAAGGTTCTTTGTTAATGTGGTACATTTCTAAAAACAATCTTTTTTTGTAACTACTTTCTTTATCCAGAATCATAATTTCTATTTCATCAAATTTTTCTTTATCATGGGCTTTCAGGCGAGAAGGTCGGAGCTCGAAGTTGCCCTCTAGTGGGCCTTTTCGAAGGATCTGAAATTCGAGATCAAGTTCTTCCGCAGGTTTTTGTGCTGCCTTAACGATAAATGCCTCCACTCCGGCCAATTCGTGACTTCTAACAAGGCACAGGAGGAGGTGCGAACTCTTAAGAACTTTACAAGCTATACTCAGAACCACACTTCGATGCAGACCCTCCAGACTAGGGACGTATTATGTCACGTGTTCGAACGTTTTTCATCGACTTTAGCATCATATTCAGGATGAAACCGGTAGTGAGATACATATTCGACACTTTCTTACACTGGAAACGAAACCGGAAGTGGTTATTTATTGCATATTCGGAATCTAGTTGATGTTCAGAGTAAAAATGTACTATTTTTATAGCGATCGACTAGTTCGATTTTCCGCGTTAAGGGTTTGGAATTTTCATTCTTTGAAATATCTTTCTGATATCAGATGAAGGATATCGACGAGTAGAGTATAAATTTTATGATTTCCATTGAGTAGAACGGTAATTTTGTAGCAACTGTAACTTCATGGGTATGGAATAAAATGTCTCGACGCATGCATTTTTTCATTTTCAATGGGAAAATCAGATATATCCTTCTATAACCTCCACAATCTATGGATTGGTAATTTGTGACTTGGGTTAGCTCTATGCTCTGGGTTAGCTGAACCTAAAATGAAACCGCAACTTCCATTCGAGGGCGCGTAGACCGGATGCCAGCCAGACACTTCCGGTCTGGATATCGTTAGGTGTATCTGCGCATCATCAATATTAGTATTTTTCAAAAGCAAAGTCCGGGCCTACAATAGAAGAAAGTTTCAAAGTTTATTTCAAATTATTTTCAAATTACATTTACAATTTTTACATGTATCTGTGGCACTTGAGAAAATATCGTGCTGTGCCAACATTTCATTCTATACTGAAACCTTTTAGAAACATCTTATTTCCAATCGTAGTAGGTGTACATATTATGTGAAAAAAAAATTTGGTTGAAAGATAAAAGAAAAAATATGAAATACGACATATAGAAATACAAAAATAAGGTGGAATGATGTCGGGTTTTATTTGAGTAATGAGTTTAATAAATTGTAATTTTGTATAATGTATAATTTAGTCTGAATTTTAAATTGTGTTTTAGTAGCGCTCTTTGATTTGACAGGTAGTGAATTCTACAACCTTATACCAATAAAGTCTTTTCTGACAAACAGATTTATTAATTTTTGGTATTTATATTCCTTATTCTGTGTGGCTCTAGTTGTGTAGGGATGATTTACTCTAGCAGGATTATTTAGTTTATGTATTGACTGGATTACTGAGAACATATATAGAGTTTTGATATTTAGTAATGATTCTAGTATAAATATAGGTTCAATGCTTGTCCTTGCGAGGATCGAAAAAATCATTCTAATGACATAATTTTGTATAATTTGTAATGGTTTCAAGGGGTAATTGTATACAGAGCCCCAAACATTCACACCGTAAGATAAAGTTGATACAACCAGACTGTTATAAATAGTACTAAATAGACATTAATAATGCCTGAAAGAGAAAAAAAATACTAATAGACAAAGAGACTAAAATCAAGATTATTTATCCAAATAGTAATAAGGATATGACAAAAATTATATGAAATTCTTCACTCAAGGTCAATTTTGCTACCCCGAATCTCAAATAAACAAGAAGAAAATATCTTTTTTCCCCTTTCTTTCGACAACTTAAAGTCCCAGGCGTGTAATGTCGCTTTCAGTTCTTATAATATGCTTGGTTTCTTCAATTTTGACAAAGATTGTCCCTCCTATACATCAGACATTTCTTTTTCCTGCTCGTTCCATTGCCCTCGTTATTAGATTGTATTTTTCTTGTGTTAGATCATCAGTGATAACTATTCCACTACCTTGTAAGTTCTTTTTGTTTTGATGAATTAGAATCTTTTTGTTGAAGCTAACTGGTGCTGCTAGTATTGGTTTTTTTTCCGTTTTGTACCTTCCCCATTCTAAAGCATGTCTCCACATCTTCATGGATTATATTTACTTTTAATTTATTCCTTATAACTTCTCCTACTTTCTCCTTGGTATCTTCCTTGTGGGTTTCTTGCACCCCATATATTCTAATAGATTTCCTCTTCAAGTGTTGTTGCAGATCCTGTATACTTTTCTGCATTTGCATGTTCACAGTTTTTAGGTTGTTGACGTCGTTAACGTATTTTTTGTTTGGATTCATTTATTTGTAGTTTAAGTTCGACCTTGTTGGATATTATCTGAATGAATTTATCGTCCTGCATGATTCCAACAATTACTTCCTTAATAATTTCTTTCTTAGTCTCCTTCTGTTCTCGGGTAAAAGGCATCTTCCACTTCTTATTTATAAACACTAGTATTTCCTGGAAAAATTAAATTTAGTTTCAAACGTTTTAAACTAGCGGGTCTGAAATTTTATACGGAGGAAAGAAAACACGTGCTACTCGGAGTTGGAGATTAGATTCGTAGACAGGAATTTCACACCATAACATCTAAACTTTATTACAAATATAAAATAGTTTTGGAAATGAATGACCAGAACTCTAACTGCTTAATGTGAAACACCGGGGAACAAGTGTCTCTAAAAGAATGCCATCGGTTTTATTATATCTCCCCAAATGACTAAAAAAAGTGGAAGTGAAGAGATTGGCACATTCACCTTTAACAAAATACCTCAAAAAGCGGTGTTAAAAATTTTTTTAAACTGGAACTTGGTTACGCATCTGATTCCGCCCAAAATTTATCCATTTAACCTACCTTCTAATTCTTATAGTTACGGAGATCCCAATACACCAACTTAAAAAATGCAACACATTTTGTATACAAACTAAGAATATGACTTAACAAATGTATCTTGTCATTTTGGATGTCATTCCATTTCATTACCTTCCTATTTCCAGCCTCCCCCTTAGAGGGAAATGCTCATCCGAAAGAGAACAGAAAAGATACCTAAGTGCCTTTCCAACAAAAAATATAGTTAAACAATTGTTATCGATGCAATTGACCGAAAGACCCAGTATTCGGTGAACGGAAATGATATTATGTCGATTAATATTAGGAATAGCTTACATACCTTCACGATTTAGTAATGTTATCGTATATTTTTTCCAGATGCTTGCTAGCTATTTTGTTATTAATTCTAATATTTGTAATATTTCCAATTACATTCATGCTGTCTATTACATTACAGCGCTTCATGGTATTCCTGAATAGTGAGTATACCTACATTATTTTGATTATCAACTAACCTACAAATTACTTAACAGTTATATAACATTTTTGGATTTTCAGTTGATCAACCGAGAGCGCCAAAATATGATGATCCTACTTACTATGGAATTCAAGGAGTTCAAAATTTGTATATACATATTAAGGACAACTCAGAAATTAATCAAACAATCTCACTGGGTGCTTGGTTTATCAATCATCACAAAGATATCGCTTCTCCAGCTGGTGTTGAAAATATTCTCAGAAACACCAATTATCCAGTTTTGCTATACTTGCATGGAATTGCATGCAATAGAATTCTACCATATGAAAGGAAGTATGAGATTTTTAGAAAATTCTTCCACATACTTGCCATCGATTATCGAGGTGAGTTGACACAGTTATCAGATTAAATATAGCACTTTATCAATGCATTTCCAATTAAACTTAGTAAGTCTACTAAGTTTAATTGAAAATGCTTATCTCTTGTTTATTTTCATTTATCCAAACCAGGTTACGATAATAAGTAACATCTAAATGTATCCTAGGATCCACAAAGAGATGCCTTGTATCTGATCGCAGTAATTTATTTTTCATTTACTTATGCACTCTTGCAGAAAGGAACAATTTTTACCACAGAGTAATTATTAGTAGGAAGAATATTTCAACAAAAGGTCTAGTTTGGAAATTATTTATAAATAATTCAGAATTAAAAAACAAAAAATAAAATAATAAACCATGATTGCATATTATAGAGTATAATATTGATATATTTAGATGAAGTTAGTTAGTTTTAACCTAAATTCAATATGATGTTTAAACATAAAAAGGTAGTTTCCATTTGAATGTGTTTATTACGCTGCCTATTTGAATAAACAATTCATTATTATTATTATTAAAATAGGATTATAAACCATGATTGCATATTATAGAGTATAATATTGATATATTCACATGAAGTTAGATAGTTTTAACCTAAATTCAATATGATGTTTGAACATAAAAAGGTAGTTTTCATTTGAATGTGTTTATTACGCTGCCTATTCGAATAAACAATTTATTATTATTATTATTATAATTATGATCATTATTATTGAATTATCTGACAAAATACGCAATATAAGTAACCAGAGAGACCCAAAAAAATGATACTAAATAATCGACAAATATTAGTGATTATAATATAATGGAAAATGTACGTTATCCTCAACTACACATCAAATTGACTATTTCCTAGATAATTTGTTCTTGGACATTCATAAGTAAAAATCTTGTTAGATCTTGATGAAAATTGGGGCCCATTCATGCAAATTATATCAAGAATTGCACTTGACTTGTTAAAATTTTAAATAATAATCATAATGTTTATTTCATACTATAAGTATATACAAACATAATAATCATTCAATATTCAACACTAAAGTATATAAACATAACTAATTCAGAACAAACAAATAGACTGAAATGAAGAAACACAAGTATTCAAAAAGTGTTTATTACACTTGTTTCAAAATTGTAGAAATGGAAGGAAATGTTGAACAAAATAATTCGTGAATTTCATCGAGATACTTGAATATCTAATTATACTGATAGAACCTGAAACTCATCTATTACTATCATTAATTTGATGGGAACTGGTGAGGTTCCTTTATACCTAGGCCGAGGCCCTTTTTGATCAATATCAACTAGTGGACGTAGGAGACTTATCAGAATCCGGTTTTGAAAGTGAACGCACGAGATAAATGATCAATTAACAGAGCTATCAATTTGGAAGGACCTGTATATGTATTTTTAACATATCAAATAAGACGAATGAATAACACAGAGTGAGATAGCTTGTATTTTGAGAGATAACATAATTTTGTTGAATGTAAAACTACTTGAATACGGATTGTTATCCGTATGAGAAGTTAAAGGTGGATCTCTGGAATCAACATTATTTGGAGGCCTACCAAATGTATTTTGAATTCAAGAACTCGTTTTTGAATGAGGCAGCAAGTGAATTATTGATTGACTACAAATCGTTCAAAGATATCTTTTTTTGCAATTGATTGTTCGAAACAAAATTAAGCTATGAAATTGTCCACGACTGACGTCACATTAGAAATTGAAAGTTACACAAATTTCCCAGAAAATTCTCTTGCTTATTGTATCATCGTTAATATAATTATTGAATATTCGAGTATTACCGGCGTAGTTTTGAAATTTAGTATGATAGTTGTCTATTACAGAACAATATCATATTGAATTAAGATAATGCGGTGTGAAGTGTTTGAGATTCAACGTTTCCAAATAACGCAGTTCGTTGCTGAAACGCTATCAATTATGATTTTGGCTTCAGATTGGAAACCTATTATTTGTTCATATCATCAACACCATTCCACAATATACCAGCAAACAAGAAAAGAGAGCTGACAACGAGTTCAAACAAGAAAGTTGCTGCTGCAGCGCATCATTGGAGAATATAAGTCAAGTCTCTGGGATACCATGACGTATAAAATTCAAATATTCAACCACCCAAACTTCAATAAAAACATCATCCGAGAAGAAACTCACACCTACTATCCACACACAATATTTTTCGGCGAACCACGATGAAATTGAAATATAAATAAATCAACAAGAAGTGTTGGTAGATTTAGCCTCATGTGCTTCATTGTTCGAGGCAGAATTCGAGCAAGAAGCAGGTGATGATAGTCTATGTACGCTAACAAATAAATTTGAAACGTTCCTCTCTGAATATATCAGTTATGAATTGAATGGAAAAGGAATAGATAAAGTACGCAATCCTGGTATTGTAAGTACCATTAGAGCTTATTGATAAAACGCCTATCACGAATTTATACCTCTAGCTATTTCCGGATGGTCGTATATATAGATGCAATGAGTTCAATGAATCTAGAATAATAACAATAATCAATTCATGGATTCCGCTGAATTTTCTAGTAGACCGGTTAATTGACTGTACCAAAGTTTTGAGTGGCAAACATAATAGTCCAGGCAACGAACCGGAAGATAAAATAAAATATAGTAAGCCAGAATTTCGAAATTTGTTTTGCATTTTGTTTTTAATACCCCATAGATCATTCATGACTATCAAGACTGTGATTGTCGACCTTTCTACCCCCCAAAGCGGGGTTTCAACCCATAGAGGAGCATTCTTATAAAAACAATCCAAAATTGATGAATTAAGAGCCGAAAATGACCCCTAGTATGTTTTTTGGGTCGCTGATCACGATTCCGCAGTTAGTTTTCTCGGAAAACTCTTTCCAAATTGGAAATTTAGAAAATTCATATATAATATATAATTCATAATTTTGTTGCAAAAAATAACCCCTAGTAGGTTTTTTGGGTCGCTGATCACGATTCCGCTGTTATTTTTCCCGGAAAATTCTCTCCAGATGGAAAATTTGGAAAATTTGAGATTTTCCTGAGACGGTTATGAATAAAAAAGTGTAATTTTGTTGTTCATAACCGTCTCAGGAAAACTCAAATTTGCCGAATTTTCCATCTGGAGAGTTTTTTGGGGAAGATAACAGCAGAATCGTGATCAGCGACCCAAAAAACCTACTAGAGGTCATTTTTCCAACAAAATTATACTTTATTATTCACAACGTCTCAGGAAAATCTCAAATTTTCCGAATTTTCCATCTGGAGAGTTTTTGGGAAAAATAACAGCGAAATCGTGATCAGCGACCCTGAAAACCTACTAGAGGTCATTTTTGCAACAAAATTATGAATTATATATCGTATATAAATTTTCCAAATTTCTCATCTGGAGGGAGTTTTCCGAGAAAACTAACTGCGGAATCGTAATAAGCAACCCAAAGAACATACCAGGAGTCATTTTCGGCTCTTAATTCATTAATTTTGGATTGTTTTTATGAGAATGCTCCTCTGAGGGGTTGAAACCCCGTTTTGGGGGAGTAGAAGGGCCGACTATCGCGGTCTTGATAGTCATGAATGATCTATGAGGTATTAGGAACAAAATGCAAAAAAAAAAATTTAATTCTAGCTTACTATATTTTTTTTATTATGGCCTTTTCCCCGGCTTATTGCCTGGACTATAAGCTGCGATTGATAAGATCTTGAACCGATAAACATTGCTATACTAACAGCACAGTTGGCACAAAAAAGGCGAAAATAGATGTGTAAACGATAGCACTACAAGTACGACATGTCTCTTCACATGATCAAGTTAAATTCCAAATGTTGGAGAACTTGAGTGCCGAGAAGCCTATATTAATTCCGTTCCGTAGTTGGGATCTGCATGAAAATCTGTTATTGAAGGAGAGCACTCTAGACGTTCAGACAGTTGAAACATCAATGAATTTAGAACGTCCCAAATTCTAGTTTTCCAAACAAACAAAAATCCTGTTGAATGAATTACATATTTCGATAATATAAACTTGCTAAATGTGAAATTGTACTTGAATTCAGAGTGTTATCCATATGAAGCAATGAGATTGAATCTTAACGATGAACAGTATGTTTTTTTTATAATTTGGAAAGGTACCAGATATATTATCACCTCCAAATAAAATAATGAGTGAGCCGATGTAAGATTATATAGCATTCCCGAAACAAGAAATTTTCGTAATTGATTGTTCGAAACAAAAGGATGCTGTAGAGTCATCAACAGTTGGACGTTAAACTGGATATTGAAAGTATGCTGAATTTCCCTGAAGAACCCGTGCTTATTGCATCATCATTAATGACAGTATCATGAAGTATTCCTCGATTACCGGATCAGTTAGAAATTTAGTGTGTAGAACCAAGTGATGAGCTAGATGAATTAAAATACACATATTATTATCTCTGTTCCAAAGTGACGTCAACTGCCCGAGATCATCGTTCGTGAACTATGATCACCATCTGTTACATGCGAAATTCGTTGCAACGGTTACTGACGTCATCGTCTGACGTCACCGGACCATGAAATGAATATTCTTTTTTTTTGTTTCAATGAAACACATCTCTCTCTCTCTCTTTCTCACACACGAACACACACACCCACACACACACACACACACACACACACACACACTTTTCTTCAAGTGATGTGAATTTTGATGCCATCTGTGGTGGCATTGGTTTTATTTACTGTAGTAGATATTAGAGATTCTTCGAAACGACCGTGTGCCATTCAGTCATATCTCCTTTACTCTGATCATAGAATGAAAATTTGAGTGTATAACGCATGTCTGTATGATCTTTTAGACATATAAATGAAGAGACATTCATTTATCCGGTCTCGTGCGTGGTTTTACTGTTATTTTGATTGGTTAATAGCTCAATACGAGCTCATTGATTTACCACCTGACGCCTTAAACAATGGCTACCACTATGATAGATATATGGCCTTATAGTTACGACATCAAACATTTCATACGACAGTAGACAGTTCATTGACTGTACGCTACAAAATCTTCCATTTGATACCCATAAAGCTATGGTTGCAACAAAATTGATATTTTGCCATTTGCCATATCCATCACGTAAGATTTTTCTCCTGGAATTCAATAAATTCAGACTCTACGGGTCAATACCTTTTTTGATAGCTAGATTTTGAAGATAAAAAACTTCACACCCATATCGCAGTAGATCGATAGGATCGATCACTATATCAATTGTATATTGATGTTCAGCGCATCCCGTAGATTCCGAAGAGGAAATAAAATAACCACTTCCAGTTTCATTTCCGGTTTAACAAAGTGTCGAATATTTAACTCACTTCCGGTTTCACACTGATGATTATCTAAAGTCAACGAAAAATGTTCCTACAACGATTGACAGATCGAACATGTGACAGAAGACTAGAATACTTCATAGACGACTTGAACACTTGACAGACTACTCGAATACATCACAGACGATTAGAACACATGACAAACAACTCGAACACGTCACAGACGTTGTAACAGTTCAACGATTGATTGTTCGATATGTGACAGATGCCATGACACCTCGTCTAGGATCTTTATAAGCAGCTTGTGTCTCCAATGAAAGTTTTCTTGTTACAAACAACCTGTACAGTTCACACATGTAGATGACAAATGACAGTTCACGCATTGAAAATAACACATTCGATGATAGTTCACTCATAGATGGTGCTGCTATCCTTTGACAGATAACTGTAACAATTCATTAAGACGCCAGGACATTTCATTCATAGATGACACCCACAAGCAGCCACCATAGTTCATAGATCTGCCATGACCACAGAAATATACGTATACAACTGGAACGACGGCTCAATGTAAACAAAACGAGCAGAGTTGTTTCTCGTCCTTGTTGCACCCATTGATTTTAATAGAAATAATGTGCTTTCGCGATGAAAAATTGATATTTTTAATGTGTAAAATTACACCTAATCGCTGTTTTTAGGTTTTAAGATAGAGAAATGATAAATAATTATTTATGTATCATAATTTTGTCCAAGAAATTTCATAATAATTTTAAGTAATGAGTAAAATTTCATTATGCTAGATTCTTACCTACTTTTTCTTGAAATGTGAATAAGACGTGTTTTTAATTTCGTTTGATATAACTATTATTGAGGAAAGAACTAGGATTAAAAATAAAACTCAACGTTTGATGATAAAAGGTTTTTATTCTTTTACCAATATCGAAACATTGTTTTATGCCATTTCTTCTGGCTAAAAATTACAATAACATAATCTAAGATAAATTTTGAGATGTACATGAATGAATAAATAAATTATACTTCTGAATTTATTTGTATAATATTTTGATCAGTACGAGTTGAAGATTACGTCAGCATGACATCTTACACCAAACGTATACCGACAGGTCTACATTTTTGTTAGGCAGTCTCTGGCATTCTGTTAAAATTTGCATAGTATTCATAGGCACTCGTGGCATTACATGTATGAACTTGTATCAGAACGCAACACCCCTCGGTGGATATTTATGGGATTTGCTAGTGGCATAATTGTGACGTAACATTGAACCAGCATACTGATCAATGATTAGGAATCTTGTTTGGATAAAAAACACTACATGCAATATTAAAAGCAATCATTAGGTATTTGGAATCCCATTATCAAATTTACCTCCACCCGAGCCTCCACCACAGCCTCATGAGCTCTAATTTTCTACGTTTAAAGTTATGTTCTTGATAATACCATGGGAAATCAAATACTGATGGCACTACAATAGGTTTTAACCTTTTCTTGGTTAGTGTTGATTCTGAATAATCTTCTTTTTTGAAATGTTGACTACATATCAGTGTATGAGGTGTAGGGATGAAATTTTTCAATCGCGTAGCTTTTACCCATTGCTCTGGAAGGACTCAGGTAGCACAAGACGTCCCCAGGGCTACCGAAATATGGTCTAGGTGAGTCCGAACGCCCTGGACTTATAAAGGACGTCCTAAAGAAGTTCATTTCTGTACCTCAGGGGAGAAAGGAAATAGACCTCCTGTGTACCGTCTCAAAAAACTGGCAGAATATGGACAAATAAAGCACCATCTGGTATCTTAAAAAGAGAAACAATGAATATATGACAGTGATATTCACCTTATAGTCTGTTTTAAGAAGGGATTCATCCTTGTCACATATTTTCAGTGTCCCGAATAATATAAATGAAGCATCAAAAATTAATGTTTTTCGAATAAAACCTTCTCACTTATCATTCCTCAGTTATCAAGAAAAAGAAATAATCGCACAACATTAGTTCTGATATGAATGTTCTTTAGGAACGTTTCTTCTGAACTCCACGCATTTGAATAAACGCGCGGCTTGAATTTTGACGGTTGAGTGACGGCAAGATGATTGGTGCTGACACCAATACCTGTTTCCCGCTAATATTATTCTGCGGTGCCGATGGTCGGAGGTGAAGGTAAAGTGAACTAGTGATCTAGACTGATGTGTTTGCAAATGGCCACACGGTCTTGAAAATTGGGAAGCTTTGATATTGGAAATTGTCAAATTGGATATTGGCTTCGAGTTTGTACTTTTTATGAGGTGAGTAAACCTGAACTTTATTGTGAAATGCATAAATTATTATACACGAGCTAAGCGCTGTACTGGCACAAATCCTAATATGACTAGCTCATTTTCTCCTCCAACAAAGAAAATAGCTATCATAAATGTTGAAAAAGTTGTCAACAGTTTAGGTATATGAAGAGGATCGTCAAGTACAAGCTAACTCCTGTTTAAATTCAAGAGAAACGTTAGATTAGATTAGAAGATGTTGAAATTAATACTCGTATAGAACCAACTTTGTCACTGAAACGTAACATTCCACATTTCAATCTTTTCTTGGTCAGTGTTGATTCTGAATAATCTTCTTTTTTGAAATGTTGACTATATATCAGTGTATGAGGTGTAGGGATGACATTTTTCAATCGCATAGCTTTCACCTATTGCTCTGAAAGGACTGGTTTCTCCAAGGGGAATCTAAAGAACGTACTTATTTATAGAAATGCACTACCAAAAGTATCAAATTATGCTCAAGATTTAATCAGAATCAAACACCAAAAAAGTACTTTCACTGTCAGTGTGAGGTTATGATTACTACGCTCCACACTTCTTAGTCATAATTTACGGAGAATGACTTACCTGTGGTATTGGATATCTTGATTTGGCCTCCACACATTAGTAGTGCAGTCAATATGGTATAAAAATAGGTCGATTAAATCGATTTTTTGAATATGAACCGATCCGGCTGAAACAGGATTCATTCGACGGGGGAAAATGTGTAGACAAAAGGACCCCAAATTATTTTTGTCGCAAATTTTTTTTTCACCCCAATACCCTTAAAAATTGAGAAAATAATTGCAAAAAACCGCCGAAAAAGCCTGAAAATTTCTACTCGGTTTTTCGGGGTCGCTGATCACGATCCTGACGTTAGATTGACCAACATCCTCACCCCCTCCTCTAATTAACCCCCCTCCTGTTCATCAGCATTTTTTGAAAAAATCCATCAGAGTTGGATGAAAATGTCTACTCGAGGGTTTTCAGGGTCGCTGATCACGATCCCGACGTTAGATTGACCAAAATCCTCATCCCCCTCTAATTAACTCCCCCAAGATGTTCATTCAGCATTTTTTTGAATAATACGCCAGAATTGGATGAAAAGGTTAATTAGAGGAGGGGGGTGAGGATTTTGGTCAATCTAACGTCGGGATCGTGATCAGCGACCCTAAAAACCCCCGAGTAGACATTTTCATCCAACTCTGATGGATTTAAAAAAAATGCTGATGAACAGGAGGGGGGTTAATTAGAGGAGGGGTGTGAGGAATTTGGTCAATCTAACGTCGAGATCGTGATCAGCGACCCTGAAAACCCCCGAGTAGACATTTTCAGGCCTTTTCGGCGGTTTTTTGCAATTATTTTTTCAATTTTTAAGGGTATTGGGGTGAAAAAAAAATTAGCTACAAAAATAATTTGGGGTCCTTTTGTCTACACATTTTTGTCCGTCGAATGAATCCTGTTTCAGCCTAATCGGTTCATATTAAAAAAATCGATTTAAAAAATACCGTATTGACTGCACTATAGTGCATCAGTTATAAGCAAAACAACTTTTCACCATTTTCTTTCGAAAATGTTTGCAAAAACAGGTTTAAATTAAAATCGATTGACAGTGGACGTAAAACGCAAACACACACGTGATAGACAGAGAAATCAATACATGATTTGCAGCCGTACTACTCTAACACGAAGGCTCGTTTTAACGACGCTGATTGCGCTTGAGCGATCGTTCCAGTTGTTTACGTATAATTCAGTGCCATGACAGTTCATAGATCCGCCATGACTCTTCCACCGTGACAATTCAAATTCCCGCCTTGACAGTTCACACACCCTACATGACAGTTCATAGATTCGTCATGATAGTTCATAGATCTACCATGACACTTCCACCGTAACAGTTCATAGATCCACCAGGGCAGTTGATCGTTCGACAACACTCACCATGATAGTTCATACAGAAGCCTTGATACCTTCTCGGAGATAATCACGTGATTGACGTCACAACACATCCTATAAACAACCTGTATATATACACCATCTATTCTATAACCTCCACATTCTATGGTTTGGTAATATGTGACCTTTTGTCACGTCACTCAGGCTAGCTCTTAGCTGCACCTAGACGGATGCCAGCCAGAAACTTCCAGTCCAAAACTGGTCTTCAACATCTGCTGACTTGCACTATAACATTCTTTTCGATAACTTGATAATATAAAATTCTCTGTTATCCACTTTCTTATTCCTTCCTAGTAAATCTCCGCATTAAAATTTCCTAATTACTTTATTAATTCTACCTACTATCTTATTTCAAGTATTCAAAGATGTATTTCATCATATTCAAATCGAAATCTCACTTACCACATGTAACTTATTTTGACTATACATATCCATAGATCTTTCATGTACCTATATTCACACATTAGTATCGGTTGAAGGTGACACGATAGTTGTCAAAACTATAGTCACATTAGTGTTTCTATAAATATAAGTGATAAAAACCAAAGTGAAAAGTGTTTTATTACATCAATATTATAAATTACCACAAAGTGATTTTTCAAAAAATACGTTAATAATTTCTCTTCCAGTGTGTAGAAAAACAACCATAGCAAGCTCCTTACATTTTAGGTTTTGGGTGATTTCTCCGACCAGATTTTTATTTTGTCGAATTTCCACTTGGTTATTTATTGACATGATATCTGTATTCCATTTCTGAACTCTTATTCTGTGGTTTTTTCCGAATTTTCGTGAATTTTTGAGCATTTCTGAATCGATCTAAACTATTTTTAACATGCTGTCTGTGTGTGCGCTTGTTCATAATAAATGTAGTGAATATCGCTCTAAAATGTTTAAAATAGCAGCTCTGTTATTTTTAATTGCCTCCGTTTCAAGTAGTATTTTTTCAAAGTCATCTTAAGTTTTTCAAATGGAATTCTAGTATTTTATGGAGCCATAATGACAACAGTGCTTTTTACATTGAACTAAATCACTCCGTGATATTGTGATCAGCAGGATTTTCTCATGAAAACTACATGTCTGAATTGAGCATTTATGGTTAGTTTTTGAATCTCAGGAGCTCAATTCATGTTGAAAATTGTCCATCTAGTGAGGGTATCGGTGATCCAACAGAGAGTTATCTGAATATGTATCCAAAGAACAACCCTGGAAATTTTCTGGGTCAATATTGAGAGAGTTTTATGAATCGGGCCAACAGAGGATCTCCATTAAGTTCCCATTTATGCAGAGAAAAACCTTCAAGTGGAGCAACTCTGGATTTTGAACCAATTAACTTCAAAAAACCTCGTTGACGCGGCTTTAAGGCCCGTCCAGACATGTAACAGAACCTCGTAACCCTAACCACGTCGCGTGACTGTTGTGGACGCTTCCCCGTAAAAACGTAACAGCGTAACACCGTAACAACGTAACGTAGCAGCATAACATTTTTCCCCGTCGCATCAAAGGAATGATACAACCATATGTTACGCACCCCGTTTGCATGTCTGGACGTGTTTCGCACATGTGCGTGCACAGAACTCTAGTTTTAGTTTATTTATTTATTATTGAGACTAGTGTTTGCTTTGCAATGGAATGGACACAAGAAATCGTGCTCGATTTAATCGAGATTTACAGGGAAAAGGAGATTTTGTGGAATAGCAAACATCCCAAATAATACAACAAAATTTAAAAAAATGATGCATGGGATGAAATTGCTGAGCATTTAAAAACTACTACAGATGAATGCAAAAGAAAAATTAATGGATTACTGGCATCGCTTAAGCGCGAAAATTTAAAAATAAAGAAAAGCCAGGGTACAGGAAGCGGTAAGTGTAAATTATCATCTACTATTTGATAGGATTAATAAATTAAACTAAATAAAATAGACGATAACTCTATATTGTCATTACATAAATAAATGTATACATGATTTATTTTATTTCAGGGCGTTCTGATATTTATGAAAGCAGTTGGTTTGCTTTCAAGAGCTTGTCTTTCTTATGGGACAAAAATAAAGTTCGAGACACACAAAGCACTGTGAGTATTTCCAAAAATTTCTATTTATTTAACTTTAAGCATAGTTATCTTGCCACGAAAAGCGGCCTTCATTCTGAAAGTAATCCGCTAATCCTTCACGAATTAGTTTAGCGTCTGTAGGTGGTCTTCCAGGGATATGTCTTAAGGAAATTAAAGAAGTCGTAGTGTCATTATTTATAGTTCTATACGTTCCTGTTACAAGTCTTCCTTCTACTTCTGTGTCAAATAATCCATTTGGCGTATACAGGGAATGGGAAGTGGAGCTTTTTCTTAAGAAATCATGTAATTGAGCTACTGCCGTTACAATGAACGTGCGGATGTAATACCAAATACATTCTCTACGACTCTTCTAGCACGAGACAATCTATAATTAAAGATTCTTTGCATCGATTAGGATGTAAACCCGAAATCGGTTTCATCAATGTCTCAGATAGAGCAAAAGCCTCGTCTCCAATAAAGAAATAAGAAATTTCGCATTGTCTTCCATCCAATGGCTCTGCAGCAGCCAATGTTAATTTATTTATCTGCAGTTTTTTATACAGTGTACAATTTTTAAAGATGCCACTATCCGAAATTCGCCCCTGACTTCCAATATCGACGTACAAAAAGTTGTAATTAGCATCTACTAATACAAAGAGAACTATTATACTAAACGTGGATTTGTAATCAAAAAATTCGCTGCCCGTGTTTATTGGTGCTTGCAAAATGACGGGTTTTCCATCTAGAGCACCAAAGCAATGTGGAAAGTTCCAAATATTATTAAATTGTTTTAACACTTCCAACCATCCTCCGATGTGGTTGATATCTGTAAAAAAAAGTCTGATGTAGTGTTGCGAATCTCAAATTTTTATTTTATTTAATTGTTTAATATTATAAAACATATCATAATTGCAGATTGACAACGAAGGAGAAGAAGCTGGAAAGCTGGAGTAGAGGCAGAGGATGATATCCAGGATACTGCAGACGCCACTCAGCAGTTTGAGGAGACTGAAAATGTTGAAGAAATCCCTCCACCTCAGAAACGTAAAAACGTTCAAATTTTAGCACACGCATCCGCTCGAGCGAAGGAGGAATCAAATGAGCAGAACATTTTTGGAAAACTTGATGCTAAAAAAATGCAAAAATATTCTAGCTTTGCACAATGCAGTGTGCAACAAGCAATAATGAACATTTTATTTCAAGCGAACATGGTGCACTATGATCGATGTCCTACTCCAACATATCCTCCAGCTTCAATGTCTCAATCTTTTTTTTCACCACAACCCTCTTCTGCCTCCGGTATGTCCGCGCAATGTTCACCAATATCATCTCCACCACCGACGTCACTATCTACATTTAATTATTCAACACCAGTCAGCACTCCAATTCAAACTGATTCAATATTAGAAGACGCATTAAATATGACTGATATGGAGTATTAAGTTATCATATATTTTTATGACAATGCTATAATTAAATCAAAATTAACATACCTGTATATTGTTTTTTAATCCTTCCACGAGAGCCTCACACACTTCCGGAATTATTGTGCTTATTGACTGCTTCGAAATTTAAAAAAGTTATTGCAGGCTAGTAAATGAATCCCCATTCACCAGAAAACGAATGGTCATTGCTAACCTTTCTTGCACAGAAATGCCTGTCTTCAGTTAGTATCTTTCCTTGATATTTTTGGAACAACTAAATTTATTAAAAACTCGAAATCGGTTGGTGACATTCTCGTAAAATTTTTGTACAAGCCACTAATTGATTGAAACCTCAGGTCCAGGAGTAAATGACGGCCACCATATACATTTCTACTTCTGTATAGTTCCGTCTGCCACCAGCGTCTTGCCCTAGATTTTATTTTTTTTGCTAAATAGTGCATAACTATATATGCTGCAGCCGCAACTTTCATGTCCATATTGTCTATCTTGCTACCGACACGAACTAGGACTGGAACGTATAAATGTCACGTACCGATGATACGCGGCGACGCTATGTTCGCGACTTTCACTTTGCCACACTGTAACCTAGTCGCGTACAAATTTTGTTACGCGATGGAGTTACGTTGTTACGCTGAAATGCTTGTGTCAGGACGCGACTTTAGAGTGAAAGGGAATCACGACACACCAATATACACTGCATTTACCCAGAAATAAGGGTGTATCGTAGATAGTCCACAGCCAGAGTCTACACGCTGTGTTTACTCGGAACTAGGCTCTGAAGGAGGGAGAGAGTGGGAGTGCATCACGACGCACTAATATAAACTGCGTTTACCCGGAAATAAGGGTGCGCCGTAGATATTTCACCACCAGAGTCTATCAAGTGAATCACGACGTACCAAAATATACTGCGTTTAATTGGAGATAATGGTGCGTCATAGATAATCCACCGCTAGAGTCTACACGCTGTGTTTACCCGGAAGTAGGCTTTGGAGGGGGAAGTATGTTTGAGAGTCGTAATATCCACTGTACACGAAAGTTTACCCGGAAGTGAAGTGGTATTGCTGACGAGGTAATTAAAATTCTAAAACGCTGTGTTTACCCGGAAGTAAGAGTTATAATTGCGAAATTTATGTGTGAGTAGTATATAAGTCTCTGGCACTGTCGTATAATTACCGGTGAGACCGTTGCCGAGAATCTACGCATACTAACCTGAAAGAAGTGCAGGATAAATGAATCTCAGTATTCTCCATTGTTAAAAATTTAGAAAAGATTACTACATGGGCGTAGTGAGGGTATTTATTGCGGAGGAACCATTACAACTCAAAACCTGCTTTCTTCTGCTCTGGTTGAGTGTCCCATGCATGATAATTAATTTTGCTAATAATTAGTGCATGAATAGCCGTTTTTAATAATATTCATATGACTATTTGTTTATAAGGAAATAGCCTGCTTGGACCGCTTTCTTTTCGTTTATTGTTTCTGAGCATCCTTTCGCTTCTTCAGGTCGGGATACTTATTATTACATTGACAGAATCAATTATTTATCGATGTTAAAGCTATAAATAAACTTATTATTGGAAAGTTCCGTGTTTGTCTAACATAACTTTCTGCAACATCATTTAAGTAGTCAAGAAGTAACAACGTATTAATTTCAATTGAAGCCTACAATTCTAATACTATTCAGTCCGCCCTATTGATGCCTGGTTACTTACTCCACTGAGAATACCCTGGGGCAAGGCTATCAATAGATAGCACAGTGATACGCTTTGTGGTGAGGCCCTAACAGAAGTCTACAAACGAGGAGTAGGCCTTAACAAAAATCTTGCGTTCGAGAAATCCACATAAGATTCAATCGGATTCAGATCTGGTAGACTTAAAGGAATATTGAAGTCGTAGTAAGTAATTATCGCCAAAAAGTAATACGATATGTCACAGATCTATCAACATCGGAGTTAATAATTCTCCCATACTGTTTTGCTTACTCAAATCTTTTGCATTAACATTTTTAGACCAAGGGGTTCCAAAAGTGGAGCGATGTAAGATAAAATATTCCTTGGTTGGAGGTTGATCTTGAAAAGTATTCTAAATGTATCAGAGTGTGAATTCCATGATACTCTTTCCCCATTATGATAAACTTGATTCAGAATAATTTATTAATTGAGAAATCTGAGATATTTGAATCCTTTTGTGTATTCAAATCTTACAGAACCTAAAAGTTCTATGAATTCTCATCGTAGCTTAAGGAAAATTTGCAAAGTGTCTGAACTACCTAAAATGGCATCTACATAACATTGTTCAGAGTGCCTGTGAAGTTTGCGGGTGAGTCAAATTACATTTTCTAACTGAAGAAGTGATCTCGTAGCAAGAAATGGAGTATATTTCGTTCCACATGTGACTGTGCGTAATTCAAAACACTTTTTTGGAATTATCGCGCTACAGCATGTTTTGCAAATGTCGATGTTATGTACGAAGATCCTACCGTTCCAACAGTTCGGTATCATTTGTAGCTTTACAATTTTCAAGTATTGCCTTCCAACCGATGAAATAAAAATTTACCGTTCAGTTGAAATCTCACTAGAACATCAACATTTGCAAAATATTCTGTGGTGTGATAATCGCAATGAATCTCTTAAATGTTGGGAGTTCTCGATGTGAAGGGTTCGAAGGACGGTACGGTTGGATTGGTAGACTAGAAGATCATTTTTCTATAACGTGTATTTGTTGACTTGGTACAATAAACTTACAGAGATGAATTACAAATCTATATTAAGAAATTGACAACTGTCAAAATGATTAGGGAAACTGTAATTCATTCGAGGAAGGGGCAAGTAGTTGTTTTAGAACCCCATACTTAGCCTCAACCTGAAAATAATTTAGATCCTGAGATTGAGTGATAACATCCACCATTCCATTGATAATTGTAATGCCCTGGGATATTCCTGGAATGTGAAAATAACTTTGTTGAACTTTAGTCTTGAAACGTTTTATTATATCTGAAGAAATGAACGTAGTCTGTGATGCAGAATCTAAGAGTGTCTCGCATGGTAAATCAGATTCTCTTGAGCTGTGGCCAATAAAAAATGATTTTTATCATTTTGGTTACTGAGACAGCAGGTTTTCTCAACACATTAATAACTGGATGAGATTTGTGATTGTGAAGGTGGTGTTGATCGAACCTAGCGGTGTCCCTATTTTCATGTAATGTTTGTCTGCTGGAAGAGCTATCTGAGGAAATAAAATTGGCTTGAAGAGATTATTGGGAGTTGGAGTTTCATGTAGCAATGTGTGAAGTCTTTCTGAACATGACCTACACATATCTGAGGTACATTGATTCATAGTGTATTTTGTGCCTAAACAGTTGAAACACAATTTATTCTTCGTAACAAATTATCCGTTATATTGAATAGATTTTGAACAGAGCTATGAACACCTCTAAATCGATTGATTTTTTCCTTTGCAATATATGCATGATTGAATTAATATTCTATTGCCCAAAAATGGTGGATTATTTGTAACTGTGTGAGAAGCTTGTGGATAACGGGATTGATTGAGATATTTATTTGGTTACAATTTTTTTTCTGATTGTTGGGGAATCAGTTTAAATTTGAACTAGAATATTTGCCGCCACGACGGAAGAGGAAGTACGAAGAGAAGGAAGGGAGAGAGAGAGATAGTAGTTTTTAAGACGTATAAGAGACAGTTGACTTTAAGCATTCGTAATGTTCGTTCTGTATTAAATAATTTCAATAAATGTTTAGAAAAATCGAAGTGAATTTATAACCAACAAGAATCACCACTATTATACAGTCCACTGAAGACAAATCAACATAAATTGCTCCATCGACACGGATTAATATTCTAACAAATAAGTAATATTGTGCAAACAGACAACGGCAATTCGCAGAAGACCAGACGCAGCCGGCGTTTTCAACATAAACACCGATCGCCTATCTATTCGTATTCGACCAGTTGCAGCAGTGAGGCGGGATCTTACCGAACAGAAAAGTTCGACGTCAACACATCAGGTTGGGCCAGCATACACATACGAATTAAGCGGTGAGCGTATCCTTCTAGCTTTTTACATTTACCTTGTCTATTCATATTGTCGTCAACTTGGCACTTATATTACTTAGCGTTATCAATAATGGCTGACTTAACAGCATTAATAAGAAAACGAGGTACAATCAAATCTCGACTTACAACGTTCTCAAATTTGATTAACAAATTAAAGAGTTCTGACACAGCTTTGAGTGATGTTCAAATAACCGAAGTAGAACAACGAATCAATCGTATTGAACGATTAATGGCAGAATTCGATTCAATTCAAGAAGAAATCGAATGTAAAACCGATAATACTGAAGCAGAAAATATAGAAAGAGATAACTTTGAACAATTATACTTTTCTGCATATGCAGAAGCCAAACAAATGTTATTAAAACAAGGTTCTCAAATGTCAAGTTTAAATCAAGGTAACGGTAATAGCAGCTCGGATCAGGTTCATCTTAGTTCAATTAAATTACCTACCATAAATTAGCCTAAGTTTAATGGTCAATATCATAATTGGCTTGAATTTCATGATACTTTCGTGTCACTGATACATACAAATAATGATATAAGTGAAATACAAAGGTTTCATTATTTAAGAGCCTCCTTGGTTGACGAAGCAGCTCAGGGTATCTCCTCAATAGAATTTTCAGCTACAAATTATATAATAGCGTGGGACATTTTGTGCAGTAGGTACAATAATACACGGTTATTAGTTAGCAATCACGTAAAAGCATTATTCAATTTAGATTCGATCCACCAAGAATCGGCTACAAAATTAAGAACTTTGATAGATACATATGCAAAACATTTACGGGCTTTGGAACAATTAAAGGAACCTGTAAATTATTGGGACACTCATTATTCATATAATCACAAGTAAGCTAGACAATTCTACTCTTCGGGAATGGGAAGAATACAAGCTAGACAAAATTTTCTCCACACGAGATCAACTTACTCATTTTCTAAAGAGTAAAGCCGATTTATTAGAAATAATGGAAAATAATTCCGAAAAACGAGTCTTCAAACAACATGGTCCGCAAAACAAATCACAATTCACCACAAAGGGATTACATTGTAGTGTTTTTAACTGCGCCTTTTGCCACGGTAAACATTTCATATTTAATTGTGGAGATTTCCTAAAATTATCAGTCAAAGAAAGGATGGAAAACGTGAAACGGTTAAAATTGGGTATGAATTGTCTGAAGCCCGGCCAAGTGATGCAAAATTGCAATTTCGGTACGTGCAAAAAATGTTCATTTAAACATAATACTATTTTGCATGAAGATAGACAAGAACAAAAACAAAGGTCAGACGTTTCTGAAGTAAAAGTATTTTCAGCTACGAAAACATCTCAAGAAGTATTATTATCAACGGCATTGATAAACATTTCTGATAAATTTGGAAATTTTCATACAGCAAATGCATTATTAGACTCAGGTTCGCAATCCAGCTTTATCACGGCTGAGCTTTGTGAAAAATTACAATTAGAAAAACAAAAATTTAACATTGTGGTATGTGGCTTAAATAACACAGTGTCAAATTTACAATCCAGATGTGAGATATCTATTGAATCGTTCGCCAGTTCATTTAGAACAAAGTTGTCGTGTGTTATTATCGATCATATAACAACGAACACGCCTGAATACCCATTTAACCTAACTGACATTCAAATTCCAAAACATATTAAGCTAGCTAATCCCGATTTCTATAAATCTTCTCGTGTTGATATTTTGATCGGTGCGGATTTATTTTGGAACCTTCTGTGCGTCGGTCAAATAAAAACCGGCCCAAGAAGTCCGATATTACAAAAAACGCGGTTAGGTTGGATAGTGGCTGGTCCGGTTGGAAATCAACGTACCAGTTATATATCATGCAATTTGTCAGAAACCTTGCAGTTACAAGAACGTTTAACTAAATTTTGGGAAATCGAGGAATGTGGACAGACAAAACGGTTAACGTTTGAGGAACAAGCATGTGAAACGAATTTCAATACTACAACAAAACGCACGGAACAGGGTAAATTCGTTGTCACAATTCCACTCCGCCATTCCGTACAAACTCTCGGTGAATCAAAGGAGTTAGCCATAAAGCGTTTTTATAAATTGGAGAAACGATTTCAATACAATGAATCATTAAAATGTCAGTACATTGCGGTTATGCAGGATTACGAGGAGAACGGACATATGACTAGGGTTACAGAACACATCGAACCAAATATCTCGTATTATATGCCACACCATGGGGTAATTCGCGAAGAGTCAAAAACAACAAAGTTGCGTGTAGTCTTCGATGCGTCAGTACCTACGTCAACGGGCGTCTCCTTGAACAATTTGCAAATGGTCGGGCCGACAATGCAAGATAGTATATTTTCTATTTTGTTGCGGTTTCGCAAACATAGGTATGTGATTTCCGCAGACATTCAAAAGATGTACCGTCAGATTTGGATAGACGAAGATCAGCGATCACTTCAAAGGATCGTGTGGAGAGCTAACTCTTCAGAACCATTACAAACCTTTGAGTTGAATACCGTCACGTTTGGTACGTCGGCGGCACCATATCTTGCGGTTCGATGTTTATTAGAACTCGGCGAAGAAATTAAATCGGTCAATTATAAACTTTCCGAAATAATCCAACATGACTTCTATGTAGATGATCTGCTTAGCGGTGCAGACAACCTAGACGACGCAAAAGAAATAGTCAATCAGATCTCAAAATTGTTAAAAACGGGTGGTTTCGAATTACACAGATGGCAATCAAACGATCCCACAATAGTCGAAACTGCAACAAAGGGTGACAATTATAACGCGGTCAATTTAGGAGAGTATTGTAGTTCTAAAACTTTAGGACTCATTTGGCTTTCAACAACCGATGAATTAAAATACAACATATCGAAAATGCCACAGGCAGAGCGTTTTACAAAACGATCGATTTTGTCTTCCACATCTCAGATTTTCGATCCACTCGGACTGTTGAGTCCTTTTATTATACTCACCAAGGTTTTGATGCAGGAATTATGGAAAGAGAATTTAGATTGGGACGAAAATCTTCCAACCGAAATTCAAGAAAAGTGGTCGAAATTTAGAAATGAATTAAGAACACTGAATGATTTATGCATAAAACGACTTGTAATTTGCGAAAGATCTGTCCGTATTGAACTCCATGGATTTTCGGATGCATGTGAGCGGGCATATGGCGGTTGCATCTAATTAAAATCTGTAAGTTCAAGTGGAAATATATATGTAAGTCTATTATGTGCAAAATCAAAGGTTGCACCCTTAAAGGCAATAACGATTCCCCGCTTGGAACTGTGTGGAGCATTGTTGCTAGCCAGGTTGGCAAAAATGGTTATTGAATCTTTGAACGTAAAGTTAGATAGCACCACGCTCTGGTCAGATTCCTCAATAGTTCTGGGGTGGTTGAAAAAATCGCCAAACACTTTGAATACTTTCGTGTGTAATCGAGTCACAGAAATACAAGACATAACTAACAATTACCAATGGCGACATGTTCCGACAAAGGATAACCCGGCAGATCTCGTGTCCCGGGGAATGTCCCCATCTTTAATAAATGATTGTGCGTTGTGGTGGCATGGGCCCAGTTGGTTAGAGGGTGGCGAATCTGGATTTCCTAATTTGTTCGAAAATGTCAAAACTTTACCGGAACAAAGGAAGGCAAAAACGGTTACTTTACTATTGTCGGAGTCGATAATATTTCAATTCGATCGATTTTCAAATGTGAATAGAGCAAAAGGGGCTATGGCTTACGCTTTGAGATTCATTACTAATTGTAAACTATCAAAGGCTGATAGGCAGATCGGATCATTAACTGTAAGCGAACTACATTCAGGATTACAAAAACTAATTTCTTTATCCCAGTTAAATTCATTTGCTCAAGAGCTAAGGGATTTAAAGAATTCCTCTCAAGTCAATATTAAAAGCAAACTAGCAGGATTAAACCCTTTTCTAGATCCAGACGGACTGATACGTGTGGGCGGGCGCTTGAGAAATTCAAATTTCAATTTTGAAAAGAAGCACCCTTGTATATTATGTTCCAAACACAAACTTACTAAACTAGTTTTTGCACATGAGCATAAGCGATTGCTCCATTGCGGTGCTCAAATGCTCTTAGCGTCTACGAGAGAAGAGTTTTGGGTCATAGGTGGGCGAAATTTAGCCAGATTTGTTGTGCGTAACTGCATAATATGTTTTAGATTAAAACCCACAGGGGTTTCCCCAATAATGGGGGATCTTCCTGAGAATCGTCTTCAACCAAATGCCGCATTTGAGATAACAGGTGTGGACTATGCAGGTCCATTTTTTATAAAAAATCGTAGAGGTCGTGGTGGATCAGTTACAAAATGCTGGATGTCATTGTTTGTCTGCTTTAGTACACGAGCCATTCATCTTGAGTTGGTCTCTAGTTTATCTACCGATGATTTCATTTTAGCTTTACGGAGATTTGTTGCACGTAGAGGCAAACCTTCTATAATTTATTCGGATAATGCAACGACATTTGTAGGTGCTCAACACGTTCTTTCGAAATTTTTCGAAGAAAATAAACAGCAAATAATAGATAAGGCTACTGACCAAGGTATTAGATTCAATTTTATACCGGCTCATCCTCCGCATTTTGGCGGATTGTGGGAGGCAGGAGTAAAGTCGGTGAAACATCACTTGAAGCGTGTCATGGGGGATTCAAGCTTAGTATATGATGAATTGTATACGTTGATGGTGCAAGTTGAGGCAATATTGAATTCCAGACATCTTTTTCCCGTTTCAAGTGATCCTAATGACCTTCCTCCTATAACTCCCGCTCACCTGCTAGTTGGCAGACCATTAACTACAATACCTTCCCCGGATGAAAAATTCGTTCCAGAAAACCGGTTGACAAGATTTCAGCGAATTCAACAATTAGTCCAACATTTTTGGGAAAGGTGGAGTAAGGAATTCATAGGTGAACTCCAACAACGCTGCAAGTGGAAACAGACGCAGGGACAACTTCAGGAAGGGACATTAGTGATTGTGAAAGAGGATAATCAACCCCCTATGAAGTGGAAACTAGGATGAATAGTAGAACTGTACCGTGGAAAGGACAATGTGAGCCGAGTGGCAAAAATTAAAACTTCTAGTGGTATAATCAAGCGCGCTTTCCCTAAGTTGTGTCCATTACCCATGTCAATCTAGTGTTGAAAGTTAACCCTTTCAAGATGGGGGGCATGTTGGGGAATCAGTTTAAATTTGAACTAGAATATTTGCCGCCACGACGGAAGAGAAGTACGAAGAGAAGGAAGGGAGAGAGAGATAGTAGTTTTTAAGACGTATAAGAGACAGTTGACTTTAAGCATTCGTAATGTTCGTTCTGTATTAAATAATTTCAATAAATGTTTAGAAAAATCGAAGTGAATTTATAACCAACAAGAATCACCACTATTATACAGTCCACTGAAGACAAATCAACACTGATTGATAAACCGATTCTAGAGCTGAACAGCGTTTGTCTAGAAATTCCAACATTTTTTTAAGATGTCCAATGCGATCGTGTAATTTCCATCAACAATCGAGAGTTCGTTAATAAACGAAAGAGGTTAGTTTTTAATAACAGATTTCAAGCGTAAAACCTTTGGGAATTGGCCAAATTCGAATTTTTATCAACTAGTGCTAGAAAAAGATCATAAAAAGATCTCCAATCCTCATATCTACTAGCGAGTGAAAATAGGAATAGCTGGACAGCTACTTCATTGGTAGCGGGAACCCTATTTACCTTTTTTGTACTAGAGTGTGAAATTGACAATATGACGCTCTTCTACAGCTCCCCTATCAGTAATTTGTCATTTTAAATACAATCTTGATTCTTACAATAATCACGAAACCCTTAACTAATAAGTTTTCTCTGATAATTAACTTATTATTTCCTAGATTTTTGTCGTTTTCATGTTCAGGAACGAAATTTTCGATTCCCTTTGGATCGGCTTCGTTTTCTGATGAGATCTTTATATATATATATATATATATATATATATATATATATATATATATATATATATATGGGTAGTTCCATTACTTTTGTACAATTTCAAAAAACTTGAGTTCTCAGAATGACGTTAAATTTCAGAACATGAAGGTTTCAACCGAAAAAAGAGGATTCCCAAAATTTTAGCCCTCTAGGCCCATTGTAACCTTCCTGGGGCGCTCGAAAGGGCCAAAACAGGGCTGAAAAAAGCCTATTTTTGGTAGATTGTTTTCTCAGCCTTGGAAACAGGTATCGATACCTACATTGCGACAAATAATTCGACGTTTCATGTATTTTCATCTGGTTATTTTGCATTTTGAGTTACCTTGTTAATACATCGGTGTAGACCGCTTATATTGTGTATACAATTTCATGAAATTCGACCTGACTTCAAAGGGGCGCCGAATTGCGAAATCACAATATAATCAGTTTCACTGTGGCTCAAATTTTTTGCCTTTTAATATTCTTTCTGCAACTCTAAAATATTTCATGATCATTGCAGTAGATTTGAAGACATAGCACTACAAATTAGGCCATTTTTGACAAAAACGTGAAAATTGACATTTTTAACCAGGCGTAAAATTTTTCTATCAAAATGAAATGACTTGAAATTGTAATGAAATATTCTTTGAGCATGTACAAACAAACTCTGAAAATTTTGATATGGAACTCGGAGTTTAAAACAGCCATTATGAGGAGCAAAAATTAAAAAAATTGTTTCTGTATCACACATTGAATGCATGGTTTTTTGAGGTTTTGGGCAAAAAACATGCATTTTCAAAGATTTTGAATGATCGAAGCTTATAAGCAAAAAATTTCCTGTCGAAAAAAATAGTTTCTTTCTAATTCTGCATAGTTTTGTCGCTAGAGGGCGCCAGAGAAAAACTACGGATTTGCTTGAAAGATAACGAAAATTCATAATTCAAATTGTTCAATGAGTGGAACAAGAAAAATTCGTGATAAAAAGTACCATGTATAAATATATATATAGGTATATATGTATATATGGGTAGTTCCATTACTTTTGTACAATTTCAAAAAACTTGAACCCCTAGAATAGCGCCAAATTTTAGAACATGGAAGTATCAACCGAAAAAGAAGAATTCCAAAGATTTTAGCCCTCTAGGCTCATTGTAACCTTCCTGGAAACCTCAAAAGGGCCAAAACAGGGCTGAATAAAGCCTATTTTTGATAGATTGTTTTCTCAGCCTTGGAAACAGGTGTTTCGTCACATACATGCCAGTAAGCCTTGTGTAGACCGCTTATATTGTGTATACAATTTCATGAAATTCGGCTCGACTTCAAAGTAGTGCAGAATTACGAAATCACAACTTAGTTGAATTCACGGTGGCTCAAATTTTTTGCCTTTCAATTCCCTTTCTGGAACTCTAACACATTTCATGATCATTACAGTAGATTTGAAGATATAGCACTACAAAGTCATTTTTGACAAAAAACGTAAAAATTGGCATTTTTAACCAGGCGTGAAATTTTTCCGTCATGATAAAAAGTCTTGAAATTGTAGTGAAATATTCTTCAAACATGAACAAACCAACTCTGTGAATTTGGATATGGAACTCGGAGTTTAAAGCAGCCATTATGAGACACAAAAATTAAAAAAAATCGTTTTTGTATCACACATTACATGCATGGTTTTTGTGAAGTTTTGAGCGAAAGCTATACATTTTCGAAAATAATTTCAAACAGCCATATTCTTTCCTATACTCTCCATGATTTGTACTACAATTTCATTCTTGACTACAGAGATAAACTGGAAACTTTGACATAGTTAGTCTTACTTTGCTTCTTTGGTACCAACTAAATGCATAATTGTTGGTGATCCTGGATGTCATACAATTTGCGTATGTGCAGAACACGAGAATATCAAATTGAAGTTGAATACTTATAATAATAGACTAAAATATCGAGATTTGCTAGAAATTGCTGTATGCGATACAAATAGTAAAAAGTATATGTTACATGAATATGACAATTGTCCAGGTATAGCCAAAATTAAAGAAGTTGCTGAACGTAATACTGCATATGCAAATGAAACGGTATCGTACAAAAATTGGCTCAAACAAGGAAGTAGAGACTGTAACAGTATCTACAGAAAAATTCAAAAATTATTTATTTAGCGATTTATGGAATCTCACATTCACCGTTATCTAGCAGATATGCAGAAATATTACTTGAATCATTGTACAAATGGTTACTTGTAATATTGGAATGGATTTTCCAGAGATTTACTCATTCATCATACAAAACTCGGTACTGGCTTTTTATTTTTTTTAACTCCCAGGCATTATCATCGGATGTATTGTTGCCTGAGAGTTGTTATAATTAAATGCCTGTACTAAGTTTTGTATAATGAGTGAGTTATTCTCTGGAAAATCCATTCCAATAGTACAAGTATTCATTCAGATGTTCTTTACAATGATTCAAGTAATTTTTCTGCATATCTGCTATATAATGGTGAATAGTGAGATTCCATAAGTCATTAAATAAATAATTTTTAAATTTTTCTATAGATACTGTAACAGTCTGCAGAGATGCTCTACTTGCCTGTTCGATTCAATTCTTGTACGATAGAGTTTCATTCCTATATGTAGTATTATGTTCAGCAACTTCTTTAATTTTGGCTATACCTGGACAATTGTCACATTCGTGTAACAACTTTTTACTACTTGTATCGCATACAGCAATTTCTAGCAAATCTCGATATTTTAGTCAATTATTATAAGTACTCAATTTCAATTTGATATTCTCGTG
Organism: Endomychus coccineus; assembly: GCA_958510875.1. Classification (NCBI taxonomy): domain Eukaryota; kingdom Metazoa; phylum Arthropoda; class Insecta; order Coleoptera; family Endomychidae; genus Endomychus; species Endomychus coccineus. The sequence goes on from OY294067.1 coordinate 202,971,124, forward strand.
TTCTGCACATTCGCAAATCGTATGACTTCCAGAATCACCAGCAAATATGCATTTAGTTGTTTTCAAAGAAGCAAAGTAAGAAAACTATGTAGTCAAAGATGAAATTGTTGTACATATCCATGTGGAGTATAGGAAAGTATATGATTGTTTAAAATTTAGAAAAAAATGTATAGTTCTTGCTTAAACCCTTAAAAAACCATGCATGTAATGTATGATACAGAAACGATTTTTTTAAATTTTTGTCATGCCTGGTTAAAGATGTCAGTTTTCACGATTTTTGTCAAAAATGGTCAACTTTGTAGTGCTATATCTTCAAATCTACTGAAATGATCATGGATTATTTCAAAGCACCAGAAAGAATATTGAAAGCCAAAAAATTTGAACTACAGTGGATCTGATTATGTTGCGATTTCGCTATTCGGCGCCCCTTTGAAGTCAGGTCGAATTTCATGAAATTGTATACACAATAGAAGCGGTCTACACCCATGTACTAACAAGGTGACTCAAAATGCGAAATTCCCAGATGAAAATACATAAAATGACAAATTATTTGCCGCAATGTATGTATCGATACCTGTTTCCAAGGCTGAGAAAACAATCTACCAAAAATAGGCTTTTTTCAGCCCTGTTTTGGCCCTTTTGAAGGCGCCAGGAGCATTACAATGGGCCTAGAGGGCTGAAATTTTGAGAATACCATTTTTTCGGTTGATACTTTCATTTTCAAAAATTTGGCGCCATTCTGAGAACTCAAGTTTTTTGAAATTGTACAAAGTAAGGAAACTACCCATATATATATATATATATATATATATATATATATATATATAAATGCAAATAAATAAGTTCTTCCGCAAATGAGCATTCTGAAGTAAATTGCGAAGTGCTATCGACGAAAAGTGACGTTGAAAGCTGTCAAACAAAACTTCTGACCTTGTGGGAGATGAAAACCTTTCTATTAAGGAGTGGGATATTTAGGCGACAAAATTTCTTACCACCGGCTTCTTCAAAGCAGCAAGCTTCGAAATAAGAAGAAAGTAACTTGCTACAATACATTCTGAAAAACTTCCTCATCCCTTCTTCTTATAGCTTGAAGCAGATAACACTTGACGTTTGAAAGGAAGTCACTATCTACATTTGTCGATGAAAGTACGATGACTCCATTTCTTACCCATTGATGAAATTTTGTACACTTGCCCTTCGAATCAGTCACTGCGCTACATGATATTTCGAAAAACTACCCATTCTTCTTCCCCACTATTTGAAACAGATGAATACCCTAGCGAAGCACGGGCGGATATTCATAAATTATAGAAGTATACAAATGGAACGATCGAGATTGAAAAATTTTAAACAATGGTCTTTCATAATTAAACCTTCAGACTGCGCACCACATCTTTATCGGTTCCTGATGATTTGCAATATATCTTTTCATACTGAAATCGAACAAGTTGAATTCTCTGAGGAAACTGCGAATCAATGGATGCATAATGTTCCATAATAATTCTTGCATGTATACCGATAAATCACTATAAATAAGAAATTTTCACCTTATACACTAAAAATACTCTTAAAGTACTGAAGACCTTTTGGATACCACGTAGCCATCATCAGAGTGAATTAAATTATAGATCATGTCTGTTTAAATACTATTTGGAGATAATAATGCGAACAAGGGATTAACCTCAGCTGGTGATAAATCGTTCATACTTCTCCATCCCTTATAAATTACTAAAATATGCCCATACTGTGTTTTAAAAGTGACAAACTTTCTTGAGAAACTGTGTGATCTGAATTCAAAATATGTTCGGGTAACGCTGATTTTTCACCATTATTTTTCTTTATATGAGCAAAATGTTCTCTATACCGAGTTAGCATGTCCCACAAAGCATTTTGAACATGACTCACAATCGATTCAAATGTGTTGCCTAAACGATTTTTTAGCTTATTCTTACATCTATAAACTGGTTGTATTGCAAATTTAGAATAAAAATTATGGAATCTATTAATAACTAAAGGATGATAAGTGAATTTTTGAATTTTATTGAAGTACTCGAAGGCAATCGCTCTAATTTGGCTAGTTGATTATGTTTCAATTCTTTTTTTTTGTTCAGAAATTTAATTATTGATAAGATAAGATTTGTCGAAACCATTGTCCAATGCTATTTGCTGAAGTTTCTCAACTCCGTTTGTTGTAATTTTGTTGGCTCAAGGGGATGTTGAATAATCTGAGAACAAGACTTCAATGCAGTTATTTCATATTTAAATGGTGTAGCCATATATCAATATCCAAGTGATTGTCAACTTTTATAATGTGAATGTCAAGGGAAGGAAGCTGATTATCTGTTTTTATTTCGACAGTGAATTTCAGTGAACCAAATTGGCTATTAAGGTGTTAAAAAGTCATGTAAATCAAAATATTTACTTATAATCGCGAAAATATCGTCAACATATCTATACCAAACTTCAGGAAAGTGATTCAATTTTTATTTTAGGGAGGTTTCAAGTTCGCTTAGAAAAATATTGGCCAAAAATAGAAAGAATGGATTACCCATTGTACCGATATATTAAGAACTCAGCATTCATGGGATTCTTTATCATGTTCATTTCCCCGAAAGTTCGGCAAACCATCATGTCTTTTCCCTCACTTAATAATTCCAAACTTTCCTAGAAATCGGCTCATATGCATTGTGAAAAATGTGTATCCTCAGATAACGAGGGAACAGAAATAATTATCTTCCAATTAAATTTGTTTTAAATATTGCCATATTCTAATGTTATTAAGACTTCGATCAAATACGCTTGAAAGCTGGACTGATTGATACACCTGTGTATCTTCTTCTTCCCCTAAGGAATGTTAAAATAAGATGAATGTTTGGCGAATCACTTTCCTAATCATTGCAAATGTGAGACTTTGTTTGGAATATTTCTGAAAGGAATCGTCTTCACTCTTGATAGCCTATTAAGCACACATGTTAGTGTTATTACTTAGCTCCATATCCATCAATTCTGTAGTGAGCTCCGTTAGTTTAGTTCATACAAAAATTATATTGAGTACCATCGTTTCGGAGTTATTTCAAAATTTTTCAAACCTACTCAAAATTGAATTTGATTACAAAAATGCTTCGCTATAAAGGCTGTAAAAAGTTTAGAGGATATAAGCAATCCAAATGGTCTGGTAATAGAATCATCATTCACGAATTTGATGGAAGCCATTTACACTCATCCCCTGGCAAAGGTATTAATCTAAATTACAAACTTTTATTGAATACATTTAAATTGTTTACTTCACATCACAAACAGTTTGTCAATAAATGTTCTGTATATACCTTACATAAATAACATGTCTCACTAATTCTTAGTCTAACTTTCCTGTATTCTGCTGAAACACATGAGGAGTCAAAGATTATAGTGAGTTTGAACAATAGTCTTTCAGATTTTCGTATGGTTGCCTTATTTTACAAGTACAATTCCGAAACCTCTACAGGAAAATGGATTTATTTTCAATAGTAGTTCCCATATCAGGAATGTGGACTGTCCTATCGTGATATTACATGCAGAAGATGACACAATGCTACCACTCTTTTTAGGAGAGCAGGTAATGTTTCTGGGCCTACTAACAATGATTTACAAAATGTCTAAGTAACGTCGTTATCATTTTCAGTTGTACTATTCTGCCAGAGATAGTAGAAGAAGTAACCAGGGGTTAGTTACTCTCCATACCATATCTGGATTAGGTTATGGCCATGTGGGGGTCACAAATCATCCAAATATGTCGGTCCATATTTCGTAAGTAGCTCCTAATTGACTACCTCACACAACGCTATTGCTGACTAGCGATACTAATTCTCATGGTCTAGCTCATGGTTTGTTCAATTTAGTTTACTTAAAATCTGGGAAACAGTCAGATACACAGTTTCCATCAAAGAAAATTACAAATTTCCACGTGAAACCAATAAAAACAAATTTAGAATATTCAAATTCGCTTTCGACGCAGGAATAGAAGCAACCAATTTTTGACATTTGGTTCTTCAATGTGAAATCTCGATTGTATTGGTGAAAAGTTCTGAATGGTTAATCCAGAGTGTTAACCAATTACACAACCTTGGTGGTCACAATTGAAGATTTATATTTTGTGAATACAAGAATATGACAGAAAAGTAGATCACTGATGAACACATGTTTCCATACTCATCCTTATTCACTATATTCATCTAATTTCTCAGTAATTCTATCAAGGAACCGGAATGTTATCACTGGATGGAATGTGAAGAGTGAATCACAGCCATACTAGTTCTCATACATTCACTTAAAAATTGAAGCCTCATTAATGGATCTCTCGGAAACAAAAATGGGACATCATAAGAAATCATTATTCCTCGTTACTGAAACTTAAAATCTTTAACTGCATGAATGAATCCTAATTTTTGACATTAAAACATTCTTGACAAATTAGTAAACCATGAATTCGTTAAAATTCGTGATATTTGATGCAAGATGGGAGATGAAATGATAAAGTAGAAACATATGTGGCTCAGTTTATTTGGTTTATTTTTCTTTTGTTCAAGATGTCGTTCACATTGGATGCAATTTGTATTTTTGTAGAACTAACACTGGAAATCGTAATTTAAACCAAGCCGATTACATATTATCAAAATATTACGTCATGATGATCATGATAAGTTAAACGGAAGAATCACATGAAATGTTGGGTATAGCTAATTGATGGTACTTGACATAATAGAGAACAGTATAAAATTACTTTTTTTATTTTTAACAGATTTTATTCTTGATTTGTTAAGTATACAAAACTCGGATTGATATAATGATACACAAATTCTCATGTCAATCTGACAACTTTTATTTTTTTATAACAACAGAGAACAACGGAACGGAAACGTACGCTTACACACCAAAGATAGATTGATCTGATTATCACAATATATAGAGCAATAATATTCTATTTTTGAGCCTAACATGAATGTTGAGGAGAAATAAAAAATAATTAAATAATTAGTTGAATGAATGGTTATTGCAATGCTGTTCAACGGAAATAATTCAAACATGTTCTAGTCACACTATCATTGAATAATTGAGTACCTTCAATATTTTTATGCTCAATTAGCTCAAATATCATATTTCTCGTAATTTTAGTAAGACGTCTTCACTTTTACGATTGAATTAGCTAATTGTTATTATGACGGAAACAAAATCGTTAATAGGCAATTTACTGACAAACGGACAAACATCGTAAAGGTATCCGCCTACTTGGAATAAATATTTAAAAAATGCAAAAGTAATATAGCAAAATACTATTTTCGCTATTAAAGACTTACACATCAAAAGGGACATACATAGTTAAAAAGAGAAAAAAGTCGTTCCAACTAAACTATAGCCAATTATGATTCCATTTTGAAACAGTACAACTTTAGGCCATAACTCGAAATTGCATTTGTTTTAATTTTCTCGGTGCCACTGGATTATATAGAAAAAAGTACCTCAGGAATGTAAGTTATTTTCTCGTAACTTTACAAACAATCACGTAATTCACATGTATCGCTGGATACAACCCTGTGTCATTAAGATTTCTTCGTCTTTAATATGTGAAAAGCAAACTTTTATATTAGGCGTAATTTTATAATCAAATTTCAAAAGTTTTATCCAAGTTTGTCTCTTCTATCCACTTTCTTGAATAAACCATAGGTACCTACTTATTTTTTAAAATTAAATACTTAACCTTGATTCCATTTTGAAAATGCATGAAAATAAATGTTCTCGTTTTTTATAACTACTGCTACGATTAAAACTAATATTTCACACATTTATCATAGTTCAACATTATCATATAACATTTCTGATGAACTGATACGTTCTGATAAATTAATGTTACCCAATTGTTACAATAAGGCCTTGAACTCCTTAACGTGTACATCACAATGAATTAGTACAAAAATATTTCATATATTTTTAAGTCCGGAACATTTATTATGTACATTTTTTAAATTGTAAGAGTTGCCAACTTATATGATAAATCCTTATAATATCTGAAGGTGGGGTGAAATTTATAGACCGCGATATTTTGACCGATTTTTCAAATTTAGAATGATTTATCATAAGACTAAAGAAACACCTTTACTGTTCTGATAATGTTCTTGGAACATCGTGTCAGCCAGCGGTGAAATAGGAAAGGATATATGCTGAATACGGGTTCTCACATATAAACATGCTTTTTGTGTTGTCAAATAACCTTCATCATCAAATTGTAATGATATGTATATGTTCTACTTTATCATTCGTCTATTTCAGCTTATATTGATCTCACAGATCCATCTAGTGAATACAATTTTGGCAAAGTAATATTAGGTATACCAAGTCTGAAATGAAGATTTCGTGTAATAGGATTGGGGCGCTCTATCTTTGGTATTACCAAAAATTTTGGTATCTTGGTTATATTATGTATGAATCATTTTCTACCAAAACATCGACTCTTTCACTATATCCTAATTTATCCAACATTACCAACTTATCAGTTTTAACCTTATAAAGGTTTGAATGATACATAATTTTTAAGCTGTAAATTAACAATGCATCTATTTGAAATGTACAAGCTTTCCTGAGGAAGGTTTTAGTTCTATCGTTCAACTTCCCTTCACCAGATAAAATATCCACTATGTGAAACGACTACTGATTTTTTAACATGATTTGAACCTTTTATAATCTATAAGACTTACCTCAACCCTGAACCATATTACGCTGAAATAACGTCCAGGTCTGAAATTGCTGATCAGTAAAGCTGTCCAACAATGTCGATATTAGATTATGTGTTTCTTTCCAATAAAATTGTTTCTGATATTTCTTTCTATTCAGGTAGTGAGATAACAAAATATTTATTTTTACTAAAACATGTTCTAGAGTTCATATGCTACGATGAAGACCAGAAGGTGACATCGGAATCTTCACATTTTCTACTCGAATTACTTGCGACAACACACGAAATGAGTTGCGCACTAGCGCGACAGAAGTTTTGACAACGGACGTGAACGCCTATAGTGCCCGTGGTACCCAAAACAGTACATCATTTTGTCAAGAAAGTATGAAACTTGGCAGACTTGTTGTTTAGACCCATTAGAACGTTTCTACCAGAAGTTCCCTTTCACCCACCTTGTAGAAGCGGATTTTAGGAGGTGGGTATTTAAAACAACCACCAACTCGAAAATCTTCGAATACGAACCTAGACTTTTTTCAATATTATGTTCTGGTATTTTTTTTTTATGAATATTGCCCTTTTCTTGAAAAAGTCGTCATGGGTGACGTTTCCGAGTAATTTTAAGGAGCCGACTGCGAAAATTGCGACTGACTGTAGCGCGCAGGTTTACCTGGGAGGGTAGCTGATATATAAGTATTAAAATGAGCTTAGGGATTTGAAGTGACTAATAATGCGAGGGAATATCGAAAATTTTAATGCTCCTATATGGCACTAGCAGTTCACCTGTTTCACATTCGCCTTGGTCGTATCTTATTTTCCATCCCTATAAGAATAAGGAAACGTCAATAATAAACTGCTGCTCATGAGATTTCTGAAGTTACGGGAAATAGTAAGGCTATGGATCTGCTCAGATTTCATGCTCTAACAGCATGTAACACTGTTTCTTTGTTAAGCAGCGGAGAGAAACCTCCTCTGTCAGAACATGGACTGACGATAAATGATCATCTGAGTCACCCAATGGGAGGCTGCGAGATTTTTGTGAACAACTCATCTCTAACCTATCATTAAGGCTTATGAAGGTGGAGGTCGAGAGGTCCGTTCCTTGAATGCTACTAGAAAATACATGTTTAGTACTCTGTGCCGCCCTGTTCAGAACATTTCCCAATCTCCCAAAGAGCCTTTGTGTTGTCTGCCACATTTGCACTTATTCAATATGTAAGTTCATTTTATTACTTATTACATATATACCAGCAGTCAACTCCCTCACATTGCACGTCATTGCCATTTTCGCAGTCAGGACTCTCCAAGTAGTTGGAAGCGATTTCCGTTCGCAATCCCAAAACTCATAATTGAAAAGAGGAACATGTCTGCGCGTACAATTGACACACACAACAGTCTTCGGCATGGGATATAAGACAAGAAATGCCGGTGTTCGAAGTACTCATCACATCTCTGAAATCTGAGATTCTAACATCGGATAATGAAAATAATGAATTAATTAGTTTCCTCGACTCCGACCGTGGGGAACGAATCTAAACACGACCGATTTTTTTAGAAATTTTGAACAAAATTCACCAAAAACCATTTTAAAGTGAAAATAAAGGCCAACTTTGGAATAGTAGGGATCAAAACGGAGATCTAAAATATCGGTTCATATTCAATTTGATGATTTTAAATCCTCATCCCTCCTACGGGGTTGAGTGAGAGGTGCTTTGAGACAAAACGTTCTAATGGGTCTAGACAACAGGCCTGCCAAATTTCAAAAGTTCTTCATAAAAATGGTATATTCTTCTGGAATAATTCGTTCGACCGCGGGCAGTAGATACGCTCTCGAAGATATTTAATAATGATGTAATACAATATGCATATAGTAAATATATGTCAAGTGTTGATAAGATGAGCATATAGAACGTGTTCTACTTATACAACTAACCCAAAACATAACATTCAAGGTTACAAATGGCGTGAATAGTTGGACCAAATATCTGCGAAGATTCAAGATTTACATGGCTGCAGCAGGATTAAGAGAAAGACATGAGAAAAAATTACAGTTTATTGCTTCATGGCCTCAGGAGGGCATAGCCCCGTACAACACTTTTGAAATGAAATCTGGGAAAACCTATCGATTCAAAGTCCAAGCCGCCTAATTTGATGATTATTTCCTGTCAAAAGAGACTGTAACTTTCGAAAGGCACCTGTGACTTCGGTAAATTGAAAAACTCTGTAATGAAGGACAGGTTGACTTACGGAATTGAATTCAATGGTAACTAAATGCTCAGATATACCTGTATGCAACATCAAACCTGCAATCAACTGAATCAGAAGTGAAGGAAATATCAAATTTTATAGTGCCTAAATAAGTCTAATTTTAAATTACTAGTTTATAATAGTTCGAAAATTAGCAATTTAGATATTTCATAGTAGTCTGGAATGCAATTTGAATGATAGTGCAAACACAATCGGCGTAGAGTTTCAAGTAGTGGAAACAGAATATGAAACACTCCAGCAAATTTTAGGTTTCAATACACGTCAGGAAATGAGTTTCAAAATAAATGACATTATCTGAATTTAAATATATATTCAAGGATATTGGTTGTCTGAAGGATGTTGAGCATAAAATTATTTCAAGAGATGGTTCGGTACCAGTAAAATATAACGCAAAAAAAATAGCTCATTGAATTAGAAATTAATTGTTAAATGCAATTATATAACTTATAAGTGTTGGTAATAATAGAAGAAAAGCATGAACCAACGGATTTGGTGCATCCACTGCTAATTGTTGAAAAAAAACTATTCAAAATTATCTGTTTGGACACAAGAGAATTGAATAAATCGATAATGAGGGAATTATTTCGAATGCCCACTAGTGAGGAAATCTTGTCAGGGCGATCGGGAGCGAAACTTTCCATTATTCTGGACATGAACAAGAGTTTTATCAAATACCGTTAAATGCAGGGAATAGTAAAATATGTACTTTCGCGTCTCTGTATGGACGATACATATTTAGAAGAATGTCTTTTGGGATAGCGCCAGCACCGGAAATAATTTATTTTATAAACATTTCCTACAAAATTCGGAAGATATTTCAGGAAATGCCTGTTATATAGATGATTTGTTAGTATTTCCAATGAGGAACATGTTCGTAATCTTAGGAAAGTGATAGAGAGGAAAAAGGAGCTATTTTTAAATTTAATTTTGAAAAGACTAAATTCTATTTGAAGGGAGTTGAATTTTTAGGACACATAATCACAGATCAAGGGGAGTAGTTGATGATGAGAAAATGAAGAGCATATTCAAAATGCCAAGAATCACAAATAAAAAATAAGTTGAGGAATTCTTAAGGCTAGTAACATATTTATGAATTTGTGAAAAAGTTGTCAAAAAAACTACAGTATTTAGACAGCTGCTATATAAAAATAAAGAATTTACATATACACAGAACCATTCTGTAACATTCAAAAATCTCAAAAAGGTGTTAACCAGAACACTGTATTGATTTTTTTTCTATTCGAAGAAAATCTTTTTCTTTCTTATGGGGATATAGTGGGATAGTTATTGAGTAGGTAGGAAATCATTTAAGCGTTATATGTTCATTAAAACTAAACGAAGTGTCTAATGTTGTAAGAGGAAAGTCAAGTACGAAGGAAAAAAGGTGCATCATTGTACTAGTAGATTTTCCTTGTCAAAAGCATTTTAGATGAGTTTAATAATGCGGATGAAGTAACAAAACATAGAAATATTCACTATGCTAAAATTATCTACAGAAGATTTCCGAAAAAATAAACAAGCATTAACTAAGGAAATTCAAAAATATTGGAATCACAGAGAAGAAATTATGGCGTTCTATTGGAAGGGAATAGAATGGTGCCGGAATCAATGAGAAAGGAAATGCTTAAGACTATTCCTTATAATCACACAGATGGTAAAGTGTCAACTGAAGGCTGAGGGCTAGAAAATGTTTGTTTTGATCGAATATTAATGAGGACACTCCTGCCAGCGCATTAGCGGGACATAGGCCGGTGGCAGAATTTTAATTATGCTTAAGAAATGAGACAATGTCTTAGATGACACTTTGTCTATTGTTCTAAAGCCATTTCATTAAGATGTGGAATAATTTCCTGCCATCTCTATCGTAGACCAATGTACTCCTGTCATGAACATAATTATGTACAAAATAAAATTTAATTGATACAAATGTTTATAACTGAATTTTTATTTTGCGAACATTTCTCCCACGTCAGAATCTTCATTATCGCTGCAATGACTCTCACGTTCCTCATGATTCTTGTCACTTTCGTTTTCTTCATCATTTTCCAAATCAAAGTCTTAAAATAAATTATCAATAATTTAGAAATCAATAGCAAGATATTTTTTCTATAAATTATCTATGAGAGTGTGGAAAAATGTTACTAAGAATTACCTTTATTTTAGAAACATCTTTAATTATTACGTCACCTACAGAAACTTGTAGTTGATCGCCCTCAAACCATCGTAATTCCAATTTATCTTCAACTTCTCCCCATCCGCAATTTGAAGGAGACAACAAGGTTGGATGTTGGGAATGAGCCTTGCACCAAACACTAGATATATAAACTGCCCCCAGAATTTCTTGTCGCAACTTCGAATTACGATGGTTTGAGGGCGATCAATTACCAGCTTCTGTCGGTGACGTAATAATTGAAGATGTTTCTAAAATAAGTGATGAAGGTAATACTTATTGATATTTTTCTCACACTCTCCTAGGGTAAGTTATAGAAATAACTATGTTGCTATTATTTACTGCCCTAGCTATGTCCCGCTGAATGACTGACAGGATCAGTTTTTTCTTCACCTTAATTGCTACTGTAATTCAGCTATGAACATTTGTCTCAATTAAATTTTATTTTGAACATAATTATGTTCATAACAGGGGTATATTTAATGAAATGTCCTCAAAACAATAGACAAAGTTTCAATTTTAAACATTGAAAACATTTTCCCTTTTTTTAAACATAATTAAAATTCTGCAGCTGGCCGTTGTCCCGCCAACTAGGTGGCAGGAGTTCATTTTGATGATGGGTTATATTATGACAATAGAAAAAAATATAAACCATAGTTAAATAAATGATTTTTATTTTTACCCTCGTCTTTACGTACGTTTCGGTCTCACGACCATCATCAGAAGACTTATTAATACAATAACCTGATTACTTAGAAATACTGTAATAACACAAAGCGTCCTCATCGCACAAATTTCGTTTAAATGCCAACGTCGCGAAACGAACGGAAACACGAAAACGGAACTATAACACAGCAATGTTGCAGCGTAAAAATTAAAAATCCACTATTAAGTAGAATCATCAATAAATACGAACACATTTCATAAATGTCTGCGAGGGACTAACAGACAAAGAGTTCTATCCTCTTTGCTAACAGACGAGACCATCTCAAGTGTTCATTTAAGCGCCAGATGTCATAATTTATTAGGTGATAAAAGAAGGTCTCTGGCCTCTGAGAAATACTTTAGACAATTCTACCTAAAGTAAACTTTTACATTATAAAGACGTAAGTAGGAATTTGCAAGAATATTAATTAATTAAATTAGTATAAATATGACTTAGTGTTTGAACGTCACTCCTATGATTAACAGACTTGGAGTCACGTTTTATATGAATCATCTCCAGAATAGATCTTTTATAATAATTGGTTTCCTTAGTTAAAATATTAACATTCTTGTAATCAAATTGATGGTTATAATCAAAGCAATGTTTAGCAAGCGCGGTGGAATTTTCTAAGTTTTTGTTTCTTGTGCTATACTTATGGCCATACATTCTTTTTTGTAAATATTGTTTAGAGATACCAGTATAGGTCCCATCACAATCTAAACAATTTAATTTGTATACTGTGTGGGTTTGTTTATCTTTAGGAATTACAGGTTTTAGATTTGAGAAATATTTCCCAACACAGTTAGTAGGTTTATGCGCTACGTTTATATCATACTTTTTCAAACATTTCTTAATTTTCTCTGAGGTCTCCGGAATGTATGGTAAAGTTATATAATTGTCTGAATTACCTTTTACGTTATTTTTATATGACGATCCATTATAAATTTTGTTTATTCTCTCTTTAATAATAGGATTGAAAAAAGTTTTTGGGTAGCCATTCAATTCCAGTGTATTACGAACAATTTTTAGATTTTTGGGACGGTCCTCTGGGTGGGACAATTTAACCGCGCGGTCTGTAAGACTGTTTATGACGCTTTTTTTATAACAAGTTGGTGCAACGGAATTGAAGTGAAGATAGCGTTGAGACCAAACTTCTTTAGTAAACCACGAAGTTTTTATTTCTCCATCTGCATCATGCCTAATGTTCATATCTAAGAAATTTATGTTTTTGTTAACTTCTATTTCACAGGTAAATTGAAGTTTACAGTGGAAATTGTTAAATTTATTAATCACGTACTCAATTTTGTCATTGGGAACACACATAAGGCAATCATCTACATACCGTTTAAAAAATACGGGCCGAAAATCTAATGAACTTATAACAGATTCCTCCAGGCATTCCATAACGAGGTTAGCAATGGTAGCAGAAATAGGAGATCCCATTGCTGTGCCGAATATTTGTCCAAAATATTGTTCACCGTACTGAAAATAAGTGCATTCTAAACAAAACTTCACAGCATTTATAAATTCCGATTGATCTAGAGGTGTGTGGTTTTTAATCTCTGCCCAACGTTTTTTGATGCTATTCAATGCCAAATCGACTGGTATATTTGTAAATAAAGAAACAACGTCTAAGGAAATTAGTTGATGGTTTACGGGTACGGATTGATTTTTTATAAATTCATTAAAATGCCATGAGTCTTTCACATAAAATTCATTATTTCCTATTATATTACTGATCGATTTTGATAAAAATTTTGATAAATTGTAAGTAGGCGCTCCTATATTACTAATAATGGGTCTTAGAGGTATATCAATTTTATGTAGTTTTGGAAGCCCATAGATATAAGGTGCTAGCCCATTATGGCAAATTAATTTATTTTTCAATTCAATAGGGATTATCTTATTTTTGTGCCAATTATTTATCAATTTATTCATGTTATTTTGTATTGATAAAGTAGGATCAGATTTTAATTTTTTATAAGTTGTTTCATCATTTAAAAGGTTTTCTATTTTCTTTTCATAGTCATTTCTATGCATTATGACGGTTTTATTACATTTATCCGCGTTCAAAACTAAAATTTCAGGGTTAGCATTTAAGAACTCTTTTGTTATTTTTGTATGATAGTTAAGACGATTCTTTGCAGTACCTACTTCTGCTTTCTGTTTGTTCTTCTTGTTTGTCAAGATGTTACAAATTTTGTTTCTAATTTCATTCTTTTCTTCTAAATTTTTATTCCTGATTCCACATTCTAAATTTGCAATTATATTGTCGATAGGCAGTTTTTTGTTATCAGGCAATGCAAATTTCGGACCTAAGCTTAACGTATGCTGCACCTCATCCGGAATTTTTGTTTCGGTTAGATTTTTCAACCATTGTTCATTGATATTTTGTTTTTCATAAGCTATGCCTTTCATTAAATTATTTATCTTTTTAGATTGTATGGCTTTTATTTTGTTGAAATTTTTTTCGAAATTATTTTGTTGATTTTGAAAAAATTGCGAGATAAAGTTGCTATCAAAGTTTAAATAACAGGATTGTTTAATGCGTTTAATTTTGTTTTCAACCTCTGTTACATTCGCGCATGCTTCTTTAATGCATAAATTTAAACAGCTTTTATGAAGCGAATTTAATAATTTTGTGTAAGCCTTCTTATTTTGCAACCTGCTAAACATATTCTCCTTTGATTTAGATATAATAAAATTTGGGAAAACTTGCAAACTCCTACATCTTACCAGAAATATTCTGCGATTCTTCTCTTTTGCTAATATCTTCATTAATTTTCCGTAATCCTTCAAATCTCCAGGATAGGTGGTTGTTCCTTCCATTTTAAGGCTTATATCCCAGCCAAAATTATAATAAAGATTCTTGACCCACGTATGAATTAAAACAAAATTCTCGGGAAATAGGTCACATTAACACATATATTTTTATTTTTACCCTCGTCTTTACGTACGTTTCGGTCTCACGACCATCATCAGAAGACTTATTAATACAATAACCTGATTACTTAGAAATACTGTAATAACACAAAGCGTCCTCATCGCACAAATTTCGTTTAAATGCCAACGTCGCGAAACGAACGGAAACACGAAAACGGAACTATAACACAGCAATGTTGCAGCGTAAAAATTAAAAATCCACTATTAAGTAGAATCATCAATAAATACGAACACATTTCATAAATGTCTGCGAGAGACTAACAGACAAAGAGTTCTATCCTCTTTGCTAACAGACGAGACCATCTCAAGTGTTCATTTAAGCGCCAGATGTCATAATTTATTAGGTGATAAAAGAAGGTCTCTGGCCTCTGAGAAATACTTTAGACAATTCTACCTAAAGTAAACTTTTACATTATAAAGACGTAAGTAGGAATTTGCAAGAATATTAATTAATTAAATTAGTATAAATATGACTTAGTGTTTGAACGTCACTCCTATGATTAACAGACTTGGAGTCACGTTTTATATGAATCATCTCCAGAATAGATCTTTTATAATAATTGGTTTCCTTAGTTAAAATATTAACATTCTTGTAATCAAATTGATGGTTATAATCAAAGCAATGTTTAGCAAGCGCGGTGGAATTTTCTAAGTTTTTGTTTCTTGTGCTATACTTATGGCCATACATTCTTTTTTGTAAATATTGTTTAGAGATACCAGTATAGGTCCCATCACAATCTAAACAATTTAATTTGTGTACTGTGTGGGTTTGTTTATCTTTAGGAATTACAGGTTTTAGATTTGAGAAATATTTCCCAACACAGTTAGTAGGTTTATGCGCTACGTTTATATCATACTTTTTCAAACATTTCTTAATTTTCTCTGAGGTCTCCGGAATGTATGGTAAAGTTATATAATTGTCTGAATTACCTTTTACGTTATTTTTATATGACGATCCATTATAAATTTTGTTTATTCTCTCTTTAATAATAGGATTGAAAAAAGTTTTTGGGTAGCCATTCAATTCCAGTGTATTACGAACAATTTTTAGATTTTTGGGACGGTCCTCTGGGTGGGACAATTTAACCGCGCGGTCTGTAAGACTGTTTATGACGCTTTTTTTATAACAAGTTGGTGCAACGGAATTGAAGTGAAGATAGCGTTGAGACCAAACTTCTTTAGTAAACCACGAAGTTTTTATTTCTCCATCTGCATCATGCCTAATGTTCATATCTAAGAAATTTATGTTTTTGTTAACTTCTATTTCACAGGTAAATTGAAGTTTACAGTGGAAATTGTTAAATTTATTAATCACGTACTCAATTTTGTCATTGGGAACACACATAAGGCAATCATCTACATACCGTTTAAAAAATACGGGCCGAAAATCTAATGAACTTATAACAGATTCCTCCAGGCATTCCATAACGAGGTTAGCAATGGTAGCAGAAATAGGAGATCCCATTGCTGTGCCGAATATTTGTCCAAAATATTGTTCACCGTACTGAAAATAAGTGCATTCTAAACAAAACTTCACAGCATTTATAAATTCCGATTGATCTAGAGGTGTGTGGTTTTTAATCTCTGCCCAACGTTTTTTGATGCTATTCAATGCCAAATCGACTGGTATATTTGTAAATAAAGAAACAACGTCTAAGGAAATTAGTTGATGGTTTACGGGTACGGATTGATTTTTTATAAATTCATTAAAATGCCATGAGTCTTTCACATAAAATTCATTATTTCCTATTATATTATTGATCGATTTTGATAAAAATTTTGATAAATTGTAAGTAGGCGCTCCTATATTACTAATAATGGGTCTTAGAGGTATATCAATTTTTTGTAGTTTTGGAATATAAGGTGCTAGCCCATTATGGCAAATTAATTTATTTTTCAATTCAATAGGGATTATCTTATTTTTGTGCCAATTATTTATCAATTTATTCATGTTATTTTGTATTGATAAAGTAGGATCAGATTTTAATTTTTTATAAGTTGTTTCATCATTTAAAAGGTTTTCTATTTTCTTTTCATAGTCATTTCTATGCATTATGACGGTTTTATTACATTTATCCGCGTTCAAAACTAAAATTTCAGGGTTAGCATTTAAGAACTCTTTTGTTATTTTTGTATGATAGTTAAGACGATTCTTTGCAGTACCTACTTCTGCTTTCTGTTTGTTCTTCTTGTTTGTCAAGATGTTACAAATTTTGTTACTAATTTCCTTAGACGTTGTTTCTTTATTTACAAATATACCAGTCGATTTGGCATTGAATAGCATCAAAAAACGTTGGGCAGAGATTAAAAACCACACACCTCTAGATCAATCGGAATTTATAAATGCTGTGAAGTTTTGTTTAGAATGCACTTATTTTCAGTACGGTGAACAATATTTTGGACAAATATTCGGCACAGCAATGGGATCTCCTATTTCTGCTACCATTGCTAACCTCGTTATGGAATGCCTGGAGGAATCTGTTATAAGTTCATTAGATTTTCGGCCCGTATTTTTTAAACGGTATGTAGATGATTGCCTTATGTGTGTTCCCAATGACAAAATTGAGTACGTGATTAATAAATTTAACAATTTCCACTGTAAACTTCAATTTACCTGTGAAATAGAAGTTAACAAAAACATAAATTTCTTAGATATGAACATTAGGCATGATGCAGATGGAGAAATAAAAACTTCGGGGTTTACTAAAGAAGTTTGGTCTCAACGCTATCTTCACTTCAATTCCGTTGCACCAACTTGTTATAAAAAAAGCGTCATAAACAGTCTTACAGACCGCGCGGTTAAATTGTCCCACCCAGAGGACCGTCCCAAAAATCTAAAAATTGTTCGTAATACACTGGAATTGAATGGCTACCCAAAAACTTTTTTCAATCCTATTATTAAAGAGAGAATAAACAAAATTTATAATGGATCGTCATATAAAAATAACGTAAAAGGTAATTCAGACAATTATATAACTTTACCATACATTCCGGAGACCTCAGAGAAAATTAAGAAATGTTTGAAAAAGTATGATATAAACGTAGCGCATAAACCTACTAACTGTGTTGGGAAATATTTCTCAAATCTAAAACCTGTAATTCCTAAAGATAAACAAACCCACACAGTATACAAATTAAATTGTTTAGATTGTGATGGGACCTATACTGGTATCTCTAAACAATATTTACAAAAAAGAATGTATGGCCATAAGTATAGCACAAGAAACAAAAACTTAGAAAATTCCACCGCGCTTGCTAAACATTGCTTTGATTATAACCATCAATTTGATTACAAGAATGTTAATATTTTAACTAAGGAAACCAATTATTATAAAAGATCTATTCTGGAGATGATTCATATAAAACGTGACTCCAAGTCTGTTAATCATAGGAGTGACGTTCAAACACTAAGTCATATTTATACTAATTTAATTAATTAATATTCTTGCAAATTCCTACTTACGTCTTTATAATGTAAAAGTTTACTTTAGGTAGAATTGTCTAAAGTATTTCTCAGAGGCCAGAGACCTTCTTTTATCACCTAATAAATTATGACATCTGGCGCTTAAATGAACACTTGAGATGGTCTCGTCTGTTAGCAAAGAGGATAGAACTCTTTGTCTGTTAGTCTCTCGCAGACATTTATGAAATGTGTTCGTATTTATTGATGATTCTACTTAATAGTGGATTTTTAATTTTTACGCTGCAACATTGCTGTGTTATAGTTTCGTTTTCGTGTTTCCGTTCGTTTCGCGACGTTGGCATTTAAACGAAATTTGTGCGATGAGGACGCTTTGTGTTATTACAGTATTTCTAAGTAATCAGGTTATTGTATTAATAAGACTTCTGATGATGGTCGTGAGACCGAAACGTACGTAAAGACGAGGGTAAAAATAAAAATATATGTGTTAATGTGACCTATTTCCCGAGAATTTTGTTTTAATTCATACGTGGGTCAAGAATCTTTATTATAATTTTGGCTGGGATATAAGCCTTAAAATGGAAGGAACAACCACCTATCCTGGAGATTTGAAGGATTACGGAAAATTAATGAAGATATTAGCAAAAGAGAAGAATCGCAGAATATTTCTGGTAAGATGTAGGAGTTTGCAAGTTTTCCCAAATTTTATTATATCTAAATCAAAGGAGAATATGTTTAGCAGGTTGCAAAATAAGAAGGCTTACACAAAATTATTAAATTCGCTTCATAAAAGCTGTTTAAATTTATGCATTAAAGAAGCATGCGCGAATGTAACAGAGGTTGAAAACAAAATTAAACGCATTAAACAATCCTGTTATTTAAACTTTGATAGCAACTTTATCTCGCAATTTTTTCAAAATCAACAAAATAATTTCGAAAAAAATTTCAACAAAATAAAAGCCATACAATCTAAAAAGATAAATAATTTAATGAAAGGCATAGCTTATGAAAAACAAAATATCAATGAACAATGGTTGAAAAATCTAACCGAAACAAAAATTCCGGATGAGGTGCAGCATACGTTAAGCTTAGGTCCGAAATTTGCATTGCCTGATAACAAAAAACTGCCTATCGACAATATAATTGCAAATTTAGAATGTGGAATCAGGAATAAAAATTTAGAAGAAAAGAATGAAATTAGAAACAAAATTTGTAACATCTTGACAAACAAGAAGAACAAACAGAAAGCAGAAGTAGGTACTGCAAAGAATCGTCTTAACTATCATACAAAAATAACAAAAGAGTTCTTAAATGCTAACCCTGAAATTTTAGTTTTGAACGCGGATAAATGTAATAAAACCGTCATAATGCATAGAAATGACTATGAAAAGAAAATAGAAAACCTTTTAAATGATGAAACAACTTATAAAAAATTAAAATCTGATCCTACTTTATCAATACAAAATAACATGAATAAATTGATAAATAATTGGCACAAAAATAAGATAATCCCTATTGAATTGAAAAATAAATTAATTTGCCATAATGGGCTAGCACCTTATATCTATGGGCTTCCAAAACTACATAAAATTGATATACCTCTAAGACCCATTATTAGTAATATAGGAGCGCCTACTTACAATTTATCAAAATTTTTATCAAAATCGATCAATAATATAATAGGAAATAATGAATTTTATGTGAAAGACTCATGGCATTTTAATGAATTTATAAAAAATCAATCCGTACCCGTAAACCATCAACTAATTTCCTTAGACGTTGTTTCTTTATTTACAAATATACCAGTCGATTTGGCATTGAATAGCATCAAAAAACGTTGGGCAGAGATTAAAAACCACACACCTCTAGATCAATCGGAATTTATGAATGCTGTGAAGTTTTGTTTAGAATGCACTTATTTTCAGTACGGTGAACAATATTTTGGACAAATATTCGGCACAGCAATGGGATCTCCTATTTCTGCTACCATTGCTAACCTCGTTATGGAATGCCTGGAGGAATCTGTTATAAGTTCATTAGATTTTCGGCCCGTATTTTTTAAACGGTATGTAGATGATTGCCTTATGTGTGTTCCCAATGACAAAATTGAGTACGTGATTAATAAATTTAACAATTTCCACTGTAAACTTCAATTTACCTGTGAAATAGAAGTTAACAAAAACATAAATTTCTTAGATATGAACATTAGGCATGATGCAGATGGAGAAATAAAAACTTCGTGGTTTACTAAAGAAGTTTGGTCTCAACGCTATCTTCACTTCAATTCCGTTGCACCAACTTGTTATAAAAAAAGCGTCATAAACAGTCTTACAGACCGCGCGGTTAAATTCTCCCACCCAGAGGACCGTCCCAAAAATCTAAAAATTGTTCGTAATACACTGGAATTGAATGGCTACCCAAAAACTTTTTTCAATCCTATTATTAAAGAGAGAATAAACAAAATTTATAATGGATCGTCATATAAAAATAACGTAAAAGGTAATTCAGACAATTATATAACTTTACCATACATTCCGGAGACCTCAGAGAAAATTAAGAAATGTTTGAAAAAGTATGATATAAACGTAGCGCATAAACCTACTAACTGTGTTGGGAAATATTTCTCAAATCTAAAACCTGTAATTCCTAAAGATAAACAAACCCACACAGTATACAAATTAAATTGTTTAGATTGTGATGGGACCTATACTGGTATCTCTAAACAATATTTACAAAAAAGAATGTATGGCCATAAGTATAGCACAAGAAACAAAAACTTAGAAAATTCCACCGCGCTTGCTAAATATTGCTTTGATTATAACCATCAATTTGATTACAAGAATGTTAATATTTTAACTAAGGAAACCAATTATTATAAAAGATCTATTCTGGAGATGATTCATATAAAACGTGACTCCAAGTCTGTTAATCATAGGAGTGACGTTCAAACACTAAGTCATATTTATACTAATTTAATTAATTAATATTCTTGCAAATTCCTACTTACGTCTTTATAATGTAAAAGTTTACTTTAGGTAGAATTGTCTAAAGTATTTCTCAGAGGCCAGAGACCTTCTTTTATCACCTAATAAATTATGACACCTGGCGCTTAAATGAACACTTGAGATGGTCTCGTCTGTTAGCAAAGAGGATAGAACTCTTTGTCTGTTAGTCTCTCGCAGACATTTATGAAATGTGTTCGTATTTATTGATGATTCTACTTAATAGTGGATTTTTAATTTTTACGCTGCAACATTGCTGTGTTATAGTTCCGTTTTCGTGTTTCCGTTCGTTTCGCGACGTTGGCATTTAAACGAAATTTGTGCGATGAGGACGCTTTGTGTTATTACAGTATTTCTAAGTAATCAGGTTATTGTATTAATAAGTCTTCTGATGATGGTCGTGAGACCGAAACGTACGTAAAGACGAGGGTAAAAATAAAAATATATGTGTTAATGTGACCTATTTCCCGAGAATTTTGTTTTAATTCATACGTGGGTCAAGAATCTTTATTATAATTTTGGCTGGGATATAAGCCTTAAAATGGAAGGAACAACCACCTATCCTGGAGATTTGAAGGATTACGGAAAATTAATGAAGATATTAGCAAAAGAGAAGAATCGCAGAATATTTCTGGTAAGATGTAGGAGTTTGCAAGTTTTCCCAAATTTTATTATATCTAAATCAAAGGAGAATATGTTTAGCAGGTTGCAAAATAAGAAGGCTTACACAAAATTATTAAATTCGCTTCATAAAAGCTGTTTAAATTTATGCATTAAAGAAGCATGCGCGAATGTAACAGAGGTTGAAAACAAAATTAAACGCATTAAACAATCCTGTTATTTAAACTTTGATAGCAACTTTATCTCGCAATTTTTTCAAAATCAACAAAATAATTTCGAAAAAAATTTCAACAAAATAAAAGCCATACAATCTAAAAAGATAAATAATTTAATGAAAGGCATAGCTTATGAAAAACAAAATATCAATGAACAATGGTTGAAAAATCTAACCGAAACAAAAATTCCGGATGAGGTGCAGCATACGTTAAGCTTAGGTCCGAAATTTGCATTGCCTGATAACAAAAAACTGCCTATCGACAATATAATTGCAAATTTAGAATGTGGAATCAGGAATAAAAATTTAGCAGAAAAGAATGAAATTAGAAACAAAATTTGTAACATCTTGACAAACAAGAAGAACAAACAGAAAGCAGAAGTAGGTACTGCAAAGAATCGTCTTAACTATCATACAAAAATAACAAAAGAGTTCTTAAATGCTAACCCTGAAATTTTAGTTTTGAACGCGGATAAATGTAATAAAACCGTCATAATGCATAGAAATGACTATGAAAAGAAAATAGAAAACCTTTTAAATGATGAAACAACTTATAAAAAATTAAAATCTGATCCTACTTTATCAATACAAAATAACATGAATAAATTGATAAATAATTGGCACAAAAATAAGATAATCCCTATTGAATTGAAAAATAAATTAATTTGCCATAATGGGCTAGCACCTTATATCTATGGGCTTCCAAAACTACATAAAATTGATATACCTCTAAGACCCATTATTAGTAATATAGGAGCGCCTACTTACAATTTATCAAAATTTTTATCAAAATCGATCAATAATATAATAGGAAATAATGAATTTTATGTGAAAGACTCATGGCATTTTAATGAATTTATAAAAAATCAATCCGTACCCGTAAACCATCAACTAATTTCCTTAGACGTTGTTTCTTTATTTACAAATATACCAGTCGATTTGGCATTGAATAGCATCAAAAAACGTTGGGCAGAGATTAAAAACCACACACCTCTAGATCAATCGGAATTTATAAATGCTGTGAAGTTTTGTTTAGAATGCACTTATTTTCAGTACGGTGAACAATATTTTGGACAAATATTCGGCACAGCAATGGGATCTCCTATTTCTGCTACCATTGCTAACCTCGTTATGGAATGCCTGGAGGAATCTGTTATAAGTTCATTAGATTTTCGGCCCGTATTTTTTAAATAAAGAAATAAAAACTTCGTGGTTTACTAAAGAAGTTTGGTCTCAACGCTATCTTCACTTCAATTCCGTTGCACCAACTTGTTATAAAAAAAGCGCCATAAACAGTCAAAAATCTAAAAATTGTTCGTAATATACTGGAATTGAATGGCTACCCAAAAACTTTTTTCAATCCTATTATTAAAGAGAGAATAAACAAAATTTATAATGGATCGTCATATAAAAATAACGTAAAAGGTAATTCAGACAATTATATAACTTTACCATACATTCCGGAGACCTCAGAGAGAATTAAGAAATGTTTGAAAAAGTATGATATAAACGTAGGGCATAAACCTACTAACTGTGTTGGGAAATATTTCTCAAATCTAAAACCTGTAATTCCTAAAGATAAACAAACCCACACAGTATACAAATTAAATTGTTTAGATTGTGATGGGACCTATACTGGTATCTCTAAACAATATTTACAAAAAAGAATGTATGGCCATAAGTATAGCACAAGAAACAAAAACTTAGAAAATTCCACCGCGCTTGCTAAACATTGCTTTGATTATAACCATCAATTTGATTACAAGAATGTTAATATTTTAACTAAGGAAACCAATTATTATAAAAGATCTATTCTGGAGATGATTCATATAAAACGTGACTCCAAGTCTGTTAATCATAGGAGTGACGTTCAACACTAAGTCATATTTATACTAATTTAATTAATTAATATTCTTGCAAATTCCTACTTACGTCTTTATAATGTAAAAGTTTACTTTAGGTAGAATTGTCTAAAGTATTTCTCAGAGGCCAGAGACCTTCTTTTATCACCTAATAAATTATGACATCTGGCGCTTAAATGAACACTTGAGATGGTCTCGTCTGTTAGCAAAGAGGATAGAACTCTTTGTCTGTTAGTCTCTCGCAGACATTTATGAAATGTGTTCGTATTTATTGATGATTCTACTTAATAGTGGATTTTTAATTTTTACGCTGCAACATTGCTGTGTTATAGTTCCGTTTTCGTGTTTCCGTTCGTTTCGCGACGTTGGCATTTAAACGAAATTTGTGCGATGAGGACGCTTTGTGTTATTACAGTATTTCTAAATAATCAGGTTATTGTATTAATAAGTCTTCTGATGATGGTCGTGAGACCGAAACGTACGTAAAGACGAGGGTAAAAATAAAAATATATGTGTTAATGTGACCTATTTCCCGAGAATTTTGTTTTAATTCATACGTGGGTCAAGAATCTTTATTATTATGTTAAATAAATGTAGCAATGAAAAGTTATGCTGGCTCCTGGGCTAATAGTAACGATTACATGTTAATATTAATAGTAGTATAATAAAATCAAAGTAATTGTCCTTCCGTTTGATCATAATGATTTACGATCGATTTTTTCAAAAAGAACATAAAATATGTAGAAAGAAAATGGTTCATTGATGAAGAGAAATTCCATATTATTGATCCAAAATACTAACAAAAAGTTATTGCCTAGAATAACTGCTATACGTACTCACCAAAGTAGACCTAGGAGGGGAATTCTTGTAAATTCAACAGAAATGACACTGTTAATGATAAATATAAAGCTAGTAAGGTAATATATAAAAAAAAATCTCAGGATAGTCAGTGGGGTAGTAAAGGAAAATGAATAGTCGGTTAAGAAAAAGGACTTTATATAATAGAAGGGAAATGTAATAAGTACAGTCTGGCGAGAGTGTCGAACGCGACAACCAAACTAACGAAGTGGGTGCACAAACATGGGGGGACAACATGGACGGCGTTGTTGGCTACGGACGTGAATGGCTAGAGACGCTCTCGAAGATACATAATAATAATATAATATTGTAATATACCTATAGTGAATAGTGTACATATGCCAAGTGTTAATAAAACTTATACGTAGAACGTGTTCTACTTATTCAACTAACTATTATGAGGATCAATATTTATAGTGGGAATAAATATTACTTGCGCATCAGAATATATGTAAATGGTAAAAGTTCTTTCTCATTTCAGAGAATTCATGGACGTTTGTGAAGAGTTCAAATTGAAAAGTGTAATATGACTAGGCTGTAACACCTCCTCTCAAAGCAGCCTATATAGTGAGATATAGAATACTTGGTACATAAGAACGGAAGTTGGATCTTGTGAATACCGGAACTTTGTATTCTGCTTAAGAAAATTTTACATGTTTAACTAAGATTTATGTTCGTATTTTTATGTTTGTTTTGTAATAAATGTGTTAACTACGTTGTCTATTTGCTTAGATTCGAATAATTGGCCCTCTTTATCAATTAATCATCCTAATAGTTGAGTAGACTACGCCAATTTAATTGTTTCTTAGTAAACTTCCTATGAGATGTTTACTCAATACTTTCGCTTATTAATTAATAACTGAGTTCTCTTGAGGCTCATTTTTAATATCAACAACTAGGTAACAATGAAGGTACAGATAAATGAAATACCAACTTATTTGATTCAGACACTATCATTACTATTTAACACAAAGAGAACGATATATGGCCAATAGATTACGTTAATCAAAGAGTTTCGATTCATATCAATCATAATTTATAGTTAATAAAATAGAAATGAAAGAATCAATTATAATAAGGTAAATTTTTACTTACGACGGCTTCAACACTCCTTCAAGTCTATCAGATCTGAATCTAATTGACTTTATGTTGATTTATCGGGCACCAGATTTGTGTTTGTTCCTCGTTGGAGGCTTCTGCTAGGGCTCTCACCACAAAGTATGATCGTGCTATCTATGGAAAACCTTGTCCCAGATCCAGATCCTTGTTAAGGTTTATTCCTCATTGAGGGCGTCTGCTAGGGCCCTCACCACAAAGCGTATCTATGGATAGCTTTGTCTCAGGGCAGTCTCAGTGGAGAAAGTAGCCAAGGGGCATACTGAATAGTATTAGGAATGCAGGCTTTAATTGCAATTAATACTAGTTTTTTTGCGTAGAGGGGGGAAATCTTACATAGACGCCTCGGGTGCCCGTGCCCCCGGGTGTGCTGGATTCCTACCGACTAAAACCCCTCCTCCGTGAGGTTGGTTTTCCATCCTAGGGGAGTCCCACAGCACTACGGTCATTATAGTCCTATTGTGCCCTCACTTGTTTCTACCCCCTCATCAGTCCGGTGTATTCTACGAATTTCAGTAGCCTGATATAGGGGATACTTCTGATTTCCTCGGGTGTAGTCTTATCGTCTCCGAGGTATGTCCGACGACCTACCATGTATGCCGTGCACTGACACAGCACATGCATAGGTGTCTCATCTTCCACGCCGCAACCCCTACAAGTGGGCTGATCTACCAGTCCCATCGTGTAGAGGTGTTTGTTGCAAGGGGCGTGTCCGGTCAGGAATGCAACAAGATTCCATATTCCTTGTCTGCTGAACGTCAGCAGATTTTTTGCTCGTGGTTGCTGGAGATCTCCCATCAGTTGCTTGGAGTGCGACATACAGGGCAGTTCCCTCCAGTAGACACGGTGCTCTATCTCGAGCCATTTTTGAATTACAGATTTCGATGTGGCATGAGAAATGCCACAGGTTGGCTCTGGTCCAATCAATGGTTTTTCCGCCCCCGCTTTAGCGATTGCGACGGCAGTTTATGTCCCTTCTCGTTTGGTTTCTTCAGACTCCCAAACGAGTATCACTCTATTGAGGTTCATTACTAGTACCGTCAGTTCTTTGACGCAATCAAGTACACATTGTGAGGTGATTGTGTATGACTCCAGTGCCTTGAGCACTGTCAGGTTGCTCACTATGATTGTGATTTGTCTATTCTCATAGGCTCTCTCCCTCATAATTTGAGCACATGTTGTAATTGCAACTATTTTTGCTTGGAATTCTGTCGCAAAAGTCCCTAGGTTCAAAGAAATTCTTGGCCATTGGTCCGTTTTCTCGACTATTCCAGCACCCGTACTTTTTTCCGTCTTGGTGCCCTCGGTAAGCCATATAGAATCCCCTGGTATCATATGAGGAATGCCTTCAGCGTTCTCCCGCCCATTCACGGTTTTAATCATGAAAGGCACGGAAGTGCTGTGAACCTTGATCCTGTCGGATCTCATCCCCAATGGCCCAGGTGATCCAAGCAATCCGAGGATGCTTCGGCCTTTTTGGTCAGCTTTTCCTTGGCCGGTAAGATCGAAGCGATACGCTCCTCTTATGGCCTCTGCCTGAACGGCGAGGTGCAGTGGTCCAACCCCAACAGCTTCTCCATAGCAGCCGTCGGTGTGGTCGACATTGCGCCTGTTACTCCTAAGCATTCCAGCCTCTGAACTCTGTTCAGTGAATGCTGGGATGCTTTAGTTCTTGTCTTTGGCCACCACACGATGGTGGCGTATGTTACAATGGGTCTCACTATGGTAGTGTACACCCAGTGTACCATCCGTGGAGTGAGTCCCCAGGTTCTCCCGACTGTACGACGACAGGTCCACAGGCCCCTTATCGCTTTGTTAGCGGGTTTCTCGAGATGCTTCCCAAAGGTCAGCCTTTCATCTAGGCTTACCCCAAGGTACTTGACCGTGTCCGTCATCTGTATATTTTTTCCATACAAAACTAAGTCTTGTATATTTCCAATGTCCCTTCTCTTTGTGAAGGGGACAATGGTTATTTTCGAAGGATTCACTTTCAGTCCTTCCTTGTTGCACCATTTTAGTGCGTGCTGCATCAGAGATGCTATTGTGCTCCCAAACTTCCCTTGTACTATAATAATAATAATAATAATAATAATACTTGGTTACTTCTCGGCTACTTAAATGATGTTGCAGAAAAATATGTTAAACAAACACGGAGCTTCCCAATAATAGGCTTATTTATGCAGGAAACTTCAACATTGATAAATATTTGACTCTGTCAATATAACAATAATTTATCCTGACCCGGGGAGGCACAAGGACACTCAGAAACAATAATCGCAAAGAAAGCGTTCCAAGCAGGCTATTTCCCTATTATAGCCTTGAAAACAAATAGTCATGCGGCTATTATTAAAACCGGCTATTCATGCACTAATTACATATTAACAAATTAATTATCGCACATGGGATACTTAAGTAGAGCAAGTGGAAGCTGGTGTTTGAGTTGAAGTGATTTCTCCGCAAATCTCCCATTACGCCCGCATAATATCAGTAATCTTTTTGCTACTTTGTAATTAGGGTGAATTTATCCTGTACTTCTTTCAGGCTAGTACCCGCAGATTCTCGACTTCCGAGTAGACAGAGCGTGTTAGAATTATAATAGCCCCGTCAGCGATACCACTCTACCGGGTAGACACAGCGTGTACAGTGGATATTACGACTCTCGAAGATACATCCCCTTCAGAGCCTACTTACGTATAGACCCTGGCGGTGAACCATCTACGACGCACCCTTATTTCCGGAGAAACACAGTGTATATCGGTGCGTCGTGATTCACTTTCACTCTATTCCTCCTTCAGAGCTTACTTCCGGGTAGTCACCATGGCGATGGACTATCTTCGACACACCCTTAATTCCAGGTAAACACAGTGTATATTGATGTGTCGTGGTTCACTCTAAACAGTCACACCCTCTGACACAATACAATTGCTTAATAAATTCAATTTTACGTTTATCTGTACAGAAAACAATTGATTTTGTCACGACATCATGGAAATTTGAACAGGATAAACTTATCAGCTACAATACAAAAATTACAATTACTGATTAAACGATATTTGATATTACAAGGCCGTACCGCAAGAAAACACTGGAACTCGATGTTCTTACTCAATTAGCAAAATTACCTGATACTTCAATTGTAACTGGCGGAACACTTACTTTTGGCGGTACAAATGATTTTTTTTATTACACCCACTTCGAAAGACTCACTTAACTTTGGCTGTCTGACTGACTCACTGTCTCAGGCTGTCCAACTGACTTATTTATCAATTTTTAACTTGCCAGTTGCTCTTTTATACCAATCGAGGTGCTGGTCTAGTCACCTACACCAGCTCCAGTCTACCTTTTTTTTACTCATTTCGCGCGAAAGATGTTCCACCATTTCCTTAATTCTGTGGCTTTTATGCTTACAGCTGTTTAGTTATCTTATGTTCATTATTAAATATGCACTGTTTCAAATGAAATCAAATATACGAAATGAATGCAAATCTAATCATCATACTACACAGATGTCTATACCCGGTACTATCTGAATTCCTATGCAACAATCTAATTATTCAGAATTATGAATTCCTTATACTAATATAGTTTTACTAAAAAATATTGCGTTAATTTATCAAAGTAAGGAACAATCAAAGACGTTAAAATGTAACTGAATACTATTGCTTCGGTTTTGGGTTATATACCATTGAATTAACCCTCTCTGCCAGCAAACTTGAGTAGAGGGGTAGATAGGTAGATAGATAGATAGATGTCGGTGGAGGAGCTTAAGTAACTGCAGTGAACCCGAGAGCTATGACGGCTGGAGTTTCGCAAGTGACTCCTGGTAGGGCCTCCCAAGCCGGGCAGGTCGAGGGCGAGCAGCGAAAACTAAGAAATGACTCTATCTAGGGCAAAGCGCTGTAAAAACGCTTCGGGATTGGCAACCCGAGGTTCTTAGCCGCGGGCGGGTAATCGCCAATTGCTAGCTGAAACCGGAATCCAGACCAAAGTTCGAACTGCAGAGATGCGCGTGTCTGAGAGGAGAGTTCTGTGGAATCTGAAAACGGGGGGCTTGTTTTGATCGACCAGCTCGTGAGGGGAAAACCTCTATAAAACACCCGACAGCGAAGTCTTCAAAACCTGTGGAAACTGGACGGCCTTCGCAGTATACAGCCTTCCCCCTGGTACGGGAGCACCGCCAGGGGGTGACATTTTTTTTCGACTTTTCTCGTGGGACCAAGATGACGGATTTGGAAATCAATTCAAAAGAAGTAGATAATAAGATACCTAATCCTTTTCTAAGAAGGGATTCAATTCAATAGGAGCTTCTCCTGTCACTGGTGAAGACAAGCAAAGGTTGCCAGATGTGAAAAGACGTGAGACCCGTGAAACAAGCCAATCATACAAGAGAAACAGAATAGACTATGCAAAGATAAGGTAAGTAGTCATGAGAATGGCCAAGTCCCTGAAAATGGGATGGAATTCAAAAATATAATGGAAAGCTTGTCCCGACACATCAGGCAGCTAGATAAAGTTGTCAAAGATATGTATAAACCAAAGAAGGGAATAACGGATGTATCCGGAAAGCTACTTTTCCAACTGGAGACACTCCAGAGTGACGAAATGGGGAACTGGTTACACGAGGTCTCATCTGGAACAGAGGAAAAAGAAAAAGAGTGGAGAACTGAAGCATCAAACATACGCATGCAAATGAAAGATCTGCACAAAAATGAGATAGAAAACATCACCTCCCATAAGGTACAATGTGGGAGCTGTAAAGACGAACAACTCAAATGTACCAGAAGGCAGCTGCTGAGACCAGATGATAGCTTTGAGAGCTTCAAACAAATCTCGGGAGAAGAATGGCGGGATGGGATCTTCTCAAAAATCTAAATCTATCGCGGAAATATATGGGAGATAGCGAACGAACAGGTATTGATCCTTCCTCGTAACAAAGAATTACAAAGCTAGTAGGTAGGGTGATGGACAAACTTGGTGGCAAGGAGGATTTCGAAAAGCAAGGTAAATCGAAGCTTGTGCTTTCCCGGTGAAGGAGGAAACCTTACCCACAAGTCTACGGTGATACTCTATTCAATCACCTCAGATGGGGTGTTATCAAGAGGCAGACGACGAGAGCATATTGCAAGCAATGAGAAGTGTTAAAGCTTTTATGATACGCCTGGGAAAAACCAAATTATTTATCCAAATTATTTATTCTTGAAATGGAGGGAATAAATGGACTAGTGATAAGTAGGCTATTGGAATTTCAGTTTGCGGACTCGGCAATAGAAATAACACTAGTAGAGGAACCCGATGATAACCAGCCAATAAAGCCAAAACAAAAAGCTGCTTAGGCCGCTGTTACTGACACTCCTGCAAAACAGAGGAAACGAAACAGGATGCGCTACTCGTGAAAATGCTCAATATCAGCTATGCAGACCTGTTCAAAACAGTGAGAGAAAAAGTAAATCCCAGCGAGCTCGGGGTCGAGATAAGGGACCTCAAAAATACCAAAAGTGGAGTCCTACTCCTCACTGTGAGAGCTGAAGTTATTAGGCTAGGAATTCTGAAGAAAAACTTCAGCAAACCGTACCTGATATATCGAGATCACTTCTTGTGAGTAAAATAGTACTTTACATAAAGGACCTGGATGAGGTGACGTCCATCGAGGAAATTAGGGATGCCATCATAAACGCTAATGAACAAAATGGAACGGTTGTTCTCAAACAAGCAGAAGCGAAAAAACTGTTAGATATGGGAAAGATAAGGATTGGGTGAAAACCGTGTAGGATGTTAGAAAAGAAAAATTAACTCAAATGTTTCAGATGCTGGATGTACGGTCATACAAAAGCTGAACGTAAGGGACCAGACAGGGGAAATCTATGCCTCAAATACACCCAGCAGGAGCACAAGGCAGCAGATTGCACGTACAACCCCTTTCGCGTGCACTGCAAACTGAAAGGATACCAATCCTCGAGTTTGAAGTGCTCAAGTAATAAGGATGGAAGGAAACAGCAGGAGGTGCTCCAACAGACTGAAAACGTAATTTAAATATAAAGTTTCTCCAAATCAACACCTTCAGACGTTGTTCATGCCATGACATAGCATTGGCCACGGCAAGGGAAATTGGTGTCAAATCACCCTGTTGGTTGAACCAAACCGTAATGCTATCAGAACTAGAAAAGATTGGATGTATGATGCAAACTTAGATACAGACATCAAAATAAATAATGGTGATATCATTATAAATAAATACGGTGGAGGGCGCAGTTTCACATATATAGTTAAGCCAGAGAGTGAACTGTCTGTAACTGCTATGCATCTCCAAATGATGAACTTGAAGATCTGTAAGGCATTCTCTGGGATATCGCAATCATAGTGAGAGACTTCAACGCAAAATCTCCACAATGGGGCCTGGAATAACAGACAGGAGAGATCAAATTGTTACGGAATGGCTGGCAGAAAACGACCTCATAGTATTGAATGAAAGGAACAGACTCACATTCCAGATAGGAAACTATACCTCCATTCTAGATCTAACGATAGCTACTACCGATATTAAGAACAGAATCACGGATTGGGAAGTGAGTGACCTGGAACCCTTGAGTGACCACAGTAAAATCGTTTTTGAAGTCGCAGACAATCCAATACCGCGGCAGACAACACACGGTAACAAAAGCTGGCAGACCAAAAAACCAGACAAGCACAAATTAGAAAGCCTGATGATCTTAGCTCGAGAGGAGGACATCGTTCCATCTGCAGAAGCCCTCACTCAGACACTGACTTAGATCTGTGACCTAACAATGCCTAAGAGGAACAACATGAAGAAATAAGGACCCATCTATTGGTGGAATAATGATATTGACCAGAAACGTAAGGATTGCTATCGGAAGAGACGAGTATGCACAAGAAATATGAGGAGAAATATCAGAAGGAAGCCTATGGGAGGACTATAAAGCGAGCAAGAAAACATTTCAAATCAGTATACAAAAATCGAAGCGTGAACACTGGAAACCTATCTGTGATAGTATAGACCTTGATATATGGGGGGACGGTTACAAGATTGTAATGAGGAGTACGATGAGCTTCCCACCCAGACAACAAATTACCATGCATACCATGGAAAAAGTGGTGGACAACCTGTTCCCGGTGCATGAGCGAGTAACCTCCAACTGTGATATGACTGTGGTATTTAAACATTTTAGTATAGATGAACTGCGCATGGCAAATGATAAAATAAAACCAAATGAAGCCCCTGGACCGGGATATATTCCATCAGAAATATTTAAAACACTTGCGACCAATAGAGCCGAGTATGTCCTGGCGGTTTATAATGACTTGGCGAGACAAGCAAAGTTTCCAATAGGATGGAAACGTGCAATATAGACCGATATGCTTGCTTGTCATAGAAGGTAAGATATACGAGCAACTAATCCCTATCAGACTGAAGGGGGAGTTACTTCGTACGGGGGAACTATCAACCAGGCAATATGGATTCAGAGAAGGGAAACCAACAGTGGATGCCATAAATGAGGTGATACAAATCGCGAAAAGAACTGGAACGCATTATAGCAATGCACACCGAAGGCTGTGTGAAGTCATAACCCTAGATGTCAAAAACGCCTTCAACAGCGCCAGCTGGCAGTTGATACTGGAAGCACTCAGACGAAGGAAGATAGACGAAAACCTGATTAGTGTGATAGCGTCGTACCCTGCTGATAGACACATAATCCTTGAAGCAAAAAACGTTTCTAAGACCAGAGAAATCTCCAGCGGGGTGCAACAAGGCTAACTTTTGGGTCCAACCCTATGGAATATACTGTACGACGGACTTTTGAGGATAGAACTACCTGCTGGGGTTACGCTTATAGGGTTTGCAGACGACATTGTAATGGAAGTGGTTGCTAAAGGGGAAAATATCCTCATGAATACAGCAAACATTGCACTACAATGTGTTTCAAACTGGTTGGAACAAAAGAAGCTGAAACTAGCACCCAAGAAGATGGAAGCTATCCTCCTAATGACAAAACGAAAAATTGATCCAATCCAATTCGAAGTGCAGGATGTGATAGTATCACCAAGAAAGGCTGTCAGATATCTTGGAGTCTGGATGCACACCAAACTCATGTTTGTTGAACATACGAACCAAACTACCATCAAAGATGAGAAGACAGTGACAGCTCTATCGGGGCTTTTGCCAAATGTCGGTGAATCTCGATCGTCTAAAAGAAGAATTATATTTATGACGTGTCTCTTGTGACTTTTCGGTAAACTGCTTACTGCGGTAAGCTTTAAATCCTCGGGCGCCAGATTTTTCTGAAGGTTTACTCCTTTTTGAGGACTTCTGCTAGGGTCCTCACCACAAGGCTTGTCACTATGCTATCTATGATAGCCTTGTCCCTGGGGTAGCTACAGTGGAGTAAAACCAGGGCCCATTGGGCAGAAAACAGTATCAAAATTGTAGGCTTTAATTACAATTGATACCTGGTTAAAACTTAGCTCGTTAAAAGATGGAGCAGAAATAACTTAATAAAATGGGGAATTTCAAATATTAAATATAATAACAATAAATACACTTTCAGAATAATTACTAAATGCAATTGAACGGTATAATTCACAAAAATTCACCCAGATGGAAGATGTAATGAAGCTCAAGCGGTATAAGAAAACTGTTACAACATATCTATTTTTACGATATGTTCGGTATTTAAATTCAATTCAACAGTACGGAATCGGTTGATAAATGATTTACATTTATCAATTTACGGAAACACACAAATCAAACAGGTCCTAGAGTAATAAGCGGTGTACAATAATCATTAAGATGGCATTATTACTTGAAATGTTCATAACACACTACGATATATCAAACGGTTAAAATTCGGTCGGATCGGAAAATATTGGCCTGCACTAGTTTTACCATTGTGCTATATCAGATTTTACGGTATATTCGGATAATTACTGTGATTGAGTTTATTCTGTCACATAACCCACCCTTGTACTACCTATCAATGGAGTACCCGGTAATTGTATGACAGTGTTAGATTTCATACACTTTGCAGATTCAGAATCTAGACAATTAGGGCTTATACTTCCGGTATCGACACAGCGTGCACAAACCCTAACTATCGTATCTGCAATAACCCCTACACCCACGGCCGGGGCTTCTCATACGGATAAGGGGTAATTACGATTATCAATCACACAACCACCCCAACTTATACTTCCGGTATTGACACAGCGTGCACAAGCCGTTGGCGGTTTGGTCGTCTAGATTATACTTATACCTCCGGTATTGACACAGCGTGCACAAATTTACCAAAAACGCCCCTGTCGTTCAAACATACACACTCTGTACACACCATACAATCATTGGATATTTCAATTCACATGCGGATTCAAATCGTGCGCGGTCCGACATATGACGTGATAAACTCAAACATAACAATACAAATTGCTGAAAGCTACGGAACTCAGATATCATACAAACGTTACCAATCACAAACTACGGAAATCAATATATCGTAATGCCAAAAAAATATAAACTATTAAGCTATCATTTACCTTATGTGAAATTCACTAAACGGAACACTATTGTTAATTCAAATTTCAAATCTGACTTGAACTCGGATAATAATTAATTCACTCTAATTCTAATATAATAATCACACTTTAACGGTACTGATTGATAGTCAATTAATAAAAGATGATTAAGATGCCGATCTTTTGTCTGTCACTGCATATATTTCGAGGTTCTGGTCAAGTTCGCACCACGAATTCCTTATTTTGTGCCGAGGCTTTTTTATTCATGTCCCGAACAATGCTTGAAAGTGACGCTACTTTTTAGGTCTAAAATTCGCGCTCATGATATCTCGGTAGTTCCTCTTATCACTGTAAACAAATGTTATCGGAGTTTTTTGGTTGTTCGCCCTTTTTATACATAAGGCTGTTCAAACTTTGATGCATTAACTTACCAGATCCCCGTTTTTGCAACATAAGTTAATCGGAATGAATGCAATTTTTAAGCGGGCATGAATTCAATTCATTTATTTCAAGAATTACACTTATTCAAAATTGCGGAGATTTAGAAAAGTGACAATCACGGAATACACATTCGGAGTTCACGCATATCTGTTGAAATAATGAACTATTTAACCGGAGTTTACATGTAATATCCGTATTTCCTGTCTAATCTAAAATAAATGATATTTCAAAATTTAAGCTTTGTTACATATTGAGTGTTACCCAGTCACAAATGTTGTACGCAGCACCTGTCTGGCATTCGGTAATCAAAAACCAGGAATTAGTTGCTAAGATTATAAGGAAACGAAGGAAGATGCCGATAAGAATTTGGTGCGAATACAGGACAAGTTCGACAGAGGGAGGATAGGTGGAGTTCCACCAGTAGAACTCTTGATCCAAGAAAGGCAAGACAAATATAGTGCGGTGGATGGAATCACAGCTGGAGCAAACTTGATTTCCAGTTGGCAAAATCAGTGGAACAACGATAAATATGGCAGGTGAACGCATAAACTAATACCAAATATCCAAGAATGGATTGGAAGGCCCTACAGCGAGGTCGACTATTTTCTTACACAAGCTATTTTTGGGCATGTATGTTTCAAAAAATACCTATTCGATCGCATGAAAGTAGAATCCGAAGAATGCCCATATTGTGGAAGACAAGATGATGCGTAGCACATTCTCTTTGCATGTCCTAGTTGGGAAAACATTAGAGGAGACTTCTACGATTCAACGGGAATGGAATTTACAGCTGGCAATGTGATGAGGAATCTTATGTCGAGTGAGAAAGAGTTCAAATGCTCATATAGGGCAATCAGAGGCATAATAGAAAATAAAGAAATAGATTGTAGAATTTGAAAAGGAAAACCGGAGACGAACACCAAGATGAAACCCAGACGGCCCCCCTCGCTGAAGTAATGCGAAAGCGGTTCCAGTGAGAGAGGTGAGACGAAGAGGAGAGGTTTCAGTTACATAAAAAACTATATCTGTCTAGTCTGGATAAACTAACTTTACGTTACAATCAGAATTCTCCTCCAATTGAAATTTTTATACAAACGAAATATGATGCTGGCATCAAACAACCACCTCAAGCCTTTTCGAGCTATTGAGCAGCGCGGTTCGTCGAAATACCGCTGTTCACTTTGTTTCGCGAACCGTTCGGTGTGCTAACTATCTGACCAATTATATAGAAGAGAATCAAGCTCAGGCAACCAGAAACCAAACAAAAGAAGTATTTCCATTCTTGGCTCATCACGTTGTTGGTTTCTACATAGGGGTCGAACGGTGACCCAATTTACTGTTCTGCTTCTAGCCGGCACATGCAAGTGCGATCCTCGGAACCTAAATAGTCCAGCAGCCATCGCCTGTTTTTTTAAGTGATTAATAACAGGCTGAATCTTCGTGAGTTCGTTCGGTTTGATGAGACGCCCAAGTTTTTCCCCTGTGCAAATTCTCAAAGAGGTAGGTAATGAAGTGCGCAGGTGTAGAACATGTAGATTTGGTAGGGTGTCGAAATTGTCTGACTAACAGTAAATTTTTTATTGAAATTTTAAGGTAATATGATGATAAACTCGGAAAAACAATTGTCCTACAAAATCGATGGTTTGAATTAGAGCGTCCTCCACGCCGAATATGACGAAATAACGAGGTCATAAAAATTTTTAATAACCAGCTGATTTTTTGTATGCAGCTTAGTAAATATTTGTATAATTGAATGGCCACAAAGTCCTACAAACGTAGTGGTACGTTTTCCTAGTCCTACGCTTGGAAGTTGTCGATTCCACGGTAACACTTTTTTCGCTTGAAAAAACAGGCGGTGGCTGCTGGACTAAAAGTGAGACAAACATCGCAAATCAGTTACTGATCGATGTATAGGTAGTATTTACTATTCAGTAACGTACATGAATGGCTAGTTTTGTTCCCATAATTCCTGTTCCATTTTTCACGTTATTACTACTTATTTTACTTTGTCGAAAC
Organism: Endomychus coccineus; assembly: GCA_958510875.1. Lineage (NCBI taxonomy): Eukaryota > Metazoa > Arthropoda > Insecta > Coleoptera > Endomychidae > Endomychus > Endomychus coccineus. The sequence goes on from OY294067.1 coordinate 203,008,987, forward strand.
TAATCAATAATGAAATTTATTATTATATTCATAATGTTCATGTTATATAAGAATTCATATCGTCATTCCATTGACAATCTTCGAACGTTTCGAGTGAAGTTTTGTTGTTGAATTTGAACTAGGTATTTTTTATGCAGAAACGTGCAATATGTTTTGAAAGAGTTGACATTTTTTGATTTATTATAGAGTTATTCACTTCTTCGGGGCGGAAAATACGGTGAAAAACCAATATTAAATAATACGAAATAAAATCCAATCTGTTCTTCCAAAAACCTTGTAATAAAACCGCTTTCCATCAATTTCTGTTTTCGAACGTATCAAAGCTAATTTAATTTTCTGTGACTCAGCACTGTCTGATTTTTGTATTCCTCTCTTATTTTATTTCGAGAATTTATTTTTGGTTCACCACAAACGTCTCTTAACTGCAACCTCCGCATTTTGAGCAAACCTTGCACTTGGATTAACAGGAGGTACACTACTATGATTCGCTGCAACCGCTAGTAATGAAGACAAAGGATTTTTCAAAAAATCGATGGCAGAAGCCGTTACTCTATGGTAATTTATCATTATGATTAATTGAAAGAACCATTATCTATTTGATAATGGCACATCGGTGTTGAAACTATTGTAACGTGTTCATGTTATTATTAAAAGTGGTTAAAAACATAGTAATTGTTCTTTCATTTGATCACAAAGGATTTATTGCTTTTTCGATTGTTTTTAACTTCGTTGAATGGATAGTATTCATGTAATATGTAATCATTCGATTCATAACATCCCCTTCTCTCTACGATTGATGTTTCCACCTTTTTCTTACTTCATAATGTATTTACTACTCTGTGTTTATACTGACGGCATCTGCCATGAATGAACTATCAAAATCTGCCACATAGTAAATGACTGTGAATTCTGTTTTATTTTTTGGTCGATTACAATATCCCCCTCATACTATATACTACGAATAGTGAAAGAAGTAAAAATATGGCATATGTACGTCTTTGCATTTTTTTTGGAAATAGCTGAGAATCAAATTCACAACAATCAGGTATGGTATGGTTTGGTGTCACTTATCTGTCTACATGATATTAATTAATATTCAATTGATTTCAAAGGAGGTTGCGTTTTATCTTTATTTCAACTTCTTTCAACTCTCAAATATCCTGCTATTAGAGTTTATACTTTCCTTTGCTTACATAATAATCAACAGGGTGTAATAATGCTATTGCAGATTTGAAGCATCGTTATACAGTAAAACTTCTCAATAGCGGTCACTAAGAATATTATAAAATGTTTGCCGCTCAGAAGATTGGCCGCTAGAAAGGAATACAAACTCTGTGGGATTATGTGAAAGAAATAACAAAAATTATATATGTACTATGTATGTCCTTACATATCCATTTTTTGTCAAACAAATGAGATGTAACTGGAATACAGAACCACTTTCAAATAATTAAACATTACACTTTGTGAAAAAACTGTTTAATGGAAGTCTATTTCAGATTATTCATTTTGGTTTTCGTTATTTCATTCTCACATTTCATTAACATTTGGGGAATATCAATGGCCAAATCACCATTGTTTCTTGTCAATAAAAAAATTTGTATGTCCTTCAGTTTTTCACAAACTCATATTTTGCACAGACAAAATCACATTCTTCATTAGTAATAGAGTCGGTTTTGCTTTGTTTGTCAGTGAATTCCCGAATTATTCCCTGCAAATCAAAATCTGGGTTCGATTTCCTGGTATATTTTTTCAAGAGAGAGGACAACTGACTGAGTGAAATGTCATCTTCTTCAGAAGCCTCATTTTCTTGGATCATTTCCATAAATTCAGTCTTTTGAAAACATTTTCTATAGTCACAGATGGAACATTTTTCCGTACTGCAACTATCCATACCATAACACTTGACAAATCCGACGACCACAGCGCTGAAGTGGTGGACAGTTAGGCCGTTTCAGTGTTTAATATTACAAAGGGGAAAGAGAAGTCAGGTACGGGATAACCTGGGGAACAAGGAGGTTAGCCCAATGGAGAAGAGAAGGCAACTCTTGCAGAAGCTAGGGAATATAGAATAGAAGAACTATAGAATTTCGTGAAACTCAAGCACAATGTTCACGGCGATGTCAAATGTATGGTGAGCATATATCCTCGAGTTGGCATGCCAGTGACTACTACTACCACAATTATCACTAGGCCATCATCTTCGAAATTGGTGCACAGATTAGCCGGAGAACAAGGGGGGGGGGAGTTGCAAGCACCAGCCAAATGGAAAGCTGAGTCCTTCGACCGGGAAACTTTCAATGGTCATAATGGAAGAGAATATAGCACCAACAGGCTCTTTTGAACACATGTCCTCGCAGCTCATGTTACTGGTCTCCAATTTCTGCGATGCAGATATGGAAGAGGCGTTCAGTAGCAATCCCCGCGCACCAGTATACTGGTGGAATGAGGAGATCGCCGAACTCCGAAGTCGATGCCACCGTACACGACGAGAGGTACAGCGCGCTCGAGGTCGTGAGAGCCACGAAGCCCTGAAACTACGACACCACGAGGCAAGGGAGAGTCTGAAGAGAGTCATCAAGAATAGCTAGAGCCGAAGCTGGAGTGAGCTCTCTGATTTGATCAACGGAGACCCCTGGGGAACACCATATAAAACGGTGCGTCACAGTCACCTTGAACGTGAAGAACGCGTTCAACTCAGCGAACTGGTATAGGATTCTGGAAGTACTGACATTGATGGAGGTCCCGGAGTACATTACAAGGATGATCTCGAGCTACTTCAGAGAAAATACATTGTTGTACAATTCGGACGAGAGGTCCAAAGCGTACAACATCACAGGAGGTGTCCCACAAGACTCCCTACTTAGACTCTTATTGTGGAACATCATGTACGATGCGGTGCTGAGGTCCATGCCCACAGGGACAAAAGCTGTTGGCTTCGCAGACGATATTGCTGTGGTTGTCATTACCAAGGAATTGGAAGAAGCCACACAGGAAACAAACGAGGCTGTTGCTACAATTTTCCAGTGGCTCTCAGCGAATGGCAATTGGCAAACCATAAAACCGAGGCAATACTGCTGACCAGCAGGAAAACGACAGAAATTGTGACATTCATCATTGGGGACTGCTACATACCTTCGCAGCCAAATTCTATAAATTATAGAACTGATGTACAATCATTGAACTATCTACCTTTTTCAGACCTCAAAATCAGTAAAACCAATGATAATCTATATTTTGATAAAATAATTACATATCGGTTTATTCAGATACAGATTACACCTTTCAATAGTTCAATATATAGATTCTTACATATTCCATTAACTGAAGAAAGAAGTGGTGAATAATTGGACAAGATTTACCATATCGCAATAGAAAATAGAAATCTGCAATAAATAAGTATTGAATCAACTACCCAAATGTTTCACGTATCATTCCGGTTTGCATGGTAAATTTCAGAAACATTTTTAAGAGAGTTAACATATAGCCCGTTTATAAAAATGTAATAATAAACTTGAAAGGTTATTACGGAATACTTTAGATAAAATTCCAAATAATGAGAAATGTCTGTTATGAAAAAAGTAATGTAGGCCAAACAAAGAGAAACATTTCCATGATGAACATTTCGATCATATTAGTTTGTATCAGCCCAGAAAAATTGGCAATTGCTGGTCATGTTCTACAGACAGGTCATGGCCAGAATTTTTTGTCATTTTTAAAACCGAGCTTCAGTAAGTTCTTGAATAATTTAGAATATAACGAAATAAAGAGAAATTGATGAATAATAACTTCAGTACACTTACCACTAATCCTCTAATAATTTCAATCAGTTAACAGTTCATAGTAAAATCTGTCCTCACCTAAAGATAATATAAGGATATGTAAGGATTATTAAGGCAAAAAATAACATATGCTGAAGCTCTTGGATTCTATCAAGAAGAGAGCAGCTATCCGTCTGATTGATAATGTCACCCTTATAAGTTCATTGCCCTCTCTAGAACATTGTAGAAAGGTGGAAGATCTCTCCCTTTTCTATAGAAATCTCCATGGTCGGTATTCATCACAAATCTTATCTATCATTCCACCACGAGAGATGTCAGATGGGCGGACTGGGCGAGCTCAAACTAGTCACCCCTTTATTGTCAAGCTCGAGACCCGCCGAACTTCTTCCTAGCAGACTTCATTTTTCTATCGAATAGCCAAGTTGTGGAACTCTTTACCTATGCATATAACCTCCAAACCTTCAGGAAAAATTCGAATGCCTATCTCCTCCCCCAACATTCCACCGCTGGCTCACACGATGTTCTTCGAACATTATAGGTTTCCCTCTCATGTAGTCAAAATATAAGACAATGTAAATCTCTGTAAATGTAAAAACTAGTAACAGTAACGCATTATTGAAAATAACATATGACAATCGAAGAACCTCTAAAATTCAACCCATGTTTCAATTGGAAAAGTTACCACCTTTCGAGCATTTTCTGCAGTTAATATAATATTTTTCAAATTTCTGTACAATCCTGAAGGAATTGAACTTTTTTACCAAAATAAGTACTATTCGGTTATTTTTTTATACTTGTTCACAAAGCGTAATCAGATGGAATATGATCGATTTATTTCAGGAGTAAATATTTATGACCGGCATTTAGTTCTCATTCTGACATTTTCCTGTGATTCTTGAGGGATGGTGTGTGTGAAACTGAAACGTCTATAGTCTCAGCCTAAAGCTCTTTGAATTCCCACGTTTCAGACAGGTAATCGAGGTTTGATTCCATGTCGAAGATTTGTTTACATTAGGCGTACGATTACTGGATAACACTTTCAATTAGTTTGTGTAATAATCCCAAATGACAAATTTCCGACGTTTTGGACTGGAAGTTAAAATTTTTGAATGAGATCACATGTATATTTTTGCTTAGATGAATTGAAATACACTTAGTGCCAAAATTCAATATCCATCTGTTGTGTAATTCCATGTTTTCAAAATTGTGAAATGTTCTATAAGATAGCTTTGGTATTCATTTTGTATAGAAAATGAAAGAATTGTAAATGTCAGAATAAAAATATAGATAGTCAGAAAAATTACGACAATATCTCTTTTTCAAGAATTCAGTTTAGCCTGATTTACCTTTGTGAGATACTTTTGGACGGGTAGTTTAGTTGAATATCTCTAAAATTTGGTGATCCCGACGTGATATGAGTGGTAAATTCGGGTGAAATTTTTGAACATCATGAGATTGAGAGACTTGTCAAAATAAGAAAATTGAGAAGAAATTCAATCTTAAAGATAATTATAAGAGTTAATGGAGGAATTATCTAAGGATACACCATTATCTATCATTTTTAAATCTAAATCAGTACAGTTGGAAGAATTGAAAGATAATTTACTCGACTATAATAAACAAATCAAACTTCTTGATGCAGGAGTAGGGAGCCCCGTGTTGGAAAAAGAAATGGAATTAGTTGACGAATATAACTGTAAGATTGCTGAAATAATTGTCCGAGTCAATATTAAATTAAATTCTGATTATATGAAAGAATAACTACTTTCCTTTTATACCACTTTTATTAATAATAACGTGAAAACGTAACTACAGTTTCAACACCGTAGTGCCATTATCAAACAATTAGAAAATTATGAAGAAATCAATGAAACAGTTCAAGTATAAACAGGTAGATCCTAGGAAAGTACAGTATTACATAGTAAACATAGCAACAATTTGTGAATTAGTGTGATTATAATTTAATATTCTAAGAATTATTTTAAGAACGGTTTGAAAGACACATGAAAAGATCACTTTGATATAGGTCTAACTGATCATTGAGGATATTTTTATTAGCGTTTTTGACAAACCGTTCTTAAAATAATTCTCAGAATATTAATCACACTAATTCACAAATTGTTACCTTGTTAACTATGTAATACAGTACTGTCTTTCAAACCGCTTTTTAAATAATTCTTAGAATATTAAATTATAATCACACTAATTCACAAATTGTTGCTATGTTTACTATGTAATACTGTACTTTCCCAGGATCTACCTGTTTTTGGAATTTCCGTTGATCCCTTAATCTCAACCCTACTTTACTCTACTCTATTTATACTTGAACTGTTTCATTGATTTCTTCATAATTTTCTAATTGTTTGATAATGGCACTACGGTGTTGGAACTATAGTTACGTTTTCACGTTATTATTAATAAAAGTGGTATAAAAACAAAGTAGTTATTCTTTTAGATAATCAAAATGATGAATTACCATAAAGTAACGGCTTCCACCATCGATTTTTTTTCAAATTACATCAAATTACTGCAATACAACATGATATGATTAATGATGAAGTAGTGTCAATAGTGTAAAATGCTGATACTCAAATGAACCGAAGAAAGTATAAATTACCAAAGATTGCAATGAAGAAATTTGATAATGAATATTCTGGTTGGTTGTCTTGGTGATCTTAGTTTTCAAAAATAAATGATGATGGAGAATTGGATCAATCTGACAAATTTCAATACTTGATACAATGTATAAAGCCAGATACTCGAGCTTATAAGCTAGTAAATAGTTACCCGGTGACATCTGACAATTATCCAAAAGTTATTGAAGCCCTCAAGAAAAAATTCGGTAATAAACATATTTTAGTCGAGTTAAATGTTAGAAAATTATTGGGGATGGTAATATCAAATGCCAGATCTAAGGACAAGAAAGCTATTGGTTCGATGTTTGATGAACTCGAGTCGCATCTTAGAGCTTTGGAATCTTTAGGCGTTGAAGCCACAAATAGTGCAGTTTTTTATATCCATTGGTGGAATCTAGTTTACCAGAAAAAATAATTGAAGTATCGCCGAGAAGTACTTTATCTGGCAATGATGAAGACTTTGAACATCCGACTGATCATCTTCTCAATAATCTCATGAGATTTTCGAAAAGAGAAGAGCAAGGTGCGGAACGATTGGAATTTGTTAAAGCTGGTATATTCGATGGTGAATATTCTAGTTGGTTGTCTTGGTGATCTTAGTTTTCAAAAATAAATGATGATGGAGAATTGGTTCAATCTGACAAATTTCAATACTTAATTCAATGTATAAGGCCGGATAATCGAGCTTATAAGCTAGTAAATAGTTACCCGGTAACATCTGATAATTATCCAAAAGTTATTGAAGCCCTCAATAAAAGATTCGGTAATAAACATATTTTAGTCGAGTTATATGTTAGAAAATTATCGGGATGATAATGTCAAATGCCAGATATAAGGACAAGAAAGCTATTGGTTCGATGTATGATGAGCTTGAGTCGCATCTTAGAGCTTTGGAATCTGTAGGCGTTGAACCTAATAATAGTGCAGTTTTCTTATACCGATTGGTGGAATCTAGTTTACCAGAAGAAATAATTGAAGTATGGCAGAGAAGTACTTCATCTAGGTATGATGAAGACTTTGAACGTCCGACTGGTCATCGTCTCAATAATCTTATGAGTTTTTTGGAAAAAGAAGTGCAAGGTGCGGAACGATTGGAATTTGTTAAAGCTGGTATATCAGATGGTGTTGAAATATCAACTACAAAGAGGAATGTGAAGAATTTTCAAAAATGTGAAGAATGTTTCACAGGGACTGGATCATTTTCTGGGAAAGGCATAGAAAACTGCATTTTTTGTGAAAAAAGTCATACTAGTCAAGATTGTTTGAAAGCTCAGCAATTAACAATCAAAGATAAACGAGAATTGGTTAGATCTGAAAGGGGCTGTTTCTCATGTCTGAAGAAAGAACATAAATCATTCGTTTGTAGAACTCCAGTAAAATGTATAATTTGTTGTCGCAAACATTTTACCATCATGTATCCAAAGACAGAGTCTGAAACTAAGAATAATTTATCGGAATCAGTTATATCAAATCTCAATTGCTCGAAAGAGATTATCATACAAACTATATTAGTAAAACTTTTGAATGGAAATAAACATAAGGTTGTGCGAGCGCTCATAGATACAGGATCTCAGTGCTCACATATTTCGAAAAAAATCGCTCTAGATCTTGGAATGATTTCAAATGAAGAGATTGAAATTAATCATGAAATATTTGGTGAAACTAGAAAAGTTAAACGACATAATAGATATCATGTTGGTGTTAAGAATATCATGGGAAATTTTTATACAAAATTGAAGGTTATGGATAATGAAAAGATATGTAATGGTATTCCTAGAATGAAAAAGGGTACATGGATGAATGAATTGGAGGAAGAAAAGATTTACGTAATAGACATAGAATACGATATGCCCGAAACTGAACTCGTTATTGGTTCAGATGATTATGGTAATTTGATTACTGAAAAGAAGCATCGATTAAAAAATGGGCTTACAGCTATTGGTACAAAGTTGGGTTGGACATTGATGGGAGAAATGAGAAAATCAGAACCTTCAGAACCTTCCTTAGGTGATAATATTACATTGATGTGTCTGGATAGTACTAAAATTGGAACCTGGAAACTATTGGTATCAACGATCCAACTGAAATGAAAAATAAACATGAAGAAGAACAATTGGCAAACACTTATTTTAATGAAACATTGGAAAGAAAAGAAGATGGAAGGTATTCAGTAGGATTACCTTGGATTGAGGGAATGAAACAGTTACCTAATGACCGCAATATAGCTCAGCAGAGACTTCATAATACTACCATGAAACTGAAAAATATTCAACAGATTTGCATTCCTAGAAATATTGCTGGAGAATGTATGGAATCTCCACAGCTACATATGTTTTCAGATGCAAGCAAATTTGCGTATACTGTTGTGGTATATTTAAGAACGGGTAAAATGTTCTATAAGATAGCTTTGGTATTCATTTTGCATAGAAAATGAAAAAATTGTAAATGTCATAATAAAATATAGATTGTCAGAAAAAGTACGTCAATATCTCTTTTTCACGAATTTAGTTTAGCCTGATTTACTTTTGTGAGATACTTTTAGACGGGTAGTTTAATTGAATATCTCTAAGACCATCATTTATGTGAACTTTTTAGTTGTCGATGCTGCAAAATTGTTGAAAATCGGTTTGCATGCATCGATCAGATATAATTTCCTCAAATACCATAACATTATTTTTGTAATTTGCCTCCATTTTGATTTTCTAATTGACCCATTAACGAACGCAACGACATCACTCGCCGTGTCTTAATATCCAAAAAAGCACGGAACTTTTTACGAAAATTTTTAGGTTGGCGAGCTTGATGCGGACTTATCTTGTCATCATTATGTCAGTTTAAATGACAGTGTCGAGCGTCAACAACTCAAAAAGCGATCACAGAACCACTAAATCAAATTTTCACTTCCAAAATTAAGATGTTACCAACCACCATAAAAATCACTAAATGGACTAAATCGAACATTTTTGTTTAAAAACGGCATAAAAAGGGCAAATTACAAAAAATAGTATAAACAACTCGTTTCCTAAGACCTTGAAGCACTCATTCTTTAAAAAAACTCGTGGCTTCGCCACTCGTTTTTTAAACTTGAATTCGTGCTTTAAGGCGAGTCTTAGGAAACTCGTTCTTTAATATACTATTATATAACTCTTGTTCAAATGGTAACTATATTTGACGTCTGAATATTCATTAGGTTCGACCACGGTCGTACTTGCAGGTCTGGGAACTCTATGTTTGACATGGGTCTCTTACATTCCGCCAAACTCGTAGTCCCGCGCTCGGCCACCAGCTAGCGCTTGGTTCGAAGTATGGCAACAATCACATTATTAAGTAAAATAATTTTTCTCGTAACGCAATATTCACTATTCTGATTTGAGAGAGGAATAGAACTGTTACTCTCGTCAAAATGTATTACTCACCTTAAAAATAATTTCCCCTCTTCCGTTATACGTGACGCACAAATAAAAGACCTCGTTAAAACGATTTCTATCCGGAATCGCAAGCATCAACTTTTTTCCCATTTCCGCATCTTTCTGCACTTTAAAAACAGAAGTTTCTTGCTTTGCACTTTTGTACCCCGTTCTGCATTTCGGCACAATGCACGGTTTCGTAATTTTTTTTATAAGAACGCCGGTATTACTTGTGTTTACAAGTCAACAATGACAGTTGCCAGATAACACGGTCGTATACGTGCTAGAGATCATTCCTCGACTCATGCGCCACCCTTTTGGTACTATGCAACAGATGATGCTTAGCGGGCTCACTTATCACATAGGAAACAGCCTCGAGTTCCCAGACCCGTATATACGACCGTGGGTTCGATTAATTATAAGCGATCCACTTCAAAAATGTAAAAATCCTGCAGGTCAAATGTAAATGATTGTACGAACAGAAAATATATTGGAAATGATTTAGAAACCGCTAATGAAAGACGTTAGATTATACTCTGTTACATTGGAATTTTATCCAAATCTGGCTGGACATAAAACGTTTTTGTAAAAATATACTCTATTCACAGCCTTTTAACCTTTGCACAGCGACCGTACCAGCTAATTCAGTGACAAAATTAATTGTTACCCAGCAAGAACCAACGTGGAGGTATAGAGTTTCTCTTGGCAAAAAATTTTTTTGTTCGTTTTTTGTCTTTCATTTTTTTTGGATTTTTAATATTTTTTCTTTTTTTTTGGAATTTTTCATATTTTGTTTTTTTTATTAATTTTATTAACTTTTTTTTATATATTAACGGAATTCTACGGTCTTTAGTTTGCGAAAAATGATCGATAATATTATCAAAAAATGTATCATTTTGTTTTAAGTGTTTTACTAAATCTTTTTCATTAGATATTAAACTAACATTGTATAAACGATTTTGGCCCATTGTATTTGGCATGTAAGTTTTAATTCGTTTGAGAGTAGAAAATGATCTCTCCACCGATGCCGACGTGACAGAAATGGTGACTGTCAAACAAAGTGGTTCATAAAACTGAGGTAAAACTTGTTGCAAATCATTGTCTATCATATATTTTATCATATCGGCGTGACTGTCATACTGGCCTAAAATATCTTTATCCGAGTATATAACGCATAATTCATTGTGCCGTGCTATTTTATCAAAAAATTTATATTTTAGAACTAAGTTATCTTAAAGTGTATTGGGGAACTCTTTTGAAAAAGATTCGAAAAATCTTCTATTCGTCAAGTCAAAAAACTTCAATTCATGTAAATCGGAAAATCGAATCTCAATTTGACCTTTAATAGTATCTAAAATTTCATAAAAAAGATGTTTATAATGTAGTTTCTTGTCTACCAAATTATACGTTTTCCTCCTTTTCGCGGGAGGAGCCTCATCAGTTGAAAAATTTGCAAATAAAATATTAAAATGAAATTCTGTATAACAGAAACTTGTAATTTTTCAATGAGATGTTTCAAACGATCTCGTGAATTTATGTTGTAAAATTTGAAAAATAAGATCAGTTTGTTCAAATATTAATTTAAAATTATCAAGAAAAAACAAAAATTCTTCATTTTCTAAATAAGATTTTAAACCAACAGCAGCATTTTATAAAACCTGATTTGTTAAAAGTCATCACTGTTTAATACAAAATCAAATGTTTCAATCAATTTGTCTTTATTTTTATGGATGGTAAATACTGCACGTGGTGTAAAATTCCATCGAGTTGGAGCATTACAGGGAAATCAATGATTTTATTTAAAACTTCGTCAATACTAATATTAGTATTAACAATGATCGATTTTGAAAGTTACCTGACATTACTAATCCTTTCAAATCCGGTAAAGGCCGTTTATTTGGAAGAAACACTTTTATCATATGTTAATTCACTAAATGGATTTTCTAAAAGGCAGCAACTAACTCACTAACACTCATTTTAAATTTACAACAGACAACAATCTAACCTTACTTCGCATAGCGTGACAACACATAAACAAGCACTGACTGACTGTGACTGACCTACTCAGCAGTCGGCAGAACGCACATCTCGTATTTCATAGATTGCTAGCGGCTGCCGCAGGCTAGCCTCCAGAGGGTGTTGCCATTTTCGCTGATTTACCCAGTTGGCTTTCGGACTGGTCGGAAAAATGGCAACTGCGTTGAACAACACATGCTCAGCGTTTGAGATATATAGAGAGTCTAGCCTCAGGGCACTGTTGCCAGATTAAAAATAACTACTGAGAACGGGGAATTAATTGTAAAATTTTAAAAATTATCAGAGAAACAGGAAATAAAATGGAGAATGATCATTAAGATGATTTGGTGAGGATGCTGAGCCTCCTTAGCCTCCTTCGAGGAGCCGCCACTGTTGAAAATACATATCAAAGTGTAGTAATGTAGTATATCATAGGCTTATTTGCATAATAATGAATGAACAGATTTCAATTGTGCAAATATAATAACCATATTTTGAAACAAATTTATAATTTATTTGATTGAAAAATAGATTTGGTTTGGATTTTACCTAGTTAACTTATAACTTATTCCACTCCTAGACCCCTGTAACTCCCTCAAAGCAAGTTACTACACTACTTCGATGACTTAATTTTCATAACCAGAAAAACACTGTTAGATTCCATTTGAATAACTGGAGATGGAATGAGAAAAGTATCACTTCCAAGGGGGCTACCGCATTCCAGATTTATTTCCACCACTTTGACGTAATTTGCTAACTTTCCCATTGGTACAAGTATGTTTAGTCAACCTTACATGGATTTAAAAAAATTCAAATATTGTAGCGAAAATCCGGAACCACTTTGTTAGGTCGATTACAATACTTCCCTCACCATACCTTATATTGAGGGAAGTAGTAACTATTACTTGACAATAACAAAGCAGAGAACTGAAGAATATCTACTTTTCATCAAGCTTAATAATCAATAAATGTATTGTTGATTTCTTTGTTAAATAGATAGTTTAGAAAGGTGGAAACGAATTTTATGAAACTGGAACATTGTCAAACAATCTAAGTTATTATGATTAAAATAATAATAATAATGATTATTTTGAATAATTTGAATCTTTGACAATTTACTTCATGAAGGTCAGATTATAGCTGATGTGTATCTTCTTCATATGATATCTGTTAATCTGAAATGGAATTATGAATTGAACTTCAACCAGTTAATAAAATAATATATAACATTTGCTGAAATTTCCATAAGGTCTGATCCATCTTCATGGGACAAATCCATTAAATTCCTACAGGTGGTGAGGTGGATTTGGTTTTAAATCTCCCTCCTCCCCTTCAGCATTCAGCAGTTGTGTGAATAAATTATTGTTTAAAAAATTACGATGTTGATAAATTCTGTCAGTTATGTAAGCAAGTACACCATTATTCATTTGGCAAAATAGGGCCCGAATATTTCTGATATACTAATCGGTAGTTAATTGTTACCAAAACTTCAATAAGTTCCATACGCTCTTATGAACATATTTGAACCCAGAACGTAATCGAATACTTTTTTCAGCCATACTGCATGAGCAAAACTGTCAGCCCTACTTTTATATCGAATTGTAGTTGGGAAATTTTTTGTTGATGAAAATAGTGGACACGAGATGGAATTTTGATCTATCCAAGAAAGATTGATGATTTGTGTCAAACGTATGTGCCGTTAGAAAATATTTACCAGTAACACGAAGCTTTATACAGCGCTCACTATCATCCATACGATCAGTCATTGTTCGAACCTCTTCACCATTGTAGACAAGAATATATCATACTATGAGCACTGTCTGAATGGATATGAAGAATAGAGTTTTTGATTGGTCTGTACAATTGGGACAATTAGTAAAGCATACTGGAGCATGTTTCAAAATTTGATCTGATACATTCTCGATAAAGTAAACTTGGATGAAGTTTGTGGGTCAGTTTGGTTTGGAATGTGAAGGAAGAATATATTTCTTCATGTGGTTTCGAATATTGATGTATGGGTGTAATTATTAGAAAAATGGACAAAAGTTGAATAAGTTCAGATTTTGAGTTTTCGGTTTGTCATTAATTGAGAGCTCTGTATATCTCCTCCTAGCGAATTTATGACAGATTATTGCAGAGCGGGATAGTGGTGTGAGATAGGTCTTTGAAGTACTTATATATGTGCTGTAAAATCCACGTGAAATTCATCCAAGATCAAAAGTATTCGATGACGGTAGATGCCCTAAGCTTTCTTCAACTCATCGTTTATATTTCCTCCAGAATATTCAAAGCCAAGAATTCAGAAATCATTCAATAGCTTGAAACAAATGCAAGATGTACCTCAGGTCAACCAGGTACAAGGAGAGATTCAATAGTTCAAGTTTGATGATATAAACACACATGTTCTTTTTTCAAAGAAACTGGAATATAAGTAAAAACTGACTTTTAATTTTTATCGACAATGCTAGACTAGGCATATGAATTATTTCATTTAGTGAAAAATTTGGAAAAAAAAGAATAGAATCTTTTGGAGTTTGACTTCATTTGCATCAACCTGAATTCTTCAGATAGTGTTTGCGGGCGTGACTATCATACACTCGGTAATGCTTCTCTAACATCTATTTAATTCAGCATCTTTTCGGTCATTCTATTCGTAAACAGCTAAACCTGGGCGGTGAAAACCGAACCTATAAAAATCGATCATTTTTCGAGAATTGTCATCTCTACATTATAAGTTACGAAAAGCAGAGAAGTATCAGAAGCAAAAGACAGTACAACATAGAAATCACAGTGTTCTATATAGGTACAGTAGAGCCGTGCGCGTGGCAGCCATCATCACACATCCAGTGCTACGGAAGCTAGCTCTCTGAGTTGAACGAATCTATTGATCTCAACATACAAATCAGGTCAACCGCAATCTTCATCCAATCTATGGTTAAGTGTTAAGATTATTCTCCTGGATTGTTTCAGAGACTTTAGGGATGCAAAATCTAATTAAGTATTCAGTTCAGTTAGGAACTGAAGTTATCATATATTATTTCAATTCTACACTACTGTGATATCCAACCTGCTATTTTACTGTGATTATGGACCAAAATAAGAATGAGATGGAATTATTACCTGGAAAGTCAAGAAGTATTTGTTTTATAATATGTATTACTTTGTAAGTATCGGCATGCTTGTTTTTCTGTCTGAAATGTTAAAATAGAATACCTTTTGCAAAAATGTCACATTCTGAAATACAAATAACCTAGAAATGGAAGATACTATCACTCACTTTATTGGGGAACTGAAATGAAGGAATGGTAAAGTAGAAAACACATATTATTCCAATATGGCATGTTATTGGGCACAAAAGGCAACTGTTACTGTATTTATATATGAGGGAGATGATGTGATATACAGTCCTAGGATACATGAACATAATCAGCGAGACTCTTCAGTTCTTAATTGTAGCAGCAATTATTGTAAGGAAGACGAAAACGTTTGTTTTCATATAAAACTCAAAGACTGTTTTAATTTGATAATATAACCACTAGTAATAAAATAGTATACGTTTTCTTAATTAAATTATATTCCCTTTAATTTCATGGGTTCCTTTCTAATTTGAGGGAGCAAGGCATACTACTATAATAATTACTGCAAACCACAATTGACGTAATATTTTCCTCACATCAAAAATAAAAACAAAAATTTTGTAATTGATAAATATTTCAGCCGAAAATAACGTCATTTTGGAAAGAGCATATTTTTATTACATGTTCATGACCTAATCTATGCCTAGTAAACATACTGTGCTATTTCACCTTTACCATGTCAGATCCCTATTGCCTGGCGCATTCGCCAAAATTTCAAATATAATACAATAGTCATTGTCATTACTCTGTTTATCCGATAGCATGTCATAATGACAACGTTATGTCACTCAATTTTGATGACATAAGGAAGCTCATTATGGTACTAAGTACCATAATGAAATTCTATATGAAAAACATGTAATGGTGAGATCAAAAAAGTTTATTCAAAATGCATAGCTATGTACAAAACTATTTATTATAAATGGTAAAAGCGAATTACTACAATTTGCAATATTAACTCCAATGGATTCTAGAGTTTTTACATCAGTAGTTGATGATTTTTGGTAAACTTGTAATCCTGTTTGGTTGTTGGCACCAAAAATTGCTTCTGATACTTTTTTCTTTTGCTCTTTCGAATTTTCGATGTAACCTTCAGCAACAGTATTGCTTTTCCATCCGCCATGACGTTTCACGGTACACAGATCAGCTCCAGAATCAGCCAAAAATGAAGCAGACGATCGCCGAAAACAATGTCCGGTATATTCTTCAGGGTGAGGTAAATTCAGAACAGTGGCAATAACTTTTGCCATTTTACCAAAGGTGTGTATTTCAACGGGTTGTTTTGTGCATTTCTTATTTTTATAAGTGACAAAAAAACGTAGATGGTTTGTGTTGCAAGGTCGTATTTTCACATATTGTCTGACAAGTTGTACCATATTCAATCCTGGGATATTCCCCGAAGTTCCAAAAAATTCTCGCATTACCTTTGTTTTTGTATTTGGTAAAGTAATTCTAAAAACGGATCCTTCATCTATTACATTTTCAACAAGCATATTTGTCAATTCCTCTCTTCTGCATGCTTCACTTAGTCTAATTATCATAGCAACTTTTTTAAATAAATATGTATCATCTGATGCTTCCGTTAAAAACTTTGTAACATCTTGTTTAGTAAAAATTTTGAATTTTTTAGCTCTGTTACCTTCTGATTTACGTTTCAGTAATGCAACCAGCTGTAGGTACTTACTAATATCGACGTTTTTTCTTGTTGATAAAATAATTCTTATCGAATAATACGACCAAAGAGAAGATGGTTTTCTTTCCTTAGATAAGCATTCAAAGTAAGCCAACAATACTTTTTCATGAGTGATATTATTGATTTTCTTAGCAGAACACCATTCTTCGTACCGATTAAACACTATTTCATATACACTCCGTGATTTTTCCGGAAAAAGGAGTGCACGATATTTCGCGTCATTTCTTCCAAATCAGAAGGTGAACTACCAGTTTCAGAATCACTCATTATTATTTAAATTATAATAAATTCTACGTGACAATTGTGTTTGACAGCGATAAATAAATATTGCCGTTACAACCTGACGGAAATGGCAAAGCACAGCTCACTAACCTACTAATATTTGAAACTACACATATACTCACTCCTTTAAAAATAGTTGTCATTGTGACATGTCAAAAATGCAGTTTTTAATTTTTCGAAAACGTATTAATATAAATGCCATCAGATAAAATTTTGTATGTGATACGAATCATAAGCAATCATTATGGCACACGTCGTGTTATCGGACTCGGCTACTCCTCGCACAATAACATCCACGACTTGTACCATAATGATCGTCTTTATGATCCTTATTACATAAATAACTATTATGTTCTGAAGTCTCATAATGACACCATTATAAACGTCATTTTCAGTGTCAAAATGACATACTCCTTCGGACTGAGTACTGTAGGGGAATAAAATGATTACAAACATAAAATTAAGCAAAATATTGAATTTTTATTTGAAACAAAGCTTAACGCAATCTTTACAATTATGTAACATAATATGGTTCATCGGTGTCAAAACGGTTGCATTAGTTTGATTGGTTAATTGGACACTTTCAGTTTCTTGCAGTGAATAACAGGGTGAGGATATCGCTTATGACTTTTCGCCAAGAATAGCGGCCGAAATTTTTTCTTATTTTCTTGGTAGTTTTCAATATATCCTTCAGCAACACTATTACTTTTCCACCCACCATTGCGTTTGACAGTGAGAATTTGCTAGTAAAGAAACCGAACACCTTATGAGACAGTAGACTGTGTATTCTTCGGAATGAGGCAGTTTTAAAAAAACAGCAATATTGTATATTTCCAAAAGTATGAATAAACTGGCTGCTAACTACTTTCGTTATTTCCAAATGATAAAAAGAAACGCGGAAGTTGCATATTTCTGGGTTGCAATGCTACATATTTTTGAATAAGTTGGACCAAATCTACTTCATTAATATTTCCAGGAGTTATAAAAAATTGGCGGGATATTATGGTTTTACTATGTGTATAACAATTCTAAATACTCAAACATCTTCTATCCTTAGGTTTTTTATTCTTCCTGTCTACAAGCCACTTGTCAATTACCATTACTACTTTTCCTAGGAGTACAGTGGCGTCCTTCGCCTCCAGCCAATAATTTCAGATATTTTTTTCAGTCAGTGTAATAGATTTTTTTATCGATATGTAAGAGTTTCGCTTTAAAAAGGCAATTAATCGAACATATATATATGATGACTTCATAAAGTTGAAGATTTATTATCCCTTAAAAAATCCTTGATAAGTGACCAATATCTTTTCATGCGTGATATTCTTAACATTCTTGTGATAATACCAATCTTCGTATAAGCTATAACTTTTTTCATAAGCGTTTTTAGATTTTTTTCGAAGAAGGGCAAAATTGCTTTTTCAACTAGTTCTTCAATCTCTAGAGGCAAACTATTCTTAGAATCGCCCATATTTTCCAAAAACACTCAAAAAAACTTTAGAAAGAAATATCATTATGATGTGAATATAAACAATTCATAAACAGTCACTATCAAAGAGGCTCTAAATGCAACCGAAATTTTGTATGTATCATTATGGTACACGCCGTGTTAACATAACATAATATTTACGGCTAGTGCCATAATGATTATTATTGTGATCCGTGTAACATAGATAACTATTTTATGACTTATATCATAGAAACAGGAACATGAGTTGAATTTCAATAGCCAGTGGGTCATGGGAACTAATGTATGAATAAACATGAAAGATCTTAAGATATTTATAGTCAAAAGAAGATACAAGTAACAAGGGGTTTCGATTTGAATAGAATCAATTTATTTTAATGAGAATTGGGAAACAACTTTGTTGAGAGACAAAAATTTATTTACCTCGGGTCGAAAGCTGAAAACAATTTTTTTCATATAAAAAATCAACTCACTAAATTTTTTCTCATCAAAATTTCCACTAGATGACGTAAAATGAGAGGATAGTATTGTTAACTTCATTTTTCGTAGTTGGCGATGAGTAAATACGGTTTTGAACAGGAGGTAGCTGCAACAAAGGTTTAAGATTTTTTTTAATTGTTCAATATATTTGTTTCTATATGTCCAGTATTTGAATTATGTGAGTTTATAATTTCCAGGTAGCTTTATTATCTACGTTTTTTATAAAATGTTCAATGCTTAGTATGTTGGCTTGCCTAATTTTCTGTTTTAATGTTCTGCAAAAGTTCTTTACCATTCTGTGTAGCTTTTTTTGTTGAATATAGATCTCTTTTAATTTGCTACAACTCATCAGTAATCCAATAAATAGAAATTTTATTTAAGTATATTGGCTTTGGCTTAAAAATTATATTCATGAGACTTTTAATTTCATTTATAAACAAACTCATTATAAAATTCTTCTAGTTTATCCAAAGAAAATGCTTTCTTACATATGTGTATCTTGATTATGACCGAAATTCTTGGTAAGGGCTGAATTAACGATATTAGTTTTATAAATATATTGCCTATTATACAATGAAAATTGTTTCGATAATATATTAATAATCGCTCATGATACAAATGAAAACTGTCATAATACTTCAAAATATAGACACAATATTAGTAGAATCGAGATTAAGATATATTTAACATAATTATGTGGTCCATACTGTCTGTGGGCTTCTGTTTGTGTAATAATGCTTCGTTCAATGTCGCTCAGATCAACTTGCATTTCCCCTCTCCCATGTAATTAAATTAATTTTGCAGCCCAACAAATTGCGAATCAATCAACATTTGGCATGAATTCACTTCAATATAGGCATGATATATTTTTGTTTCAAGGTTCTCATTCTTACTGTTGTCTGTGATAATTGTCCTGGTCATATTCCCCCTCATATTCTCCAGATCTCGTTACTTACTTGCAAAGACGATGTTCACTTCTGGTAAGTTTGAATTACAAAAAACCTTGTAGGCCGTTCACTAATTTATGCATTATTATAGATAACTCACCCAGGACTAGAAATTATTATGATAATAAAAAAATAATTGGATTACGAAACATGTACACTTCAATCCAAGATAAACAAGGCAGGGATATTACATTGGGTATCTGGCATTTTTTACCAGCTAACCTAACTAAGAAAGAGACAATATCCAACGAGGAATATGACGCACTTTTGCGAAACAGTACTCATGATGTTCTTTTATACTTTCATGGAGTTGGACAAACAAGAAACAATTTCATTAAGAAATATTTTGTGCTCAGAGAATATTTTCATGTTATAGCTTTCGATTATAGATGTACGTATCTTGAATATTCTATTATCAAAACTCTATATTTCTCAACCAATTCTATAAATAGTAGAGTTGATTAGAGCATTGATAAAAGTTAGGTTATTCATTTATCACAAATTCAGATTATCTATGTAATGTTAATAAGAATATTTCGTACATAACATAATGGTTAGTAGAAGCTTCCAACTCAAAATAGATTATATTAATGCAATCACTGTCACTGATAGTTCATTTCATTATTGAATAATTAATAAAATAAGTATAACATTTTAAGCATATGGAGATTCAACAATTGCTGAGTTATCAGAAGAATTGATTGTGGATGATTCTGTGCAATTATTTAAATGGTTAATGAAACAGACAAATCGAGCAATTTTTATTTGGGGTCATTCCCTGGGTGCAGCTCTAAGTGCTGCGACAATTGCCAAATTATATGTAGAAAACATAATCCCTAAAGGACTGATCCTGGAATCCGCCTTTACAAAGATGCGTGATGAAATACCTTTATCTCCCGTTGGCAAAGTGAGTAAAAATGTTGATTATGTTCATGTTTTCAGAGTAACTAACAACATTTGCACTAATATATTGGAATCTAGGGACTAACAAAAAAATGTGTGAAATGTGAATAAGTTACGAATATTTGATTTAACAATAATCTATTAAAACTTCTTCCACCACACGGTGGCATCCTCAAAATGTGTTATCAACTGTGTGGTGGAACAATTTTTTACAGGGATGTGCGCAGAAAAATGTTCCGAGTAGGTTTTCACGAATGTTCGAATATTCAAAATATATAAATACCTATAAATGTCTACGTATTTGTCACCACTTTCTGACATTTCGAGTTTGAGCCATCAAACTCCTCGTGCTTACATGCCCGATTGTTAATATATACTCATAAAAGAAGTGTAAATTTGTATCTTGCTCATATATGACTTTATAATTTAATTTCCAAACCATGAGCGCCGAAACTCTAGATAGTTATTGATCTTGTAAAAAAACTTCGTAATCATAATGAATGAGCCCTCCCTCACTTACTGTGTATCACTAATCCACAGAATTCAGTATAGACTCTAATAATTGATACCGATAGTGTGACGTCATAACTCCACCTACCACTGTCATAGATTCAAATTCGTATTTTAAAACTTTATCAAATTGGTCTGCATTTTCATGTACATAAGTTATATGATATAATTCAGTAACATATAGGTAGATACATGAATTCGTATGTACCTCTAAGTGGATATTTATTCAACAACTTTGATTACTGCAATCTTGGAACTGATTAAATTGTACTTATTGTGACATACACATGGTTAAACTTCACTTCATGATTTCTATTGAGTTCCAATTTTTTTTCTATAATGAACCAAAACCTAACTCATCAAATTCTTAGATGTTTCAAGTACACCACAGTGGAAGGTCTTACATTTCTGTTATTAGAGAGAAATTAAGTAAAGCTTAGGGAGAGGGAAGAACGAGTTATTCTCACCCTTATTTCCCAGTGCGATAAAAGTCAATATAGGCGCTTTCAAATTAACTCGAATTCTCATAACAGTGAGGGGTGTGCGTGTGACGACAACACTATCAATATGCTGCCCAAAATAAATACCCAACTTGAACAGTAATAGAATACTCCCTCCTCATAGTGAGGGGCTGTTATACAAGTGCAGCTTAGCTCACAAATTGACTCTTTTCAATCAGATAATCTGTGGTTCAGCTCCAAATACATTATGCAGTTCGTATCCACACTTATAATACTGGAACCAGGAGAGCGTACTCGTTAGGAAACGGATTACCGATATACTAAGTCTAATCGTTTTGGTCTTTAATAATTTACGGTCCTTTTTATCATTCAAAATCACATAGTCTAATTCAAGTTCACTGATTCCAATAAAATTTAATGTCAATGATTGTCGGTTTCTTCTCTGATTTTTATTTGGTTCATATTATGTGTTTGAATTAAGTTCAAAGCAATATGATTTATATTGAACCATGAAACTTTATTTTATTCTTGAATATTAAATTAAATTAAAATTGTTGAAATTGCACAACATTAGGCATGTTAATGTCCTACTATTCTGTTATTTTTCAATAATCACCTATTTTGAGATACATTATATAAGAACTAAAGCTATAGATTATTCTCAACATTTGTATTATATTACCCTAGGACATTCTACACATTTATATATTACCCAAGGGCATTACGAATTCAACGCATTACCATGGCAGTGAATGAATTTCAACATAGAATCACAAGTAACCATCGACATTATGTATATGTCGATGCAAGTAACCTCTCAATATAAATTAAATATCAAACAAATGTCATTTCCAGCTATATTGTAATGTTAAACATCAATTTTTCATTTTTATGACGTACAAGCGATACGGCCATTTTGACAACCTTTAACATCACTTCTTCAGAAAGATTTGCTTCTTCGAACATTTTCACTACACACTCCACACAAAATGCTATTGGCAATATCAAAATATCATGTGTTGCATGACCACTGACGTCATATACAGAGAATCTTTTCTTTTTGATATCAAATAATCCTCTGTTCTTTTATAGAATTCGTAGATGCAAGTTCATAAATGGTAAATTTCAAAATTTGGTTTTATTTCAAAATTTTTACCTTTTCGAATTTGATAACTAGTAGGACATTGAACGTTGAGGGCACCACGGTTCTTATAAAGATAAATGAGCCTTTAGTCGACGTACATTCAATCGGGAATGTGTGACGCGCAATCAGTGGGGATGTCTCGATATATAGGTTTCGTCTTATCAATGTATAATACAGGGGCTAAGGAGTTCGCTCTCCTGGCTCCAGTCTTCATGGTCGAACTAGTTAATTACTGTTTCCGAACTATGATGCACCTACCCAACCCTGTCTACCTATTTCACAGATTTTGGTGAATTTCAACATTTTATCACCATGCAATAGTTCAAGCAAACTTTCACAATTTGGGAAAGAAGAGTCAAAAATTGATTTGGTTCATATTCCTAACAATGGACCTTGGGCTAGTTATTTTATTCAATTCAACCAATGAACAAAAAAGTGATCTTACTAGAAATCCGGAAATGATTATTCAAATGGATACGGGGTTTGGAAAATCTTATTCTATCGCTTAAATTTCATATACAATGAAATCCAACTACCAATTTTCGCAGAAGGAAATGTAGGAAAGATTTTTTTTCTATTGAACATGAAAATCATCGCAAGAAATAACATAATCGAACCTAAGACTTCATTCAACACAAAATGCCGTATGTGGGCGGAGTAAATCTTACCTGTCGTGGAAAAGCGGATGAGAGAATAACCATTAACAGTAGATGTTTTCCTCCGCTCCCGGTAAAACAGCGACACAACGACATAGGTGTTTTGAAATGAGCAGCTCTCATGTTTCAGTGTGTGATCGATAATTCCGGTCTCACACTCATACTAATTTTCATGTCTCCGTATCCAAACCAAAATCTTATCCATTCTAGTTTCTACATGAAAATACTGATGATGAAACCTCCTAGAGTAAACCACTCCTGAAGGAGAATATAGCTCCGTGTGGTTTCACGGGTGAGTGGTGCTCGAAGGGTTCAACCTAGAAATTATGAACTGTGTCACATCCGAGCTCTGAGCAAAAACATCAACAATGTTTATTACCCTGTACAAACAGACATACTGGTCCTAACTGAGGACAAAAGATTTATATTGTCCTTATTTATCACCAAACGAACCAGATCACGGTGACTTCTTTGAATTTCTTTGTCTAAAACTTGGATTCATTTAGCAGGACTATCCAGATAAAATTATCATGAGCGGGAATTTCAATGTTCACAGCTCCGCTCAAGTTCTCAAATGAGATGGATGACGCAGGACGACAGGCTGATACCTTCGTTACTACCTATGGTAATCATTATCGAATTGTACAAGAATGTCCAATCGCGATCATGCTTATAATATACTCCGGGACCTCCATCAATCTCAGCGTCTCCAGAATACAATTCGAGTTCGCTGAGTTGAACACGTTCTTCACGTTCTGGGTGAATACGAGGCAGTACTTCTTGGCACCATTCTTCCAACGCTTCCCTTTGATAGCCTCACGAGCAGTGGCTACGACGACGTCAAAGGCATCCACCGTTGGCCTCTCCTTCCTGTATACATGTTGGTTTTCCTACAGGCCCCGAGTACCTTCACTGAATTCTTCTATCCGGTTGCTGATAATTCTCTCAAGCACCTTTCCTTCTCTGTCCAATAGACAAATTGGCCGGTAGGATTGCCCGGCGGCTTGTTGCCCTTCAAAGGAGGACTAACTTTTGCTGCTTCCGATGTAAAATTCCTTAGCGAAGGCACGCATTATAGGTTTCCAAGAAGACATCTGATCTTCCCTTGATGGCTGCTTCAGGGGCGACATTTGGGGTACAGTCTGAACCCAAAGGTTTGGCATCACCTATCTTATTGCAGACTTTCATCAACTCTTCTTTAAGATGGGCATGAAATCGAAGCGACGAGTGGCCGGTACATTCATGGAGTGGACAGGATGGCGGAATCGCAGTGCGGCTTTTCAGCAGAGGGTAATGACCGTTTTAATTGGTCTTCCCAAGGAGTTTCCGTTGATCATATCACAGAGCTCACATCAGCGCTGCAGCGCTTGCTATTCTCAATGGCTCTCTTCAGATTTCCCCTTGCCTCGTCGTGTGGTAGTTTCAGAGGTTCGTGGTTCTCACGACCTCGGGCGCGCTATGCCTGTTGCCGGGTATGGTGACATCGATTCCAGAGTTCGGCGATCTCCTCATTCCACCAGTACGCGCGGTGATTGCTCCTGGTAGCCTTCTTCATAGCTACGTCGCAGGCATTAGAGACCAGTGACATGAACTGCGAGAATATGTACTCAGAAGAGGCTATTGATGCCATATTCTCTTCCATTATGTCATGACGTAACTCGAGGACATATGCTTTTAGTGTAAAAGGTACGTCTATGATGGAGGTATTGTCGTTTCGTGTAAACGTTGCTCCGATGTTGAGGAGAACTTCTTCTAGGGAAATTGCGATATCGAGAAGCATCTCGCATCTCCTGTTCGTGTATCTACTACCCATTTCGTGATCCACGCGTTGAAGTCACCTGCGATGATGAGTGATCGCTGGTGTCTCGTATTCTATTCCAGATCGTTTAGGAGATCCCCGAATTTATTATTTGGTGCATAAACGATGTACAGGTACACGCCATCAACCTTGGTCCAGGTAACCTGATTTCGGTGTTCGCGGTAACTCCTGGAGAAATTTTTTCCTGCATTTCCAGATAGCTGCACGGCTTGACGCATCAGGAATCAAAGACTGCGAATTCACGATATCCCTATGCTGTTCCGACAAAATTTCAATGTCTACGTTGAGATCTCAAACGGTTGGCCTTAGGAGATCTTGCGCTGCTGCGCAATAGTTGAGGTTGAGGTTGCGTTAGAGGATTCTCATTTGCGTTTCCCTTTTCCACTCCCTAGGCAGCTGCCTGGTAAGCTGTGTAGCCGAAGATTCTTCTTGCTCTCACACATAAGGCAGTTTGAATTCTTGCTCTGACAAGTCTCGAGCTTGTGGTCAGCTTAACCGCATCGGAGGCAGAATCTAGACTTATCTTTCCCTCTGCAAACGCGCGCCAGGTGTACAAGGCTCCGAAATAGGTAGCACATCCGCACTTCGCACGTCATCTTGTGACGTCACAGTCTATTTCATGTGGGTTGACTCTGTGGCAACTTTCTATAGTTCATGTAACATCAACTGCCAGTATAAAACAACGTTACATTATGGTGTGATTTCGAAAGTCAATCTGACGGCAGGTGTCGGTATAAACCATAGAGTTGTAAAATACATTATGTAGTCAATTTGAATGAAATTCCAATGTAACAAAGAGTATAATTTAACCCGTTCCATCAGAGGTTTCTAAATCATTTTCAATATTATTAGATTTTCTGTTCATACAATCATAAATTTGACCCGCAGAAGTAATATTTTGCTGAAATGTTTGAATCCAATCCTCTCAATATCGCCACTATCAACCCTTCAAACAAACTTGGTGTTTCTTTCCACCTGAAAGTCCAACCAATTCCAAAAAAAAGATGACCCTTCCTAATAATTATAAAACTATATCCTACTAGGCAAACTACGATTTTACATGTAAATATAGTAGATAATGAAGATAATGGACACAAGAATCCGTATAACTATCCCTTCCCGTATTCGGAGAATATGATGTTTAGTGACTCATGCGAACTTCTCCTTCCAGTCCAATTGTAAAGTTTTGACGCGATCAATCGCAGTGAAATTCATTAATTATTATTTTCGCATCATATTCAAGATCGAGGTTACTTTACTCCTTCAATGGAGATGAAATGTTTCTATGGAAAGAGATTGCAAAATCCATAATGTATTTATATCTATCTACTACGTATCTACCCTCAATCAAGTCTCACCCGAGAATGTTGCAATTTTTTATGTAAAATTGATCTAACGAATATACTCAATTCTTCGGTGTAAACTATATTGATTTTGATGTTGAATTGAATTTCCAAACATGAGTTTGATTAATCTTTCCGCTTAAACATTTCCAAACAGTTGTTTTAGAAGAAATTTCTCCATCTTTGGAGTTGATTGTTCAAAATTGAAAAACATTTTCTAGTATGATCTTCCATTCATTTCGTTGGTATACAATGTTGATACTATACATTGGATATATACTTTTGTATATTGGATTTTTTCAGGTATTTGCATGGCTTCCTTGGTTCAATTTTGTACTGGATGGCTATGAGAAGCATGGATTTATTTTTGATACTGCCAGTCATATATTGAATGTTAGATGTCCAATTATGCTGTTACATTCGGAGGATGATGAAAAAGTACCATATCAGTTGGGCTTCAAGGTATCATATATCAATAATAAGACATACATAATATTCAATGACACTTTCAGCTCTTCCAAACTGCTTTGAATAGGCCTGGAGGGGATAAATTTGTACAATTTCATCTGGTTGCAGCTTCCTACCACTGTGGTCACAATTATATCTACACAAATCCAAATTTAAATAATTATATAAGGTAAGATCGACAATGGTATACTCTTACTCTATTGACAATTGATGTGATTCATTCCCTCTACGATGTTATAATCAAAAAGTTATAAGACTTGTTGGAGATTCATAAAACATCTATGATCTAGACGTTCAACATTTTAAATCCTTGAGCAAAAAATTACAATTGTTGATACTTATTAGTACGGCCATTGATTTTAACGGTTAAATGATTTCATAACTGTTCGAGCTGAATGTGGAATTAACAGTGAACATTGAAATGGGTTTATCTGCAGGGAACTATAAAAAATAATCAATTGGCACTCTCACCTTCGGTCTAGGGCGGGAGATCATCGCTGGTGTTCTGTGCGGGATCACCGGTCACCACCGGTGATTACCAGTCCTTAGGGAAGACGTGAAAAATGTTTCTCTCTGCACAATACTATTTAGATAACAAGTGGTAAAATCTGTATACCAATGAGTTGTAATGTGGCGTTTAATTACAAGAGATACCTATTTTTGGAACATTCAAAAATCCTCCCTCCCTTGTTGAACATTCACTTGTGGTATTTTCAAATATAGTTCATTGAAACGACCAAGTACTTTATATTCAATCCCTTTTATAATCATCATGACCCACAAAAATTAAAAATTCAATTGGTTGTTTTTACTTCATTTGAACAATTCATAACGCTAATTCACACAATAATTGAAACCTTACCTGTTTGGAACTTACTGAATTTAAGGCATTCTCCAACTTATTTATACTAATCAAAAAATGTGCATAACCTCTTTGAGAACGTGAGCAATCAAGACTCCTTTTGGTTTATGATGAATCACAGTTTGAAGAGAAATACCTTCTCTTATCATTCCTCTACGAAACTAGAACTGGTTGCCTATCCGTTTTCTTAAGCCGACACTGAATCAGCAGTGTGGTCGTCCCTTTAAAATTGTTTACCTTTTTTCTTCCATTAAAAACCGAGGGGAATACGCGTTTCGACAGATTGTATCAGTTGTGGATTTGATCGTACTGAACTAAATCGTTGCAGCTATGTTGCTTACAGAAAGGCCTGAATCTATGTTGTAATCTTTCACATTGTGTTTTCATACCTGGTGTTACATTTATGTTTCAGGTGAGAATTGTGATGTCATTCTAAATATATACTCACGTTGTTACCTTTATTCTTTAGCACTTGTTGAATAAAATTGTGTTATATTTTAACATATCATGTTGGCCTTCACGTTAGCTTCTAATTTTTAAACCCATACCAAAACATACCTCTATTTTGTAATAATAATTTCATTGCCGCTCCAAAATAATAATTTCAGGATAATGCCCTTCTAGAAAGAAATATACATCAAATAACGACATTATAGCTATATAGGTAAGAGAAGTAATCTTCCAGAAAATAATTCCAAGTCTACTAACCTTTTATGTCTTATATACCGAAGAAGTTAGCTTAGTTGTCGAAATATAATTTATTTTGTCAAATATTATTGTCTCATGCTAAATTTATTTTCATAACAATTTATATTATATGCATTTTCAGAAAACAAAATTGCCCACTCCAATCCTATCCCGATAAAACCTGAATGATTTTATAGTTCAATTTAATTTTAAGTCAATTTGTTACTTACATGTATATATTCACATCTCAATTGATTTTACCTCATTTTTCATTGGTATTTATATTATTATTTCTGTCTTCACGAGGTTCAATTATTACTTTCAGGATCTTCATCTCCATCTGTGATGGAGATAATTGAATGACCAATTGCTCAAACCGACAACAATTTGTATTGATGGCTGTAGAATTCCATTTCAATATGGCAACATTTTTGATATTGTGATAATGTAAAAGTTCGATTATATCAGTAATTCAATGTTATATAGACTTATATTGTTGAGGGAAGAAACCAAATAAATACAATTTTTCAATTTATTGTTTTCTTTTTCAATTTCGTTTCCAAATCGATGATATTCTCAAGTAGATTCTTGTTTGTTATAGCTGCGAATTTTTGTATGATAGATGAACTGAATATTCACGCATGAGATGAATCCGTCTTCGAGCTCCAATATATTGATACGTTCAAATTAATAGAAGAATATTCCTAAATAACTCTAGCTACCTCTCTTAAATCTCGAATAATGAATTACAAAGAGTTGGTTTGGCGGTACCTTGGCCAGACAGTCATTTCCGGACCTAATCAGATGTTGGTAAGTGTGAGGTACGGTCGTATAGACAGGTCTGGAAACTCGAGGCTGTTTCATATCTGAGCAGTGAGTCGCTTACGCGTCTAAGTTCGCGTAGTACTAAAAGTCGCCACGTAGGGGAAACATAAAAGGCGTCACCACGGTCGTATGTACGACCGTGGGCGTCACGTAAGAGTATCATCTTGATCCCTATGAAGAGTATTCTGTGACATTTGTCAGTTAACTTGTAAACAGAAGGAATACCTGCGTTTTCAGAAAAAATGACGAAACTGTGCATTGTGCCTGAATGCAAAACGGGGTACAAAAGTGTAAAACAAAAAACTTCTGTTTTTAAAGTGCCGAAAGATGCAGAAATGCGAAAAAAGTGAATGCTTGCGATTCCGGATAGAGATCGTTTCATCTCGTTATAAGGAACATTTTGCTCATATAAAGAAAAATAATAGTGAAAAATCAGCGATAGCCGAACATATTTTAAATACAGGTCACACCATTTCTCAAGAAAGTTTATCACTTTTAAAACACAGTACAGACAAATACCTAGGTATATTAGAAGGGATGGAAATGTATAAACAAAAAAGCAATTTACTAGATTTCGATTTATCTCCAGCTGAGGGTAACCCTTTGTTTACATTATTATCACCAAATAGTATTTAAATAGGCACATTTTGATTTATAATTTAGTTTACTCTGATGATGGCTACTTGGTAGCCGAAAGGTCCTCAATACTTTAATAGTATTTTTAGTGGATAAGGGTGATTATTTTTCCGACCCAAATATCGACCAATAGAATTGCACCATTCGACGTCACGTGGTACAACCTACATGGAATTATACTGATAATTTTTTGAAAATTTTCTCTGGTAGTTGATATATATATAACAAAATATAAATATATATATATATATATATAACAAAACATGATCCAGTCAAATTAACCACACTTCAAACTGACAGGTTGAATTCTGTCCACCATCGATAAAAAAGTCAAAGGAAATGTTCATTTGGGACGGCCAGTCAAATTAACCACACTTCAAACTGACAGGTTGAATTCTGTCCACCATCGATAAAAAAGTCAAAGGAAATGTTCATTTGGGACGGAAAAATAATCCCCCGAATACCACACGAGCTTCAAAATTATCTGGCATTTCCCTCAAGGTTCCCTGCAAACAAATAAAGTCGTCAAGTTTTTCAGGAAAAATCACTCGCGCTTCGCGCTCGTGATTTTTTAACCTGAAAAACTTGACTCCTTCATTTATTTGCAACGAACCTATCGGGAAATACCCGATAATTTTGAAGCTCTTGTGGTATTATATATGATTATTTCTTATTTATAGTGTTATAATATATCCAGTGTGAACTCTTTCATAGTTTATTAGTATACATGTATTTTGATTGTAATCCTAATTTAATTTAAAAAATGTTTATATGCAATCGATTATTTTCATACATTTCCTTTTTAAATTACTACCAAAAAAAGCCTTAGATAATAAGTACATACTCCGGAAAGAAATCGTTTCAACGAGGTCTTTTATGTGTACGAAAAAGGGGAAGTTATTTTTAAGGTGAGTAATACATTTCGACAAGAGTAACAGTTCTATTCCTCTCTCAAATCAGAATAATAAGTACAAGAACACATTTAATTGATAATCATTTTAATAATTTATAATAATATAAGAATCTACACATCAGTTTGGTTGAATTTTATTAAAAATTCACTAGTGGCAATGAGAACAAGTCATAAATTAAAAAAATGCAGTGATCCAAAATACCTATGAAATAACAAATATATATATATTACAAATCAACACTACACTGTAGTGTTCATTTGTAACATAATGGATTTCCATTCCAACAAGTAAAGATCCTTTACAATCTAAAAAAAAAATATATAGTAATAGAGGAAAAACATTGACAAATTACATAGATTCTTACTACTTCTAATTATCTCTAATTCACCAGGGCTTCCCTCATGAGGTCTTGCTGTTCAAGCTGCCATTTCACATCATTTTGACCTTTTTTTTAATTCCATGTCTGCAATGGCCAATCTTTTGTCCAGGTGGGAATCATATTTCTCTGCGATTGTTGAGGATCAATTCCCGAGAAACTAAAGGTCTTCTCCTACTGGAAGTTGCATTTGCCAAGATAGTTGGCTTTCGAGTTCTCAACATGCTGCTCTTGAATTCGCTCAGTCCCCAGCCTAATGTTGGTTGATTCTGTCATAAAAAATATTATGTTTCTACGATATATTTATGTTTTCCAAAATACCTTACCATATCAGTAGTTTTGATTTCATCGTTAGAATTACCAGTTTCGTCACAATTATCAGGTTCCATTGGCACATTGATTGAATCCTGTGAATAATAGATTTTTAATGAAGAGAATAAATTGAGTTCAATATTTTTGAAAGCACATCCCACACCAACAAGTTGTGCTCTCCATGTAATGTTGCTGCTATAATTCCAAGTGAGAAGCAAAATAGTAGTATTAATATCTAGTAATCATCTCAAATTGTGTGTCATAGCTTATATTTATATGATATTCTACCTGAATAACAATTTACACAATTTTTTTTCATCTGCATTTAATGTTGCATCATAATGAGCATTTTAATATTCATAGCGATATCACAATTTGCACCTACCTCTACAATTTCCACCATTATTTCTTCCCCCATATTAGAATCATATGGATTTTCTAATCCTTTGGTGGTTTTATCATTCATAATGGATAATAGCAAATCCTGATCCCAAACTTTGTCTACCACCTTCGACACATCACCACCTGTAAGTCATTGCATTGTCATTGTGTTACTGCTAGTTACAATGATCATACAAACCTGTTAAATATCTTTGCTTTTTTTCTTCAGCTACAACTTTCCACACATCCATGTTTCTGTTGCTGTAAAATTTTTTAAGTGAATGCACCTCTCTACACCTCGATTCTGAACATGAAGAAATGAATTCATTGGCTACAGCTTTCCAGGCCTTGTTCTTCTCATCAACACTGACACCGTCAGTTTTCTTGCATTCAATAATGTGCTTAAATTTATGCACAAGGCTTAAAAGCAGTTGTTTCTCAGTTTCAGAAAAATTAGGGATACGGGTCTTCTTTACAATAGTTCTCTACGAAAATAACAGTTTTCAGTAGAATTCTCTACGATAATTGTGTATTATTATATTACCCTATTACTTTCCATTTCAACGGTGCAAATGGGCATTAGTAACACTGCTTGTGATTCCGGGAAGAAATCGTTTTACCCATAGATAACTCCACTACCGTACTACCTAGTAGAATTATCTATGGTTTTACCCCCTCGCGATCCAAGCGCTAGCTGGTGGCTGAGCGACGGACTACGACCGTGGGGACGCGTAAGCGACTCAACTCAACCATAGAGTTTCCAGACCAGTGTATACGACCGTGGTGAGATTGGTAATATTATATTCTATGGTTGTAACGGGCAACGGTTGCCTAGAGGGCCATTGTAACAGATCTCCAACTGGCAGTTGGTACAGTAAGTGAGTAGACAACGCTCATAGATAACTCTACTACCGTAGAATGAAATGTTCCGTGTTAGGTACCGAAACCTTGACAAGAGCGCCGCATGAGGATTGGAAGCGTACTAAATGATGGTTTGGAGGGAATCGGAGTTACACAGCACATAAATGCAAATTTTGTGTCCTAACAATTTAAGTAGGAAATGAAAGTCGATAGTTTTTACCAATAGTTTTTATTCAACAACAGAGTTAGAACAGAAATATATAAAATATACATATAAATACAATTAAACATCAAAAACAATAGAAATGACTATATATAATATAATAATATAATTAAATATCGAGACTAATGGCAATGGGTTAAAACAAAAATACATAAAATATACATATAAATACAATTAAGTATCGAGACTAATTACAATGGGTTGTTCTGCAATTTGAAGATTTAGATATACACTTATTTTATATAATATGACACAAATTAAACTTACCATTAATTGCCATAAGGTTAATAGTCGATGCAACAGTTCTACTCAAAACTTGAGCACATATTGATACCTTCATTTTCTTCACTTTATTAGGAGTTACATAAAACTCGAGTCAATTTTGGCATTGCTCTCAAGAATCCACTAACATTATCCAGTTGCCATGCCTTTTGTATATCTTCCCATTTAGCTTTTTTTGGAGTTCCGTTTAGCGTGTAATGTTTTTGTTAGGAGGTTGTTTCTCACACCTTTCAGTAAATGTGGTGGATCATGTTCTGTTATTGAGTATTGCGTTTATTAGGTTCTTTAACCATACTTCGGTTTAATGTTTTATTCTTTATTTAACACACACTGATTACATTTATAGAGAGCAGCTTCTATTTACATGGCTACTCACTGCCATCTTCCTATGCTACTGATGCGGCGTTGCCACATTAACTTATACTCACAGAACATCATCCCCTTAAACAAATTAACAAAAGATGAACATAATGTTTTAAGAGAGGACGTAGTCTTTCAAATAGCTTGGTTTTCTACAGTCTCTTATGGATCTTTTACAAACTATAGGAGATTCGCGCACAAAAGAACGATCACTATCACTTTTTCTAGGGACCATTTCCGCACTTAAGTCTGAAGTTATGTTTTCTTTACACTCATCATCACCATTCTCTTGCACTTTACAATTTTCATTATTACAACTAGATAGTTCTTGAGAATTCACATTAGTTTGTACAATGTCTGTGTTCGATGGAGATTGAAGTGTTGGAGTAACATTTGATTGTTTATAATATGGTGCAGGAATAAGATGCCACCTATTTCTACGAAAGTTACCATAATTAGTTTCAATCATGTAAGATCGAGGTTCGTCTAGAACTGCAACTACTTTCCCATACGTTCGTAAGTCAGTTACCCAAACACTCTCCCCCATCAAGAGTTTGGACAATTCTCTAGATCTATGTCTAACATTGTATCGTCGCGCCAATTTCTCCTTTGCCTCATTCTGAGAAATGAAAATGTCCGTAATTACTTGTTTATTCAAAATACTAGGTAGAATTGGCAAATGAGACCTTAGCTTACGATTCATTAATAGTTCAGAAGGGCTCAGTCCACATTCAAGAGGTGTTGTACGGTAAGCTAATAATGCTAAGTCTATATCTTTGTTTTTCTTTAGAATTTGTTTAGCAATTTTTACTGAAGCTTCTATACAACCATTTGATTGTGAATAGTACGGGCTACTAGTAATATGATTGAAATCATACTCCTTAGCAAATTCCTTGAAGAGGGATTGAAATTGCGGTCCGTTATCGGATCGAATTACTTCTGGTATGCCATAACGACTGAACAACTGTTTCAGTTTGCCAATGATTATGGTTTCTGTCATTTTTCCCAACTGAAAAATTTCAAAGAATCTAGAAAAATAGTCAGTCACGATAAGATACCAGGAATCATGTTTAAATAGGTCTATGGCGATTTTTTTCCATGGGCGATCTGGAAATTTTTCTTTCAGGAAAGGCTCTTTAGGATTAACTCTATGTTCGACACATTCAGGACAATTTTTCACTACATTCTCTATCTGAGTGGAGAGATCTAACCACCACACTGATGCTTGTGCTCGAGCTCTACATTTTACGATGCCTTGATGTCCTTGATGAATAAATGTCAAACATTTCATCTGTAGGACTTGAGGAATTATAATTCGAGAATTTCTTAATAAAAGATCTTCTTGAAAAGAAATCTCATATCGGTGAGCATAATAAGGTAAAGTTACTTCGTTCAGTTTATACTTTTCCGGCCAACCTGATAATGAATATTCTTTAAGCTTTTCGCAAAGTGGATCTCGAGCTTGTTCACGTTTGATTTCATCAAGAAAAGACAGTTTTATTTGTACAGATTGAATGATTAAATTAACATGAGCCTCAGCCTCAGAAGCGAGTTCACTATCTTCCGGTTTTGGCAAATTTTTTGAGAAATTTCTTGACAAAGCATCTGCAACGGTTAATTCTTTACCTGGAACGTAATATACCTCATAGTTATAACGCATTAATCTTATCCTAAATCGTTGAAGCCTAGGTGTTAACTCATCTATAGGTTTGGATTGTAATATTTGAACTAGCGGCTTATGATCGGTTTCAAATTTTATACAAATACCAGTAACGTATTCTTTAAAATGATCTGCTGACCAAGCTATTGCTAGAGCTTCACGTTCGATTTGTGCATACCGTTTTTCTGTCTCAGAAAGCAATCTAGACGCGTATGCAACAATTTCTTTTTGACCCTTGTCTGTGATTTGGTATAAACATGTACCTATGCCAAATGAAGAAGCATCTGATGAAATTACTATCTTTTTTGCTGGGTCATAGTAAGCTAAACAAGGACTTTGTTGTAAAAGAATTTTAATTTTTTCAAATGACTCTTTTTGAGCCACTTCCCAACTAAATGGTACGTGCTTTTTCAATAAACCAGTTAAAGGTTCCAGAACTTGTGATTTATTAGGTATAAATCGACTGGAAAAATTTATTATTCCTTAAAATTGCATAAGCTCATTTTTATTGCTTGGTTCAGGGAAATCTGTTATGCTAATTATTCTTTGAGGATCAACTGAAATACCTTTATTTGATATAGAGTGTCCTAAAAACTGTAAAGACTGTACCCCAAACAAACATTTGTTTTTATTCAAAGTTATACCTTCTTCTTTGATTCTTTCGAGAACTTGTTTCAATATTTTGTTGTGTTGCTCAAGAGTTGATGCATGAATAAGAATATCATCTATATGACTTATCACACCGTCTATTCCAGATAGTATTTTACTCAATAAAATAGAAAAATATTCAGGAGCACATGTTATCCCAAATGGAACTCTTTTGAAATAAAACCTACCAAATGGGGTTATAAATGTTGTTAAAAGTTGTGACTCTTCACTCAATCTAATTTGATAAAATCCTGAATTGGTATCAAGTTTAGTGAAATAATTAGACCCTTGTACCCTAGCTAGAATTGTTTCCACTTTCCCTATAAGAAAGTAAGAACGTAAAACTGCTTTATTTAGCTGGGTATAATCAACACATAATCTAATTTTGGAATTTTTATTAACAACCACTATAGGGCTAACCCAAGGTGTATATTCATCGATAGATTTTATGATATCTAATCTTTGAAGTCTTTCTATTTCTTGTTTCAGGGGATTTAATAAAGGTATTGGAACAACTCTCGGTACTGACTGTGCGTATGGTTGAATACCCTTTTTGGTTTTGATAACCATTTCTGTTTTAAAGGTACCCACTTCATTGAACAATCCTGGATATTTATCCAAAACTTTCTGTTCTAAACTAACATTTTCGTTAATGTTATTTACATTTTCGGTCCCACCCCATTAGCAAACTGAAGCAGATTCAGTTCCATAATTGCTGATCGACCCAAAATAGGTTTAGTCAAGTCTTGAATAACAAATATATCAGTAGAACATAATTCATTATTTCTGAATAATTCAACTTTTAAAGTACCCAGTACCCTTAATAATTTTCCTGAAGGACCTGTTATTTTATTATAAGAAGGATTAAAATTCCTTAATAAATTTCGGTCTATATAGTTACTTGGAATACAAGTGATATCCGCTCCAGAATCTACCAAAAATTCGATATTTTTATTTAATTTTGGGACTAGTAAATTGACTGTCCACTCTTTAGAGTCAATTTGACGTATGTTCATATACAATGAACCAAGAAAATCAAAATTTTCAGTAATTTCTGTCTCTTCGGATTCAATTTCTGATTGTACAGATCTAACCTTACTAGTACTCCTACAAACTACTGCCCAACGTCCAGGTCTTCTACACTTTTTACAGTTTGATTTCTTTGCAGGACAGCTCTCTCTTGAGTGTGGCTGTAGTCCACAAAAACTGCATCTTTTTCTTGCATTTTCTGCTTTCTTCGATTCATCAGAAGTATTTGTCTTCTTTTCAACACCACCTCTATTTTGAATGCTTGTCGGAGATGAAGCCACTTTTGCAACTTGTCTTTGACGACTTTCTTGAATAAGCTCCTTACTTTGTGAAGCCTGTAGTTCAGCTTGTTTTACTGCCGTAACACACTCTTCTAATGTTAAGGTTGGTTTTAAGTTGCAAACTGTTGCTAGTTTTGGTATCTAACGTGCCAACCACAATCCTATCACGTATCAATTCATTTTTGAGTTGACCATACTCACAAGATTCTGCGAGTGTATATAAATTTGTTATGAAACATTCGATGGATTCGCCAGGACGTTGTATCCGGGAATTAAATTTAAATCGCTCAAAAATTACATTTTTTCGTGGTATAAAGTGATTCTCGAAAGAGGTTAATGTATCTTGATAAGTCATTGGTTTTGTCTGGAACGTACCCTGGATATCTTCGGATTCTTCTCCCATTATATATAACAGCAAATCTATCTTCTCTTGCTCGGACTTATTATTTTGCCCTGATACGTTCATGTACCTTTCAAACCTCTTTTTCCACTGTGCCCATCCGCCAGGTACAGAAAAATTAAATTTTTCAGGAGGACTCACGTTAACAGGAAAGCTGACATTTAATTGTGCATTTGTCGCACTCATATCTTAAGCATTCGTAATCATCTTAATTATTTAATTACCTGATTGAATGTCAGTGATACCACCAAACAATTCCGCTTCCTAGTTCACTTCCACTGCCCGGTAAATCGGTACGTGATCTCCCGCTCTCCGAGTCGATTGGTACTACTGTTTTCTAACGAAATATTGCGAACCTCCGCGGCCCGGCGTATAGACAAACAATTTTACCTTTATTTCTGCCGAAATATGATTCGTACGCTGTCACCATGTTCTGTTATTGAGTATTGCGTTTATTAGGTTCTTTAACCATACTTCGGTTTAATGTTTTATTCTTTATTTAACACACACTGATTACATTTATAGAGAGCAGCTTCTATTTACATGGCTACTCACTGCCATCTTCCTATGCTACTGATGCGGCGTTGCCACATTAACTTATACTCACACAACAGATCATACAATGGAATAATGTTTTGTCCATCGACTCCAAATATGAAGTCATATTCTTTCCCTCCTCTTGCATACTCCTCTTTCGTTTCCTTCACTAATTTGTTTATCGTACTGACATTATTTGTACCTTGATCGCAAATTGTGGCCACCACATTGAAACCAATTTCCCTGTAAGATCGTACAATGTTTTGAATTGAACATTTAATGGTTTCAGCTTTTGCTGCTCCTTTAATAAATTGATACATAATTGGTTGTTTCCATTTTCCCTCAATACCTTGCAGCATGAAAACCTGAAAGAGTGTCAATGAGAGAAATTCAATTATTTTCATTCACCTATAGTTTACCTGCAACGAGGTCTAGTATAGACCTCGTTGTTTACCTGTACATGATTAGCTGTATATATATAATATATATATAATATTGTGGAAATAGCGTGAATGATAGCAAGCAACAAGTCGTATGGAAACAAAATCCACAAATGAATTAAACATGGCTACTATCGAATAACAATAACAATCGCATGCGCATTATAATTTCTATTAATTTCGGACGCTTGACGCGCCCTCCCGTGTTTTGGAAGCGAAATACTTTCGCCGGCCATGACAGTGTCGGTCCCGTCCATAAGACATTTCATTCTACGGTAGTAGAGTTATCTATGACAACGCTCCTAAATAAATTACTTGAAACAACTATTAAGAGTGTTATTGATTAAATGAACAATACGTTAAGGACACGTATCACATGTCGCAGTCTTTGCACCAGTAAACCAGTTAACGAAAATCGAAATAAAAACAACGAAAATGGGCGACAGCCGAGGAATTGTGACTCTTTCCATGGCGGGAAATCGCTGTGAAAACTGAAAAAAAGTCCAGGTTTGAAAACTACCTAATTGCGTCAGAAGTCAATGAGAATGAAGAGAAAAAACAATGAAATTGTTTGTACTCAACATTCACAATCTGAGACTAGGACAAAGACAAATTACAAGTGCTTTTAACTAAATTCGATGAACACTTCCTTGGGAAAGAAAAACTATGAAAGGTACAAATTCTTTAGCTATCGACAGGAAGAAGGTCAAAGTTTGGACAATACATCACGGAATTGAGAAAGAAGGCGAGGTGCAAGATGGAGACACTGTCAGACTCTCTAACAATCAAGATGCTAGTGTGTGGTATAAACAACAACGCCATCAGGGAAAGATTAATACAAGAAGAGAACCTGACACACGACAGGGTAGTGGACTTATAGTCCATGTTATGGAAACTTCTAAATACAGGAGTAAAGCAATGTCACAAGCGGGGGTTGTTCCAATCCAGGAAATCGACAGCCTTAACAAGAAGAATGTATCAGGTAACAGATACAATACTGGAGTAAATATGAAAACCAATGTAATTATAAACTGCAAAAAGTGTGGTAGTAAACAACATGCTATAAAAAAAATCATTTTGCAAATGTATGTTCAAAAAGAAACAAAGAAGTGCATGAAATTGTAAATAAAATTAATGTATTTAATAATAGGTAGTAATGAAAGAAAATACTAAATACATGTATGTTGGGTCAATTTCGCAGGTGAGCAATAACAATAACAGGCATGATTAGCTAACTGATATTGAAATTAATAAGAAAATAGTAAAATTAAAAAATGATACCGGTGCAATGGCTAATGTGCTACCTCTTAGGATATTTCAATGACTAAATTATGATATAAATGAAATTAACGCTTCGAATGTCAAATTACAATACTACACAGGTAATAACTTAAATACTATAGGTGAAATAGAATTACCATGCATTAAAATTCAAAAAAAAATAATTCAAAGTTCTATATCGTATACTCAAATACACAAGCTTTATTAGGTTTAGAATCTAGTGTAGAATTAGAATTAATAAGGAGAATTACATTATCACTGTTACATGCCAAGAGGCCAATAGTTGGGAGGTCACAAATCTAGAGGTCACTATATTAAAGGCTGCTAGATATATCATCGATCTAAGGGAGCATATAATGTGAAGTCCCTCTTTTATCACCAGGTCATTGATCGAAAGGTTCGAAAAGTAGTTGTTTTTCCTAAGGGGTTTGAGAATTGAAACACGGCTGATATTTACAGGTGTCTCTAATTAGATAAGAGGCTGCTACCTTTAAGATTCGAAACTCTGTTGGTTATAGAATTCTTTTTGTTAGAGTATCCTAATTAGATTGCGGAGTTTGTTTCGGAACACAACCAGTAGCCAGTTATATATTATAATATTCTCTTTATTAGATCAGAGTGTTTCTAATCTAGGTGTATTGTGAATATATATCTCCAGATAAATCGAGATAGCTAAGTCCCGAGGAAAACGGCACTATTCCAGCTAAGCCATATTTGGTTATGAAAAACCTCAACATATTCTATGCAATATATCGATGAAACAGAATTATGAATTAATTAGTTTATTGATTATCGGCGGGAACAATATTCGGTATAATATTATTTATAAAACATAAAACAAATTTACAATTTGCGGTGGAGAGATAAGCTCGCATGTCGTAGTAGATGAGGAATAACATTCACGTAATAAAGTTAAATCATCGATATGTCCATAAACAATGAGAAATCTTCCCGATACATTATTTAAATCAAATACGTTTTTTTTTATTTGAATCAGCTGGGAGATAGCTGATAACAAGACATATGTTAAATCAGATGTCGAGAATCGCTCTCTATTGATAAAAGAGTAAAATAAAATAGGAGAGATATTCTTAACGTGTATTAATTCAAAAAGGTAAACAACATAAGGTACGTTCTATAACTACGTAACATGACAACTAACTAATGCGCATATGTCTATGAGTGGATGCGCTGAAAACAAAGCACATACACTACTTGCATATATTACGGCATAGATAACTCTACTACTGGCTTTAGCCCAGCTGTATTTCATGGATTGAAAGAAACTGCGAAGAATATGAAACCTAGTGAGAAACATTGTGTTCTTATTTTTGATGAAATGAGTCTTACACCATACCTGCAGTATAATGAAAATACGGACGAAGTCGATGGTTTCGAAGATTTTGGAAGTTACAAAACCTCTAACATAGCTAATCATGTACAGGTAAACTATATGTGAATGAAAATAATTGAATTTCTCTCATTGACACTCTTTCAGGTTTTCATGCTGCAAGGTATTGAGGGAAAATGGAAAAAACCAATTATGTATCAATTTATTAAAGGAGCAGCAAAGGCTGAAACCATTAAATGTTCAATTCAAAACATTGTACGATCTTGCAGGGAAATTGGTTTCAATGCGGTGGCCACAATTTGCGATCAAGGTACAAATAATGTCAGTACGATAAACAAATTAGTGAAGGAAACGAAAGAGGAATATGCAAGGGGAGGTAAAGAATTATATGACTTCATATTTGAAGTTGATGGACAAAAAATTATCCCATTGTATGATCCACCACATTTACTGAAAGGTGTGAGAAACAACCTCCTAACAAAAACCGTTTATTACATGATATGTGTTTTTGTTTTAATTAGTCTTTAATTGTATTTATATGTATATTTTTTGTATTTTTGTTTTAACCCATTGCAATTAGTCTCGATATTTAATTGTATTTATATGTATTTTTTTTGTATTTTTGCTTTAACCCATTGTAATTAGTCTCGATATTCAATTGTATTTATATGTATATTTTTTGTATTTTTGTTTTAACCCATTGTAATTAGTCTCGATATTTAATTGTATTTATATGTATATTTTTTGTATTTTTGCTTTAACCCATTGTAATTATATGTATATTTTATATATTTCTGTTTTAACTCTGTTGTTGAATAAAAACTATTGGTAAAAACTATCGACTTTCATTTCCTACTCAAATTGTAGAAAACAAAATTTGCATTTATGTGCTGTGTAACTTCGAATTTCCCTCCAAACCATCATTTAGTACGCTTCCAATCCTCACGCAGCACTCTTGTCGCGGTTTCGGTACCTAACATGGAATGGAACATTTCATTCTACGGTAGTAGAGTTATCTATGTATTACGGTTGATCACTGACGCGATAAACATTTCACTTCAACGCTACCGCCGTTTGAGCGTTTATTATTTGTGGAAACTATGTTGATGATTTCACATAACTTCCTGAATCTGTCCCTTGGCAAAGCTTTGGTAAGAATATCGGCACACTGAAACTCAGATGGAACATACTTAACCACTATGTCGTTGCTGTCATATTTTTCTCTAATGTAGTGGTAACGTATGTCTATATGTTTTGTACGTTTGTGAAATACCTGATTTTTCACTAACTGTATCGCACTTTGATTGTCTACATATAAACAGGTTTCCTTGTCGCACGAATAGCCAAGATCTTGCAGCAATTTACGCAGCCACATTGCTTCCTTAGTAGCGGTTGCAGCTGCTACGTATTCCGATCCAGTTGTACTTAATACAACTAGTTTTTGTCTTTGTGACGACCAAGACAATGGTCCATTTGCTATGAGGAATATATAGCCCGTGGTTGATCTACGCATTTCGATGTCACTGGCATAATCTGCATCAGAAAAACTAATTAATTCTGAATTGCTACCGCCACTTTTATACTCCAGTCCATAATTGATAGTACCTTTCAGATAAGCAAAGCTTCGCTTAACAGCTCGCCAGTGTTCTATACTATGATTGTTAAGAAACTTACTCACTGAATTCACCGCGTAAGCTATATCTGGTCTAGGCACAGTTGCTAAAAATACTAAGGTTCCGACGGCCTCTCTATATGGTACATCGTTTGACATTCGTTCTTTAACATCTATCGGATGTAAAACTACGTGTGGATCAGCTGGTACTTATTGGATTTGCGTTATGCATTCCAAATTTCTCGATTGCTCTTTCGATATACGCACTTTGGTGGATGACTAATATTTTCTTATCCCGATCGCGATCGATTTGCATTCCAATGAATAAACTCGAATCACCAATTTTGATTTTAAATGTATCACTCAGATGATTAATTAAAATGTTGAGTACTGACTCAGATTTTGCCGCGACTAAGCCGTCGTCTACAAACAATGCAAGATAGACTGTTTCGCCACTATACTGCCCGACAAAAATGCACTACACTTAAATTTAAATTGACACAAAAATTCCTTGAATTTCTGATTCCCAGCAGCGAGGTGCTTGTTTCAGACCGTACAAGGATTTGTTAAGTTTGCACACAACACTACCTGATGTATTATTTTCAACTTCGAGTTCTTTTGGAGTTTCCATGAATATGTTTTCTTCTAACTCACCATAGAGAAAAGCTGTTTGAACGTC
Organism: Endomychus coccineus; assembly: GCA_958510875.1. NCBI lineage: Eukaryota > Metazoa > Arthropoda > Insecta > Coleoptera > Endomychidae > Endomychus > Endomychus coccineus. The sequence continues at coordinate 203,052,773 of OY294067.1, forward strand.
GAATTGCTTCAACTCTAAGTCTTTTTCAGTTACGTTTGTTAGGAACACTCGAAGTGAGTCGTATTGTGCGACTGGTGCGAAAGTATCAGTGTAGTCAATATCTCGTTGCTGCATAAATCCACGAGCGCACAATCTCGCTTTGAAGAGTTGCGTCCCCTTTTTAACATTATTTTTGATTTTAAACAGCCGCTTGGAATCGATAGTTCTCATCCCTGGTGTTTTCTGCACAATTGACCAAGTCTTGTTAATTTCGTGTGCTTGTAACTCATCTGCAATTGCATGCATCCACTGCGTAGCTTTGCTGCCGCTTATAGCTTCTTCATGAGTATATGGTGTGACATATTCGGCTATATCACACTCGTATCTAGCAGGGAGTCGTATTGAATTTCTATCCCTTAGAACACATCCTTGATTAACACTTGCTTCTTCAATCTGTTGGACGTTCGGTACTTCTGGTTGATGGACTGCTTCGTTCTGTGCAACTTCTTTTTCTGAATCGTTTTGGAGCACTACTATCTCGTCAAGCGATTCTTCTTCATTCATTTTCACCTTCCCGGCAAGAAATGCTGAAACTATCAGACAAAATTCTTTGAGTGAACCTAAAAATTGTTGTTTCTACGGCTACACAAAGGAAGAACGTTTAAACTCCAATTATATATAATTCAACTTTAGATAAATGGATGAGAAATTAAAAATGATAGTGATATAATTATTATCAAGGGTACTCCGTTCAAAGGCATTACAGTGCTGTATGAGTTGACATTTTCCAGAGATGTTCTACCTGACCCTTATACCGTAGAAGAAACGTTTATTGTGATGACGTGAATGAAATTGAGGCTGTATTGAGACTTCTTGTTGCATCCTCTATGCTAGTAACAATAACCATCACAACGTTGTTGAGACAACGAGATAATATCTATAACAGAAGAATTGATAGAGGTTAATGTAATTGAAGAAAAACCATACGTAATGACAAATTCATCGCAGTTATAAAGATGACTTCAATGGATAAACTTGGTAGAACCTCATCTTTCATGTGGCTATATGATACAATTATATTTGATAATAATTTCAAACAAGCTCACGGACGAGTATTATTCTTAACGAGCGATGGAGGTTATGATATGGAAAATTGTAGATTGTGCAACGTGAAATTAGCGAATGATAATGAAGATGCTGCAAATAGAGTATATGTTGATAAATTAACACACGAGCTGAATCTGGAAACATAAACTAGTCTTAAAGATACCTTCAAGGTTAAGGTTGACTATTTCATTAAGGATATCAACAACGATCTGAATAAACAGCAATAAAAAAATGAGAAGGCTATCCTCGCCATGGATGAATCATTTGCTGAACAGCTAACAGATATGCAGAAAAAATATATTGGAATGGGAAGTAATATAAAATCAGAGTATGAAACCATTAGTTATAATATGAGGGAGAACAGCAATGATTTACAAGAGATCGATAAACATTTAACGGTCTGGATATGCGTCTAAATGACATTAGTAGAGATTGGACGAGTTGGATCGACGGCTGACATCTGTGGTACCTTCTAAGAAAAGAACCTTGTCTTCCACAACAACAAAGCACGTTTCTGTGAGACGTATAACTCCAAATCCTGTAAATAAACAAACGAAATTAATTCTTTACTAGAATTCTGCAATCTCAGATGGACAAATCGATTTGTAGGTGTAAAGAAGCAGCATTTAGGTAAAAGCGAATATCAATTTTCATACGATGAGTAGAAAACAAGTTGTGCATAAGCCGAGTGGGAAGAATTTTAAATGCCGCAGAACAATAATAAAAGGTTTGGATGATTTGTGGCTTATGGATCTGGCTGAAATGAGTGATCATGTTGCAAAAATCGAGGATTCGACTACAGTTTGATGATGATCGATTGCTTCTTGAAATTTCTGTGAACTCGTCCACTAAAAACGAAATCTGCCGAAGAGGTTTGGAAAGCTGTTAATTGCATATTCTTGAAAGAACTTCGTAAAATTAGGAATCTCCGAAGCGATCGAGGCAAACAATTCTTCAATTAGCACTTTGAAGAGTTAATGAAGAAACATAAAATCAATCATTATAATAAGTAGTGTGGAAAGAGCCGCCATTGCTGAACGTGTTATTTGAACATTGGAAGGAGCACTCTACAAATAATTCAGTATAAGCTGTGCATACAGAAGGCTTGATTAACTTAAAGAGATCACCGAAAAATATAATAAACACGATATTTCATATTTCCGAAATGTTAGATGGACGTCAGGAGGCCGATAAAATTCTAGAGATCTGCTTGGCAACGTGTTAAATCTAAAGACAAACATTTGGAGAGAGGATTGCCGCATTCGGTGTGAATAAGATTATGAATGCAGAGAAGAATTTGGGAATGGAGATGAGAAAGAAGTTGGGTTCTGTAGAGCAAATATCGAGTGCGACAAATTATGAAAAATAAGATCGATGTATCCAATCTATAGAAAACATATCAAAGCTTTGAAAATTGCATGAAAATTCAAAAAAGCAGGTGGTCTGAAAACTTACCAAGAGTAATTCCTATATCTACGACTGGTGGATTTCTACCATTACCATTTTATTCTTGTTTACCAGCCTACCAGCTGCTGGAGCATTGGCAGCAGGTGGGGCACGCATAACTAAGGCTGTCAACGATACAAAGTCAGCTAATAGTATAAGCGAACTATTGGGATTCAGCAGAAAGAATTTGACACCTGATGTACTACCTAAATATATCTGACCGGTCTATAAACATTACCAAAGGTCAGATTGTTGGTGTTAAACTAAGCGATTAGTAATATATTGTTATGATTTCATTTCCTAAACAACATAAAATGATAAAATTAGAACTTACCGAACATTAAAAATCAGAAAAGATTAATAAAAATATAATATATGGAATTAAAAACAGTATTAAAAGTTAAGTAGTAGATAGTATAAGGTATTAAACAATGTGGAACAAAATAAACAATAATGTAAATAGAATAAGAAGTGTAAAAACAAGAAAACAGTGAAAGTGGATAAACGTACAGTGTTACGAAAGAAGAAATCATAATTGAAATGATTACAAAACTATCATAAGATAGCACAAACTATTAAAATATAATATAGATATAGGATTAGGAAATTTGAGTTATATAATGTTATAGGAATGTTATTGATATTTTATATTATGTATTAGATTTAAGATATGGTATATGTCAAATTTAATATAAATATTGGAATAACCATGTTAATATGAACCTAATCATAGGTTATTTTATCCAAAATGTGTGGAAAAATGTAGGCAATATTAATTCAGATAGCAGAAAGCATAATCACTTTAAATAATTTGAAAATCTTCAATAATTCAAAATTTATAGAATACTCTATTCTGATTGGTCGAAGCGGTTTATAAACGTCAAACAGGAACCAAAGGGATAGTTCTGTCAGTTCTTAACAATCAACTAAGCATACCTGATAAGTAAAGTAAACACCTCATTGGTTACTTTTGACATCACTTGGCGTCCTTTTTGAAGCCCTATAAAAGGAATCTGAAATACAAGCCAAGTCAGTTTGCAATTATATCTATGGAGTGAAGGTACTCCTGCAACTCACAAAATTTTCCATAACCATAGTTTATTGGATAACATCGGAGAACTCAAGTAGTCTCCAATAGCTTCAAAAAGTTAAAAGTAACCGAAGCAAGTAAATAATTTCTACGAATCAAGTAGTGTTCCAAGGTTATAATAACCAAAATTCATAAGTAGCATCGTATGATAGCCAGTCTTCGATAACGTTGCAATACATCATTGAAGAGTTTTATATCTTTTAAAAAAGGAATAAAACAAGTTAACAATTTTCAACAGTTCCTGATTTCTAAAGAAGTAATCACATAGTTTACCTATGTTTTTGTGTATAGCAGAGTAATTGTGTTTTTTAAAATGTTTATTCACTTTAAAAAACACAACAAGAAGATCAATTCAATTGAACATTGCCCACATTTTTAATCATATTATTGGATATAAACTAGAAGTAAGTTTGTTTATTATATCTCCATTGTAGTGTTATTTGTAAATCTGAAAGAAAGATTGTCGTTTGTAATTTTATAAACAACTATTAATATTGAATAGTTTTGAGGTTAAAGCATAGACCTATTAGAACATAAAATTAAATTGTAAATTTGAAACCCGAGATAATTAGAGTCATAGAGATTTAAATATAGAAACTTTTTAACATTCAAAGAATATTGTGTTTAATTCCATACATATAATAAAATAAAAGTAAAAAGTTCATTTTCACTCAAAATAGAAAATTAAAAACTCAAATAAGAATTTCTTAATAATTGGCGCCCAACGTGGGGCAAAATAAACTCATTAGAGCAATTCTTAACAATATATTACACTTTCTAAAACCCCATCTAGGTCGCTAAATAAACTATAGATCAATTTAGAACGAATCCACCATAAAGAGAGAACTTACCCAGGATAATTGTGTCCAGATGTGAAGGGCCCTTCTTCAATATTATTTTCAATCATCCAACATCAGGTCGAGTGAGCGACAGTTATCAAGTGTGTGTGTTCAAGATGGCCGCCTCAGCTGAGCTCGGTTAACTCATCTCCCAAGAGTGGACCGTGGTTCGCGACTATTTTAAATTCAAATAATATAACACACGCCCAACGGAAGCCCATAAACAAAAAAACTGTAATTAAATAAGGTCCGCGAAAGCACTATCCGACAATCCGCCCACCAAAATATACCAATATTTTTCCCAATCAAAAAAATTAGTAAGTAATAATAAAAAAAGCCCAACCACATTCAAAGAATATTGTGTTTAATTCCATACATATAATAAAATAAAAGTAAAAAGTTCATTTTCATTCAAAATAGAAAATTAAAAACTCAAATAAGAATTGGCGCCCAACGTGGGGCAAAATAAACTCATTAGAGCAATTCTTAACAATTGGCGCCCAACGTGGGGCAAATTAAAAACTTAAAAGAAAATTTCTTAACAATTGTCGCCATTCTGAAAAGGAAATTCAAATAGAACCGCGTAATAAATCAGAGTAATTTAGAAAACTAGATTAATTAATAAGGAAATAAAATGGAAGGTGATAGACAAAGTACTTACTCCAGAATTAATAGGGTTTGATGAAAATGGTGAAATGATTAGTGAAGAGAGAACACCACCAGTAGTAGATAGTCAAGCACAAATACTGAAATTGCTTGTAAGTTTAAATATGAAAACGAATGAAACAAATGCTAAAATTGAACAAGGTATGATTGAAATAAGAGATGAAATTAAGAGAGTGAATGATAAATTTGATGAAAGAACTGAGGAAATAATGAAAGTAGTTGAAACTGAGAAAAAGGAAATAAGGAAACATGTTGAGGAAAGAATAGATAATAAATTAGATGAATATAATAGTTTTGTAAATAGAAAGTTTAATAATGTAGAGAAAGAAATAGATATTATTGAAAATCGAATGAATGATATGGGGAAGAATATCGAAGAGAATGTGAATGAGAATGTACAAAGTATGAAAGAAAATCAGGATAAAATAATTAATGAACAGAATGAAAGAATAAAAAGAATTGATAATAGATCTGAAGAGAGAATGAATAAAGAATACAGAAATGTGGGTCATGAAAGTACAATGAAATTTGATGGAAATATAAAATTATTACACCCATGCATTTTTGTGAAAAACTTAAGAAATAAAATACAGTATGTAAGGAATCTAGAGAAAATGAAAAAGTTAATAAGAGAACGATTGGTTGATGAACCATTGTTATGGTTCAACTGTGAAGAAAGGGAAATGAATAGTTTGGATGATTTTATAGATGAATTTTTAGGGAATTTTTGGGGTGAAAATGAGCAATCGAAATGTCGAGAGAGGTTATATTTTAAGAAATACATAGAGGGAACTAGAAAAAGCATGAGTGCTTATGCACTTAGTCTGTATAATGAAGCGCAATATTTAGAACCAAAAATGAGAGAGGAAGAGATAGTGTTATACATTTCAAGACAGTATCGAAGCCAAATATCTGAGGGAATAGCAATTTCTAATCTTAAAAACATGAATCAACTACTATCGTACTTAAATCGAATCGATAACAAAAATAACATAGGAATTAGGCAACAGAATGGATATCATGATAATAGGAATAATTATAGGGGAAATCAAAATTATAACGATAGAAGACAGGAAAATAGTAATAACAACAATAGATTCCAAAATAATAATAATTATCAAAATAAATTTAGAAATAGGGATAATAGGAACCAAAATTATTATAATAATAGGGAAAATAGATACAATGGTAATAATGATAATGAAAATAGATATAGGGACAATAGAAGTCAGAATAATATTAATAGAAATAATAGTAGACATGAAAATAGTAATGAGGATAATAGAAATCAGAATAATCAAAGGGAAATAAATTATAGTAGAATTGAAAGAGAACAGGGAAGGGAAGACTCTTCAAGTCAAAACAATCAACAAAATCAGGATTTTTAAGAAAGCACGAATACCAAGCTAATGTGTTATACAAACATCATAGGGAATACATTGACTACGAACAGGAAAGGGAACAAAAAGAAAGTAAAGGTTTAATTAAATTAAAAGGGTTTTTAAAAGGGAAAGAAGTAGAAATATTGTGTGATACAGAATCAGAAATATCTTTAATAAGGGAAGAACTATTGTCCGAATTAGAATTAATAAATCAATTAAAAATACCAAAAGTAGAGTTAATAAATGTTGGTGGAAAGAAAATTACTGAAGTGTCAAAAATGATTACTGAGCAAATTATAATAGGGAAATCAAATCTAGAAATGCAGTTATTTGTAGTACCGAATATGAAATTGGATATTGTAATGGGAACAGATGAATTAGAAAAACATGGAATTATTATAGATTACGAGGAAAAGGAAATAAAGTTGTTAAATGAAATTATAAAGATAGGGAAGGGGGAAGATGAAAATATTGACAGACCAAATGAAGGTTGCAATATAATAAATGCGGTCGAAATAAAAGACTTAAGCAGAAATTTTAAAGAAATAATCTCGCAGATTAAAGTATCCGAGAATTATAGGGGAATCATATCAGAAATAATTTCACAACATAAAGGTCTAATAATAGATGAAACTCGTATAGCTAGTAAATATATTCATAAATTCCAAGTTAAAGAAATTGAAAATTTCAAATCCAAGAATAATTATCCAATTCCATTCAAGTATATAGAAAATGTAAGAGAAAAAAATCTGTGAAATGCTAGAACAAGATATAATAGAAAGAAGTAAAACAAAATATATAAACCCTATTGTAATAGAAAAAAAGTCAAATGGTGACATTAGATTATGTTTAGATGCGCGAACACTAAATAGATTTTCAGTACCACAATATGAAGCTCCTAAAAATATAGAGGCAATCTTTGGTAGAATAGTTAAGGCACAAGTTTTTAGTAAAATTGATTTAAGACATAGTTTCTGGTTGATTCCATTACACGAAAGTTGTAGAGATTACACTGGTTTTATGATAGATGGAGAAGTGTATCGATTTAAAGTTACGCCTTTTGGTATTCAAAGTGTATGCAGTGCGTTAGTTAGAAGTATGAATCAGATAATAAATAGATTTAAAATTTTTGTAGTTCATTATATAGATGACATACTAATATTTTCTAGAACAGTAGAAAGATCATAAAGATCACATAAAAATAGTTTTAAATGAATTAGATATAGCAGGATTGAAAATAAATATTGAGAAATGTGAGTTCTATAAAACAGAAGTTAAATTTTTGGGTTATAAGTTAACAAAGAAAGGTTTAGAAATGGATGAAGATAGGTTAGATGTAATAAAAAATTTCAAGAAACCCACAAATCTTAAAACTCTAAGAGGATTCCTAGGTCTGATAAATTATTTCAAAAGGCTCATTCCTGATTTAAGTCAGAAAGAAATTAAGTTAGTAGAATTACTCAAGAAAGGGGTAAAATGGAAAAGGGATAATGTAAGACACGAAGCTTTTCAAAATTTAAAAGATATTTTCATTCAAAAATTAAAAGTTTACCATGCACAATATGATAAACCTTTTATATTAAGAACAGATGCTTCTAAACAAAGATTCAGTGGTGTTTTATTACAGAAACAAAATAATGAAGAAGTTCCCATAAGTTTTGTGTCCAGAATGACGAAAGTGCATGAAAAAAATTACAGTGTCACTGAATTAGAATTAGCAAGCATAGTTTTTTGTGTAAAGAAATTAAGATTTTATTTGTTAGGGAATAAAGAAAGGGTAGAAACTGATCATAGTGCACTAACAAGTATATTTAAAAACAAGTTTGTTAACAGTAGAATTCAAAGATGGATTTTGTTATTGCAGGAATATGATTTTGAAATAAAGCATATTCCAGGAAAATTAAATATAATAGCTGATACTTTAACTAGGGAAGAGGGAAATTCAAAAATTGAAGAAAATATAAAGTAGGAGCAAACATTTTATTAGAAGTAAGGGGTTTATTTCCAATAGAGAGCATTAAGAACAATCAAAATACTTTATCAGAAATGAATAAAAAGAAATGTAAAATTAAAGAGACAATTTATTTACAAGAAATAGGTAGGAAAGAATTATACAGAATAAATCAAGATCTAACTTTTAAAATTTTAAATCATTTACATAATGAATTCAATCATATAGGAGCAAGAAAAATGTGGCTCATATTCAGGGAAAATTATATAGGAAAAGGTGATTACCAATTAGCAAAAGAAATCACAAAGAAATGTGATATATGTCAAAGAGCAAAGCCTAAAAATATGATTAATCACAATTTAGCAAAAAGTATAATTGTAAAAGAATGTTTAGAAGTAGTAGCAATAGATTTTTTAAGTGAGTTAATAATAAGTGAAAAAGGAAATAGACATATTTTAGTAGTAGTAGATTTATATTCAAAATACATAAAATTATACCCTTGTAAAACAACCAAAAGTAAAGAAGTAATGCATAATTTAGAAAATTATTTTGAAAAAATTGGTAGGTCAAGAAAGTTAATTACAGATAATGCAACATATTTCAAAAACATACGTTTCAAGTATTTTTGTAAAAGGAATTTAATTTTTCATCGATTAACATGCATCAGACATCCTCAATCCAATCCATCAGAGCGATATATACAGGAAGTTATAAAATATCTAAGGATATCTTGTGAGGGTAAACATCGTCAATGGGATGAATCAATATCCAGGGTAGAAAAATGTTTTAAATCATTGTTCAAATACTATAACAGAGGAAACACCTATATTAATTATGAAAGGAAAAGAACCTGATAGAAAATGGTTAGATGAAAATTCAGTAGAACCAAATGAAATTTTGAAAGATATCAGTAATAGGTTAGAAAGAAATGCAAGAAAGTATATGAGTAGGGAAATGAAAAAAAGAGGGAAGTTAATTAAATTTGAAGTAGGTGAATTAGTAATAGTAAGAGCAATGAGAGTGACTAATAATAAAAAGAATATATGTGGAAAGTTATGTTTTGCTTTTGAAAGTCCATATGTGGTAATAAATGAAAATGCTAAAAATAGTTATGAATTAATGAATCCTGAAAATGGAAAGATAAAGGGAATATTTAATATTGATCAAATATATAAGTACAATTATTAATGAATCTAGTTCAAGAAAATAAAATCAAAAGATAAATAAATTTTAAATATTAAAGTTTGATTAATACTTTAAAATTGATTTAGGGGAATTTGTTATGATTTCATTTCCTAAACAACATAAAATGATAAAATTAGAACTTACCGAACATTAAAAATCAGAAAAGATTAATAAAAATATAACATATGGAATTAAAAACAGTATTAAAAGTTAAGTAGTAGATAGTATAAGGTATTAAACAATGTAGAACAAAATAAACAATAATGTAAATAGAATAAGAAGTGTAAAAACAAGAAAACAGCGAAAGTGGATAAACGTACAGTGTTACGAAAGAAGAAATCATAATTGAAATGATTACAAAACTATCATAAGATAGCACAAACTATTAAAATATGATATAGATATAAGATAGGATTAGGAAATTTGAGCTATATAATGTTATAGAAATGTTATTGATATTTTATATTATGTATTAGATTTAAGATATGGTATATGTCAAATTTGATATAAATATTGGAATAATCATGTTAATATGAACCTAATCATAGGTTATTTTATACCACAATGTGTGGAAAAGTGTAGGCAATATTAATTCAGATAGCAGAAAGCATTATCACTTTAAATAATTTAAAAATCTTCAATAATTCAAAATTTATAGAATACTCTATTCTGATTGGTCGAAGCGGTTTATAAGCGTCAAACAGGCAACAAAGGGATAGTTCTGTCAGTTCTCAACAATCAACTTAGCATACTTGATAAGTAAAGTAAACACCTCATTGGTTACTTTTGACATCACTTGGCGTCCTTTTTGAAGCCCTATAAAAGGAATCCAAAATACAAGCCAAGTCAGTTTGCAATTGAATCTATGGAGTGAAGGTACTCCTGCAACTCGCAGAATTTTCCATAACCTTAGTTTATTGGATAACATCGGAGAACCCAAGTAGTCTCCAATAGCTTCGAAAAGTTAAAAGTAACCGAAGCAAGTAAATAATTTCTACGAATCAAGTAGTTTTCCGAGTCTTTGAACAAAGTTTCCAAGGTTATAATAACCAAAATTCATGAGTAGCATCGTATGATAGCCAGTCTTCGATAACGTTCCAATACATCATTGAAGAGTTTTATATCTTTTAAAAAAGGAATAAAACAAGTTAACAATTTTCAACAGTTCCTGATTTCTAAAGAAGTAATCACATAGTTTACCTATGTTTTTGTGTATAGCAGAGTAATTGTGTTTTTTAAAGTGTTTATTCACTTTAAAAAACACAACAAGAAGATCAATTCAATTTAACATTGCCCACATTTTTAATCATATTATTGGATATAAACTAGAAGTAAGTTTGTTTATTATATCTCCATTGTAGTGTTATTTGTAAATCTGAAAGAAAGATTGTCGTTTGTAATTTTATAAACAACTATTAATATTGAATAGTTTTGAGGTTAAAGCATAGACCTATTAGAACATAAAATTAAATTGTAAATTTGAAACCCGAGATAATTAGAGTCATAGAGATTTAAATATAGAAACTTTTTAACATTCAAAGAATATTGTGTTTAATTCCATACATATAATAAAATAAAAGTAAAAAGTTCATTTTCACTCAAAATAGAAAATTAAAAACTCAAATAAGAATTTCTTAATAATTGGCGCCCAACGTGGGGCAAAATAAACTCATTAGAGCAATTCTTAACAATATATTACACTTTCTAAAACCCCATCTAGGTCGCTAAATAAACTATAGATCAATTTAGAACGAATCCACCATAAAGAGAAAAAGGCAACTTACCCAGGATAATTGTGTCCAGATGTGAAGGGCCCTTCTTCAATATTATTTTCAATCATCCAACATCAGGTCGAGTGAGCGACAGTTATCAAGTGTGTGTGTTCAAGATGGCCGCCTCAGCTGAGCTCGGTTAACTCATCTCCCAAGAGTGGACCGTGGTTCGCGACTATTTTAAATTCAAATAATATAACACACGCCCAACGGAAGCCCATAAACAAAAAAACTGTAATTAAATAAGGTCCGCGAAAGCACTATCCGACAATCCGCCCACCAAAATATACCAATATTTTTCCCAATCAAAAAAATTAGTAAGTAATAATAAAAAAAGCCCAACCACATTCAAAGAATATTGTGTTTAATTCCATACATATAATAAAATAAAAGTAAAAAGTTCATTTTCATTCAAAATAGAAAATTAAAAACTCAAATAAGAATTGGCGCCCAACGTGGGGCAAAATAAACTCATTAGAGCAATTCTTAACAATTGGCGCCCAACGTGGGGCAAATTAAAAACTTAAAAGAAAATTTCTTAACAATTGTCGCCATTCTGAAAAGGAAATTCAAATAGAACCGCGTAATAAATCAGAGTAATTTAGAAAACTAGATTAATTAATAAGGAAATAAAATGGAAGGTGATAGACAAAATACTTACTCCAGAATTAATAGGGTTTGATGAAAATGGTGAAATGATTAGTGAAGAGAGAACACCACCAGTAGTAGATAGTCAAGCACAAATACTGAAATTGCTTGTAAGTTTAAATATGAAAACGAATGAAACAAATGCTAAAATTGAACAAGGTATGATTGAAATAAGACATGAAATTAAGAGAGTGAATGATAAATTTGATGAAAGAACTGAGGAAATAATGAAAGTAGTTGAAACTGAGAAAAAGGAAATAAGGAAACATGTTGAGGAAAGAATAGATAATAAATTAGATGAATATAATAGTTTTGTAAATAAAAAGTTTAATAATGTAGAGAAAGAAATAGATATTATTGAAAATCGAATGAATGATATGGGGAAGAATATCGAAGAGAATGTGAATGAGAATGTACAAAGTATGAAAGAAAATCAGGATAAAATAATTAATGAACAGAATGAAAGAATAAAAAGAATTGAGAATAGATCTGAAGAGAGAATGAATAAAGAATACAGAAATGTGGGTCATGAAAGTACAATGAAATTTGATGGAAATATAAAATTATTACACCCATGCATTTTTGTGAAAAACTTAAGAAATGAAATACAGTATGTAAGGAATCTAGAGAAAATGAAAAAGTTAATAAGAGAACGATTGGTTGATGAACCATTGTTATGGTTCAACTGTGAAGAAAGGGAAATGAATAGTTTGGATGATTTTATAGATGAATTTTTAGGGAATTTTTGGGGTGAAAATGAGCAATCGAAATGTCGAGAGAGGTTATATTTTAAGAAATACATAGAGGGAACTAGAAAAAGCATGAGTGCTTATGCACTTAGTCTGTATAATGAAGCGCAATATTTAGAACCAAAAATGAGAGAGGAAGAGATAGTGTTATACATTTCAAGACAGTATCGAAGCCAAATATCTGAGGGAATAGCAATTTCTAATCTTAAAAACATGAATCAACTACTATCGTACTTAAATCGAATCGATAACAAAAATAACATAGGAATTAGGCAACAGAATGGATATCATGATAATAGGAATAATTATAGGGGAAATCAAAATTATAACGATAGAAGACAGGAAAATAGTTATAACAACAATAGATTCCAAAATAATAATAATTATCAAAATAAATTTAGAAATAGGGATAATAGGAAACAAAATTATTATAATAATAGGGAAAATAGATACAATGGTAATAATGCTAATCAAAATAGATATAGGGACAATAGAAGTCAGAATAATATTAATAGAAATAATAGTAGAAATGAAAATAGTAATGAGGATAATAGAAATCAGAATAATCAAAGGGAAATAAATTATAGTAGAATTGAAAGAGAACAGGGAAGGGAAGACTCTTCAAGTCAAAACAATCAACAAAATCAGGATTTTTAAGAAAGCACGAATACCAAGCTAATGTGTTATACAAACATCATAGGGAATACATTGACTACGAACAGGAAAGGGAACAAAAAGAAAGTAAAGGTTTAATTAAATTAAAAGGGTTTTTAAAAGGGAAAGAAGTAGAAATATTGTGTGATACAGAATCAGAAATATCTTTAATAAGGGAAGAACTATTGTCCGAATTAGAATTAATAAATCAATTAAAAATACCAAAAGTAGAGTTAATAAATGTTGGTGGAAAGAAAATTACTGAAGTGTCAAAAATGATTACTGAGCAAATTATAATAGGGAAATCAAATCTAGAAATGCAGTTATTTGTAGTACCGAATATGAAATTGGATATTGTAATGGGAACAGATGAATTAGAAAAACATGGAATTATTATAGATTACGAGGAAAAGGAAATAAAGTTGTTAAATGAAATTATAAAGATAGGGAAGGGGGAAGATGAAAATATTGACAGACCAAATGAAGGTTGCAATATAATAAATGCGGTCGAAATAAAAGACTTAAGCAGAAATTTTAAAGAAATAATCTCGCAGATTAAAGTATCCGAGAATTATAGGGGAATCATATCAGAAATAATTTCACAACATAAAGGTCTAATAATAGATGAAACTCGTATAGCTAGTAAATATATTCATAAATTCCAAGTTAAAGAAATTGAAAATTTCAAATCCAAGAATTATCCAATTCCATTCAAGTATATAGAAAATGTAAGAGAAAATAATCTGTGAAATGCTAGAACAAGATATAATAGAAAGAAGTAAAACAAAATATAGAAACCCTATTGTAATAGAAAAAAAGTCAAATGGTGACATTAGATTATGTTTAGATGCGCGAACACTAAATAGATTTTCAGTACCACAATATGAAGCTCCTAAAAATATAGAGGCAATCTTTGGTAGAATAGTTAAGGCACAAGTTTTTAGTAAAATTGATTTAAGACATAGTTTCTGGTTGATTCCATTACACGAAAGTTGTAGAGATTACACTGGTTTTATGATAGATGGAGAAGTGTATCGATTTAAAGTTACGCCTTTTGGTATTCAAAGTGTATGCAGTGCGTTAGTTAGGAGTATGAATCAGATAATAAATAGATTTAAAATTTTTGTAGTTCATTATATAGATGACATACTAATATTTTCTAGAACAGTAGAAAGATCATAAAGATCACATAAAAATAGTTTTAAATGAATTAGATATAGCAGGATTGAAAATAAATATTGAGAAATGTGAGTTCTATAAAACAGAAGTTAAATTTTTGGGTTATAAGTTAACAAAGAAAGGTTTAGAAATGGATGAAGATAGGTTAGATGTAATAAAAAATTTCAAGAGACCCACAAATCTTAAAACTCTAAGAGGATTCCTAGGTCTGATAAATTATTTCAAAAGGCTCATTCCTGATTTGAGTCAGAAAGAAATTAAGTTAGTAGAATTACTCAAGAAAGGGGTAAAATGGAAAAGGGATAATGTAAGACACGAAGCTTTTCAAAATTTAAAAGATATTTTCATTCAAAAATTAAAAGTTTACCATGCACAATATGATAAACCTTTTATATTAAGAACAGATGCTTCTAAACAAAGATTTAGTGGTGTTTTATTACAGAAACAAAATAATGAAGAAGTTCCCATAAGTTTTGTGTCCAGAATGACGAAAGTACATGAAAAAAATTACAGTGTCACTGAATTAGAATTAGCAAGCATAGTTTTTTGTGTAAAGAAATTAAGATTTTATTTGTTAGGGAATAAGGAAAGGGTAGAAACTGATCATAGTGCACTAACAAGTATATTTAAAAACAAGTTTGTTAACAGTAGAATTCAAAGATGGATTTTGTTATTGCAGGAATATGATTTTGAAATAAAGCATATTCCAGGAAAATTAAATATAATAGCTGATACTTTAACTAGGGAAGAGGGAAATTCAAAAATTGATAAAAGAAAATATAAAGTAGGAGCAAACATTTTATTAGAAGTAAGGGGTTTATTTCCATTAGAGAGCATTAAGAACAATCAAAATACTTTATCAGAAATGAATAAAAAGAAATGTAAAATTAAAGAGACAATTTATTTACAAGAAATAGGTAGGAAAGAATTATACAGAATAAATCAAGATCTAACTTTTAAAATTTTAAATCATTTACATAATGAATTCAATCATATAGGAGCAAGAAAAATGTGGCTCATATTCAGGGAAAATTATATAGGAAAAGGTGATTACCAATTAGCAAAAGAAATCACAAAGAAATGTGATATATGTCAAAGAGCAAAGCCTAAAAATATGATTAATCACAATTTAGCAAAAAGTATAATTGTAAAAGAATGTTTAGAAGTAGTAGCAATAGATTTTTTAAGTGAGTTAATAATAAGTGAAAAAGGAAATAGACATATTTTAGTAGTAGTAGATTTATATTCAAAATACATAAAATTATACCCTTGTAAAACAACCAAAAGTAAAGAAGTAATGCATAATTTAGAAAATTATTTTGAAAAAATTGGTAGGTCAAGAAAGTTAATTACAGATAATGCAACATATTTCAAAAACATACGTTTCAAGTATTTTTGTAAAAGGAATTTAATTTTTCATCAATTAACATGCATCAGACATCGTCAATCCAATCCATCAGAGCGATATATACAGGAAGTTATAAAATATCTAAGGATATCTTGTGAGGGTAAACATCGTCAATGGGATGAATCAACATCCAGGGTAGAAAAATGTTTTAAATCATTGTTCAAATACTATAACAGAGGAAACACCTGTATTAATTATGAAAGGAAAAGAACCTGATAGAAAATGGTTAGATGAAAATTCAGTAGAACCAAATGAAATTTTGAAAGATATCAGTAATAGGTTAGAAAGAAATGCAAGAAAGTATATGAGTAGGGAAATGAAAAAAAGAGGGAAGTTAATTAAATTTGAAGTAGGTGAATTAGTAAATAGTAAGAGCAATGAGAGTGACTAATAATAAAAAGAATATATGTGGAAAGTTATGTTTTGCTTTTGAAAGTCCATATGTGGTAATAAATGAAAATGCTAAAAATAGTTATGAATTAATGAATCCTGAAAATGGAAAGATAAAGGGAATATTTAATATTGATCAAATATATAAGTACAATTATTAATGAATCTAGTTCAAGAAAATAAAATCAAAAGATAAATAAATTTTAAATATTAAAGTTTGATTAATACTTTAAAATTGATTTAGGGGAATTTGTTATGATTTCATTTCCTAAACAACATAAAATGATAAAATTAGAACTTACCGAACATTAAAAAATAGAAAAGATTAATAAAAATATAACATATGGAATTAAAAACAGTATTAAAAGTTAAGTAGTAGATAGTATAAGGTATTAAACAATGTAGAACAAAATAAACAATAATGTAAATAGAATAAGAAGTGTAAAAACAAGAAAACAGCGAAAGTGGATAAACGTACAGTGTTACGAAAGAAGAAATCATAATTGGAATGATTACAAAACTATCATAAGATAGCACAAACTATTAAAATATGATATAGATATAAGACAGGATTAGGAAATTTGAGTTATATAATGTTATAGAAATGTTATTGATATTTTATATTATGTATTAGATTTAAGATATGGTATATGTCAAATTTGATATAAATATTGGAATAATCATGTTAATATGAACCTAATCATAGGTTATTTTATACCACAATGTGTGGAAAAGTGTAGGCAATATTAATTCAGATAGCAGAAAGCATTATCACTTTAAATAATTTAAAAATCTTCAATAATTCAAAATTTATAGAATACTCTATTCTGATTGGTCGAAGCGGTTTATAAGCGTCAAACAGGCAACAAAGGGATAGTTCTGTCAGTTCTCAACAATCAACTAAGCATACTTGATAAGTAAAGTAAACACCTCATTGGTTACTTTTGACATCACTTGGCGTCCTTTTTGAAGCCCTATAAAAGGAATCCGAAATACAAGGCAAGTCAGTTTGCAATTGAATCTATGGAGTGAAGGTACTCCTGCAACTCGCAGAATTTTCCATAACCTTAGTTTATTGGATAACATCGGAGAACCCAAGTAGTCTCCAATAGCTTCGAAAAGTTAAAAGTAACCGAAGCAAGTAAATAATTTCTACGAATCAAGTAGTTTTCCGAGTCTTCGAACAAAGTTTTCAAGGTTATAATAACCAAAATTCATAAGTAGCATCGTATGATAGCCAGTCTTCGATAACGTTCCAATACATCATTGAAGAGTTTTATATCTTTTAAAAAAGGAATAAAACAAGTTAACAATTTTCAACAGTTCCTGATTTCTAAAGAAGTAACCACATAGTTTACCTGTGTTTTTGTGTATAGCAGAGTAATTGTGTTTTTTAAAGTGAATAAACAAATCAACGAGAAGATCAAATCAATTGAACATTGCCCACATTTTTAATCATATTATTGGATATAAACTAAAAGTAAGTTTGTTTATTATATCTCCATTGTAGTGTTATTTGTAAATCTGAAAGAAAGATTGTCGTTTGTAATTTTGTAAACAACTTTTAATATTGAATAGTTTTGAGGTTAAAGCATAGACCTATTAGAACATAAAATTAAATTGTAAATTTGAAACCCGAGATAATTAGAGTCATAGAGATTTAAATATAGAAACTTTTTAACATTCAAAGAATATATTGTGTTTAATTCCATACATATAATAAAATAAAAGTAAAAAGTTCATTTTCACTCGAAATAGAAAATTAAAAACTCAAATAAGAATTTCTTAACAATTGGCGCCCAACGTGGGGCAAAATAAACTCATTAGAGCAATTCTTAACAATATATTACACTTTCTAAAGTAGGTTTGTAACCCATCTAGGTCGCTAAGCAAACTATAGATCAATTTAGAACGGATCCACCATAAAGAGAAGAAGGCAACTTACCCAGGATAATATTATTTAATATTATTTTCAATCATCCACCAACAGGAACATCAAGTCGAGTGAGCGACAGTTATCAAGTGTGTGTGTTCAAGATGGCCGCCTCAGCTGAGCTCGGTTAACTCATCTACCAAGAGTGGACCGTGGTTCGCGACTATTTTAAATTCAAATAATATAACACACGCCCAACGGAAGCCCATAAACAAAAAAACTGTAATTAAATAAGGTCCGCGAAAGCACTATCCGACAATCCGCCCATCAAAATATACCAATATTTTTCCCAATCAAAAAAATTAATAAGTGATAATAAAAAAAGCCCAACCCCATTTTTTTTTAACTATGTCTACATTCTAGTTTGTACCATCAGGCAATGGACAAACTTTTACAACTGACCTCTTAAAGACCCCCTGCGCCGTCCGCACCGCAACGACGCGGCACACCCCATCCGAACTGGGATACAAGTCGGTAATTCGACCTAAACGCCATTGCAGTGGATGAAAAACGCTCATCCTTAAGCAATACCAAAGCACCTTTAATAATGTTACCGTGCTTCAGCCATTTAGAACGTTGCAATAGAGAATGCAAATACTCATGATGCCACCATTGCCAAAAATCTTGATGGAGTCTAGTAAGTAATTGCCTATGATTCAATCGGTTCAATTTCAAATCAATTACGACACAATCAGTAAGTGGCTCTAACGTCAAGAAATGCCCGGGCGTCATAACAGATAGGTCATTGGGATCAGAACTCATTTCAAGAGGGCGTGAATTAAGTACCACTTCAATTTGAACTAGGACGGTGTACAGTTCATCGTATATTAGAATCTGCTCACCGATGACCCTAGACAAATGAGTTTTCATGGATTTGATGCCGCTTTCCCACAAACCCCCAAAGTAGGGAGCTGATGGTGGATTAAAATTACACTTAATGTGCTCATTTTCTACAGCTTGTTGCAATAAAGATACCAAATATTTATTGGCATTTACAAAATTGGTACCACAATTAGGAAAGACCTGAGAGCACCGCCCCCTACGAGTTATAAATCGGCGAAAGGCGGTTAAAAACAATCGGACAATAAATCCGAAACAAGTTCTAAGTGAAGTGGACGGCCTTCGAGGCGAAACAAACGGATAAGCATATGTAAGCCTTTTGAGACTTGGTACTTCGGGATTTTCCTAACGTGACACAAAAAGGACCGCCGAAATCGCAACCGACACACGAGAATGCCTTGACTTGAGAGACCCGCAACGCAGGAAGATTGCCCATAATAGGTTCAACCGATGAAGGATTCACTCGAAAGCATTTAAAACACTTGGACAAAACATGAGGAATAGCACGTTTTGGTGACGAAATCCAGAATTGTTGGGTCAGTAAAAATGGAAGTGTTCTTAAGCCAGGATGTAAATGTTTCTGATGAGACGATTCTATTAGAAGGTAGGTCAAACGATGCTGTCTAGGTAACAGTATGGGATACTTTTGGTCATAAGTTAATTCTGAATGACACAATCGACCACCGACACGAATAATATTATCCTTATCGAGAAATGGATTTAAATTATTATGATTTTGTATCATAATTATCAAAAAAAAGTACAAAAAAGAAAGAAAGGTTAATGTACATCATACATAATTAAGAAATGGAATTTTTTTTGTGTGACTCTGTCAAACGCTGCAGCGGGAAAAATGGTAAATTGAGATAGCCACAAGAGGCATCTATAGTCTCAACCGAGGTTTATAACGAAAGACCAAAAATTGGGCCGGCCAGTGAGCTCAAGAATCGCACTTTTTGGGCCCTATATTAGACCCTTCACATTCTAATAACTTCTAGTTGGTGTCATTTCACTCTTTTTGATTTCTTACAACTTCTTCTGTCATAAAATGATCGAGTGGAACTTAGATTTTTTCTAAAAATTTTTAAAACACCAAAGTCGAGTTAATTTGGACCCAAAAAATGGACAATAACTCGAGTAGCATAGGGCCCAGATATTTTTAATGTCCATATTCGTGAACAGCGCACCCGAAAACATAAGGAGGGACTGGACTATAACGCCAATTGTCAACAAAATCGCGTGCCCTTTCGGGATACCGAATATAATATATCATAAAAATTGAGGAAATGCGATTCACGATTACTCTGTAATTTTTGGATCAACATCCAATTCATCATGTTAAGAAATTACGCAACAATGAAGTAGTAAAGGTGAAACTTTTTATGGTAGTTGCCTCCGTGGTTTCTCCAGTGGCTTATTGGTACCAATATTCCCCTGTCAAAGAAGATAGAGAGATATAGGAGTAGTGTGTTCACAAGGGAATTAGCACTATATGTTGTAGAGTTAAATAGGTGAAGCCAAACAAGATTATAGTTAGAATTATGGTTGGATTAAGTTATGTCAAGAATTGAGAAATACAATTTCAATTAGATGAATATGATTATTTAAAAAGATATTTGAATTTTATTAATTGTGAATTGAATATGAATTTGATTAATTCAAATCCACATGCTTCTGGTTTCGCAAGGAAAGATCACTCGAATACGGTATTGTGGAGAATATAATTATCCCACGTCAATACAGCAATCAGAAGTACATGGAGCACAGAGTCGTGGATTTATAGTTATTAGCTGAGAATCAGTATAGATTGAATAGTGAAGTGTATTGGCTGAGATTGATATAGCCCTCTAAAAGATGGACATGCGGTTCGAGACCGACGTGTTCCGAATTACAAAATCTAAGAGATCTAGGGTTAACTATTTGTGAAGGCCTGTGCAAAAATAGGTATCAATCTATAGAGTAACCAGATTATAACCGACAACGACCTAAATAGATTAAAATGAATTGAATTGTTCTCTATAGAACACCGCGGGATACTTATTTGCAGTTAACCATATCATTTAAGATAGGTATCTTTAAATGCAGAGAGGTCTAACAATTATATATTTGAAGAAGATATAGGCCTCTGTAATGATGAGTAATGATATCGTAGGGATCATTAGATCGTTAGTGTGATATATGCATGTACTCAGGATGATAATGTAAGCATCCTAGGGTATGGCAAACTTTAGTCATAATACTTCTTATACTGTAGTTGTTTTTATAAATGATGAAAAGAGGAAATAAAGTTCAGTTCAAATCTGGCATTCGTGAATATTATTTAACCAACCAAAACCACACATGGCGCAGTCGGTTATTCACAATTTGTTAGCTAATTAGTTAGTGCATTACAAAGTACCTAGTGATAATAAATACTATAACAATAGTGTGTTAACATGCCCAACACAGACAGTAGTACCGATAGTGAACAAAACGTTTCGCAAAAACTTACAATGTCTAATATTACTAATGTGAAACCACCCTCTGAAATGCAATGGACTGGCTGCCTTTCAGATAACTGGAAATTCTTCATTCAAAAATTTCAATTATATTTACAAGCAACCAAAGCTTCTAATGAAAGTACGGAATATCAAGCAAGTATTCTACTAACCACAATTGGGGACAAAGCACTCAAAGTATATAATAACTTCGCATTTGAGGTACAAGAAAACAAAATGGACTCGTCCTTAATCGTAAAAAAGTTTGATGAATATTTCTGTCCGCATAAAAATGTGACCTATGAACGACACATGTTTTTTCTTCGCAACATGCGAGATAATGAAACAATTGATGAATATGTAACTGAACTTAGAGAACTGAGTTCCACATGCGAGTTCGATTCATTATGCGATAGCCTTATTAAAGATCGAATTGTACTGGGAATAATGGATTTTTCAGTTAAGGATAGACTACTTAGAACAAAAGATCTGACACTTCCAAAAGCTATAGAAATATGTAGGTCATCAGAACGTACAAAAATCCAGCTAAAAGATATTTGTGGTAGCAACATTGGAGAACAGGAAGACATTCACCAAATATCATTAAGTAATAATAAACCGACACGGAAAAATTATCGAACTTCTTGGAACAACAGACCCAGCACTTCCAGTCTACGAACTGCAGGTCAACAAGGGCGCACTTCAAGAAATTTTCAGGAAAATCAGGTGGCAAGGAGCAACAGTCGTAATGTGAGTACTGATCCTAACAATTACTTTAGGTGTGGCAATTGTGGAAACAATCATGAAAAGTTCAAGTGCCCTGCATATGGTGTACGATGTGCAAAGTGCAGAAAGTTTAATCATTTTGCGAAATTTTGTCGGTCTGTAAATGTAATAAATATTAACACTGACTTGTCTGATAGTAATGATTCTGAGTATTACCTTGAATGTATCAATTTACATACCATAAAAAACAATAAAAACACGGATTGGACAGCAAACGTAACAGTAGAGAATAAAACAATCAATTTTAAACTGGACTCTGGATCACAAGTTAACGTAATTCCATCACATCACTTAAACGAGCTCAATTTACACAAGGACAACTTACTTTGTTCCAATTCAAAAATTACCACCTATACTGGTGACAAAATTCCCATATTGGGTAAATGTAAGCTTCTTTGTATCTATAAAGATTTTAAAAATTACCTTGAATTCTATATTGTTGATAATTCTGAAGCAACACCTATTTTAGGAAAATCAGATTGCGAAAAATTACAATTATTAAAATTAGTTAACATAATTCAAGAAAATAATACGGTAACTAATAATTATTATCAGCATTTAACGAATAAGTTCAATGACGTTTTTCAAGAGATTGGGGTATTAAAAGGCAAACCATATCACATCGAAATAGACAAAAACGTAAAGCCGGTCATACACGCTCCGAGAAAAGTTCCAATTTCTATTCGGGATAAACTGAAAACAAAACTAGATGAGTTAGAAAAAAAAAAGTTATAACAAAAGTAATAGAACCAACTGATTGGGTCAACTCTCTAGTCATTGTCAATAAGCCAAATGGTCAATTACGAATATGTATGGATCCGCGCAACTTAAACAATGCAATAAAACGCGAACACTTTCCTATCCCTACAATAGACGAAATCACGTCGAGATTGGCAAATGCTAAATACTTCTCCACTTTAGATGCCAGCGAGGCCTTTTGGCAAGTGGAATTGGATCATCCTAGTTCTCTTTTATGTACAGGTTCCTTAGAATGCCTTACGGAATCACTCCGGCCAGCGAAATATTTCAAAGAAAAATAAAACAACATTTTGATGACATTGATGTAGCATCATACATTGATGATTTCTTAATCTGGGGCTCTACAAAAGAGGAGCACGATAAGAAGTTAAATTCAGTCTTAGAACGCTGTAGACATATTAATCTAAAATTAAATTTGAAAAAATGTAAGTTCGGAATACAAAAAATTAAGTTCATGGGGCACGTAATATCAGAAAGAGGAATAGAACCTGACGAAGACAAAATACTTGCAATAAAAAATTTTAGGCGACCGGAGAATAAAAAAGACATAGAAAGATTTCTTGGTGTAATTACTTACGTGTCAAAGTTTATTCCAAAAATGTCATTTCAAACAGAAAATCTAAGAACATTATTGAAAAAAGACATAGCTTGGCATTGGGAAACACAACATGAAAAAGACTTTATAGCTTTAAAAAATGCATTAACTCAAAGGCCAGTACTTCAATATTTTGACACAAATAAACCAATAACTCTGTCAGTAGATTCTTCTCAATTTGCTTTAGGCGCGGTTCTCTTACAAGATAACCTCCCCGTTTATTACATATCCAAAGCATTAACTGAAACACAGAAAAACTACGCGCAAATTGAAAAGGAACTACTAGCGGTGGTCTATGGTTGTCAAAGGTTTCACCAATTC
The DNA here is from genome assembly GCA_958510875.1 of Endomychus coccineus. Taxonomy (NCBI): domain Eukaryota; kingdom Metazoa; phylum Arthropoda; class Insecta; order Coleoptera; family Endomychidae; genus Endomychus; species Endomychus coccineus. Next base: position 203,076,929 of record OY294067.1, read on the forward strand.
ATTTTTGGACATAATGACGTAGTGGTTGAAACAGATCACAAGCCATTGACTTCTATAATAAATAAACCTTTGATCTCTTGTCCTGCTCGACTGCAGCGCATGCTGATTAAACTTCAACCATATAATATTAAATTAATTTATAAACCAGGCTCACAACTACAAATTGCTGATGCATTGTCTAGAGGACATGAGATTGAAGGAAGTGTAATAAATAAAGATAGTTTGGACAAACAACTAGATGCACAAATATTATTATTGGAAATCTCGCTACCAGTTGCAGATAAAAATTTAGAAAACATTCGAAATGAAATTCAAAGAGATCTTGAAATGCTAGAATTGATCAAACTTATAAAATACGGTTGGCCTGACATAAAAAACAAAGTTAATAGCTTAATAAAAGTATATTGGTCATTTAGATACGAACTCAGTTATGTGAACGGTTTATTATTCAAAAACGATCGATTGATAGTTCCCAAAAAGCTGAGATTCGAAATTATAAAAAAGTTGCATACTAGTCATCTAGGATGTGAGAAAACAAAAAATAGAGCCAGACAAATTTTATATTGGCCAGGGTATACGCGGGATATTGAGGAAGTAGTGTCAAACTGTTCGGTTTGCGCACAATTCTCCAAATCAAATCCCAAACAACCGCTAATTCCTCATCAAGTACCAAATCGACCATGGGAAAAGGTGGGAACGGACATTTTTGAATTTAAGAGTAAAAAATATCTTTTATTAGTGGATTATTTTTCAAAATTTGTTGAAGTAATCTCATAACATTATACTACCAGTGATGATATTATTTTTGAAATCAAACAAATTTTCTCAAGGCAAGGTATTCCTGACACATTGATTAGTAATGGTGGCCCTCAATTTTCTTCTCATCAATTTAAAGAGTTCGCTTCAGAATGGAATTTTGATCATATTAAATCAAGTCCCCACTATCAGCAATCCAATGGACTAGCCGAGAGATCAATCCAAACTGTAAAAAGCATAATTAAAAAGTGTCATTTTGAGAAGACCGATTTTTACATAGCTTTACTTGAATTAAGGAATACTCCTATTGACGGAAATTTATATTCACCAGCACAACTGCTCATGAGCCGATCATTGAAAAGCATTTTACCAGTCACAAATAAACATTTAAAATCAAAAATCGTTAATGAAAGATTTCATAGGAATAATATGGAATCTAAACAAAGGTTACAGAAACATTATTATGACAGACATACTAAAAACTTACCAGAACTTCCTGATAATACAAATGTATTTGTTGCAACAAATAACGTGAACCAAGCTGGTAAAATATTAAGTAAGAATTCGACTCCAAGAAGTTACAGAGTACAATTGTATAACTCCAACCGAATTGTAAATAGAAATAGAAAACATTTGAGAGTTCATCCTAATTCTCAAAAGTTCAATATATTTCAACATTTGGACTCTAGTGATAGTGAGCTTGATGAGCAACCAGGAGAGAAGGAAAATGAGAATTCTCAAATGCAATCTAGAAATGAGAACTACATAACCCGTTCAGGTAGACAAGTCAAGCAACCTGAAAGGTTCATGGCTCAAATGTAACATTAACTAATCAATTATACATTTACTCTGTATTTAATTTTTTTTTTATTTTGTTAATATTAATTTTCAATTATATAGATTATATGAAATATAGTTATTATTTTTACATATAAGGAGGGGGATGTGATATATGCATGTACTCAGGATGATAATGTAAGCATCCTAGGGTATGGCAAACTTTAGTCATAATACTTCTTATACTGTAGTTGTTTTTATAAATGATGAAAAGAGGAAATAAAGTTCAGTTCAAATCTGGCATTCGTGAATATTATTTAACCAACCAAAACCACACAGTTAGAAGGTTAGAGCTGATATTTTGATCAGGGACACAGTATGGAGTTCTATACTATGTTGCAAATATGAAGAACGATCTACGATATGAATGAACATAAATTCAAGAAGTTGTGATCAATTTATCAAGTGGCTTCCCTTACTCGTAGCCTAGGAGAATGAAAAGCCGGTTCCTTGGCTTGTTGACGTCTAAAACGTATGATCAGGCTGGACCACGATATAATATAATGGTAATGCGTCTCGTATATTAAAACCGTAGCCCAAGTCTATGAACTTACAACTCTTGCCGCAGGATCGCTACGGTCGGATGTAAGAGGAGCTATTACAGTGGGTAAATTCACGAATTTAGGTGGACAATAGTCAAGTCAAAAATGTTGAATTTCTGAGTGTTAGATGTTATTATTATTATTATTTGGAAAGTTGCATAATATTAATATTAACTATTTACTGTGTTTACAAATACATATACTTCCATATTCATATTTGATCTACATTGTAATCTATGTGTACAGTTAATTTAGTAATTTATGCCCATATTCAATAAAGAAAAACTCTATAACCCCCAAAAGCTCCCAAAGACTTTTTTTTTAGAATTTGTTTCACCAATCCTTCTAGTTTTGTAATGTTGCACAGATTATTTGCGATTTTTCGCGTTTTGGGTGATAATATAGAATTTTTGTTCAAACACTGTGCAGGGTGATTCATTTATTAGTTGCTTTTTGAAAAAAAGCACATATCGTGAATAAAGATCGGAAATTTTTATTGGGAATCTTTTACAATTGTTAAATCTTTTACAATTAGATGTGAAAACGATATCATTCATACGGCCACTACCACTCTGTTCACAGGCCTGTATCCGAAAGTCGAAATTTTCGACGACTTTTCCCAATAAAAATGAATTCACTTCTTCAATTTCTAAACAAATGTTGTTCTTCAGGTATTGAATTGCATGTTTATATAGATGAAATTCGACAACTTTACGAATTCTGGACTTTCGTTTAAGTTTTCGTAGTAAGTTTGGGTGATTGAAATGAGTTGTTCTGTTGTTATTTGTCAAAAAATCATTAAAAGTGTGTTTATTAGATAAATTAATAATTTAAAAGGAAAGAAAAATAAAACCACTCTTTAGTTAGAATTACAAGGAGGCAATTTTTTCAAGAGTGGTTGAAATTTTCGAAAAAAAATCGCTATGGAAAGTTATTAAATTACATTCTTGCATCTCAAGTCAAATCTGACATCGCAACTAATACACATTGTATAATTCATTGTAGAAATATAGAAATATACGATAACTTAGATAACTTTCATAATTGTCGATAGTTCTATCCTGGTCAGAGCTCAGGTACATAATGATTTTGTTTACATTACATGTCGCTAAAAAATTAAAAAAATTATCAGCTTATCATCGTTCTCGCCGTTTAGCTCCTCTTGCATCCGACCGTAGCGACCCTGCGGCAAGAGTTGTAAGTTCACATACTTGGGCTACGCTTTCGTCATGAATAACCAAAGAGATCTTACATAGACCTCTTTGTGTATAACAGTATACGAGACGCATTACCATTATTATTATACCGTGGACTGAACGAACCGCATGCCGCAAGTGATACTTAATCCAGTCAGTGGAGAATGCAAGGTTGTCAGTTGGTGCTAACTACAGTAAAAATAAAGATCTAATTGAATTAATTTGCGCTACAAACCTTTATAAAAGTATAGTTGAACAGATTTCCAGTGTTGTTGTTAGGTTAATGTTACACGCGAGTTTAGGTTTAGACGCCCAAGTTGAGTTATAAGAAGTTAATTCAGAAGATATGGTATTACATGTTGTTGTAAATATTCTCCCGACTGAGATTATTACAGAAGACAATGCAACAAAACGTGATGAATATGAACTCGTGTTTCCTAGAAAACTTCTTCAACATTGTGTAGGTATCTATTATTCTTCCGAATCGCCCGTTCTATTTGTCAAAAAAATTTCAATCAAACGTAAACATCCTGTTAAGATCATGAACATCGCGATGAGATTGATTTCCAAACCTGGGGAAAAAATATTTGAAATTATATCTTTGTTTCAAAATTTAAAATAAAGTTTGAGTGAATTCTTGATAAAGTTTCCTTTGTTTTTCTTTCAGTTATTTTTGATGCTAATATGAATGATGTTCCAAAGATTGTTTACGATATCTACAGCAGTTTAAATATTTTGTGTTTTGCAGAAAATAAAATTATATACATTCATCTTAATATGTGTGAATTGCATGAAAATATGGACTTTATTTAAAGTGGTCTCAATTTGGTTTTATTATCAGTCAGGAATATTCATTCAATTCAATTTCTTGGAGGTTATAATAATTGTAATAGTCTGGTCAAATTCCAACTATTTGAAAAGAATAACCAGTGATTTCAAATGTCATAGGGTAATTGAAAATTAACAAATTATTTATTAACGATTAACGCAATTTTAAATGTCATCCAAAAAGTAAAATTTGAATTTTGAATACGACGTGGTTCGATTGTTCCAGGTTTTAGTACCAGCAGCAATTTAAGTAGCCTGGAGTTTTAACTTTAACGAATTTGAACTATTTCAAATATCTTACAGTAATTGTCAAATCACAAATTATTCATAAATACAATTGTAAACGTGCTTCAAGTATTAGTCAGCCCGAGTTGGTGACGTCACAAACTCTAGGTGATGGTATTCTATTCTCGTAGCCTATACGCCTCACTTTTGTAAAAGTATTAAAGGTATTAAAAGGTGTCTCTAATTAGATTAGTTAGTTAGTGTTACCTTTAGAATTCAAAACACTGCTAGTTATAGAATTCTTTTTTGTTGGATAAGAGAGGATTCTATTGGATAAGTATCGCATAATTTGTTTCGAAACAGCTAGTTATATATATTATATTTATTAGATCAGAGAGTTTCCAATCTAGATGTATTATGAATATGTATTTGCAGATAAATCGAGAGAGATCAAGTCTCGCGGAATACGATACTATTCAGGTGAGCCATCTTTGGTTATGAAAAGAACTAAATATTATCTGCGGATAAAACCGCATTATGAATTGATTAATTTATTGGCTACCAGCGGGAACAATATTCGGTATAATGATATTATTTATAAGACTTATCATTTGCAGTGAAGAGGTAAACTCGCATGTAGTAGTAGATGAGGAATAACATTCACGTAATAATGTTAAATCTTCTACAATATCTCCATAAACAATGAGATCTTCCCGATACATTATTTAAATCAAAGATGTTATATATTTGAATTTGAATCATATGGGGGATAATTGATAACAAGACATATACATCGAAATCTAGCTGTCCAGCTGGTATGTACATAAAAGATAAGTTAGATGTACCGTCAATCATAGTTCGTGAACAGTAAATTCAACAATAAAAATAATAAACGTGCATCATTCACTCTAACACATCAAGGAGAAAACAATGACTAATGCACCCTCCGGTGTAGTTTTAGTAAATTCATCATTTAAAAATATAGCAGTATACCTGTATCATTTGCTTTAAATTATATGGATACTTACGGCAAATGAAATAAACCCTCCAACTAACTTTCTCATCTTTAGCCAATGGCGTAACACTGATGCAATTAATAATTCAATTCCTGACAATATAATAAATAATCAAAGATGAAGATATTCCAGCTCAGTTGATAAGAATTGAAACATAATTTAAACTTATATTAGAAACAATTTTTATGTATATATTCATCTTCTTTATAATATACAAAGGGGTATTGAAACAGCATTATGACATGAGGTATTATTTATTTCGAATTTTCGCCATTATTATTAAAGCTATTCACATCCAATTATACAACCAATAATAATATACATAAACATAATTATTGTAATAAACATAAAGATGTAAAATAATGTTAATTGAAAATATTGTAAAATAGGTAAAATATTATGACTGATCATGATCAAAACAGTAAAGCACATATAAATCCAGACACCTCGTTCTATTATTCAAGATAGTGGCGAATAGGCTACTGTAGATATTCTTTCTTTAGCTCGCGTTAAAATTTGGAATCTCTCCGCCAGAATTCATTGATGATCTTATTCCATCAATCTCGTTTTGACATGTACATTAACAACATAAGAGAAAATAGAGTTTGTTGTTCAATAAAAATAATTTCTAGTAAATAAAACTACAAAAAAAAAATAATTACAAACTATCAGACGATATGTTCTTGCTTTGTTCGCAAAAGTATCACAAAAATGATCAGATCATATTTGAAAATATTGTTTATGATATCATAATTACGGAAATGGAAAAACATAGTTGCGAATAAGAGAATAAATTTACTTTTTCAAAATCTTGAACTACTTGATAGATAGGGAGAAAATTAGAATTTGCCTTTAATTTTATAACTAAAATAAGACTTGATCAGAATTTAATGTTCATCCTGCTAAACTCGCTATGAAATTAATGGATCATTTAGACGAATATTTATTTACAAGACTCTACTTATTTCCTATTGTATAGGGCTTTAAAATTTTTGTAGTATTTCGTTTTCCATTTTTGAGATAGTAAAAAAATAAGAGTTAATCGAAATTGATTTATAGCGAATGTTTGTATTTAATATGTTCATTATTTCCAATATGAGATATCTGGTAGTAGTACATTTTTGAAATCTGCTGCTTCCAATTTCTGTCTCAATCATTAGCAATTTGAATAAGTTATGGTGAGCATCTTCGACCATATTACGGCGCAACAGGCGCGTGTATTCCGAACAAAACTGAATATAATAATGTTCTCAATGAAACGCAGCCATTGGAAAACGCCTTCAAAACCATCAAACTAGTGTCTATAACGAAATAGCAAGAAATGATTTACCATGATTGGCCTGCAACGTAGTTGTTATGTAGGGATGGGAAGAATCAGCAAAAAAGTATTGTACACTTTAATTCAATTAACTAGCGTATGAAGCCAATAAGTTAGAAATAATCACCCTTATCCAGTAAAAATTCTGTTTAAGTACTTAGAACCGTTCATGTACTAAGTAGCTATCATCAGAGTAAACTAAATTAGAAAACAAAATGTGCCTGTTTAAAGTATTTGAAATAAGTATTTAAACAGAAACATTTTGTTTTCTAATTTCGTTTACTAAAATGATGAGTTTTTCATGCCGACAATTTCGCAATCACTACAAGATTCGACGTGAAGCTGAAGCACCTTCCCCAAATTTACTGAAACTGTGGGTAAAAAAGTTCCTGAGTAACAGGGTCGGCCACAAATTAGAAGCATGGTGGTCGGAGAAGAGAACATTGCAGCGACGCGTTGTGAGGTGACTCGATATCTAAAACGCTCGGGCCGGACACATGCACAGGCATTATAAATTGGTCGAGCGAGTGTGCAGCAAATTCTTGGGGGGATTTAAACTTTCATCCCTTTGAAATCCAGATCAAGCTTGTGGAGAACCAGTGTAGAAAAAACTTCTGTAAGACAATGACGAATTTCTTTTGGTACGGACGATGATCGTTTGGATACAATTCTTACTTGGCCCATAATAACCCAAAACAGAAAGATGAGAGACAACTGCATTCTAAGAAAGTTACAGTATGGCGCGCTATGTCGGCAACTGGGATAATCATTCCTTATTTTTTGAAGACGCCAGAAGGCCCGCGGTAACGATAAACATTATTGTGCAACGATACGTAATTTTTTTTAGGTAGCTGTACAAAACTTTCTTGGTTACAATGATTAAACGTGTTTTCAACTGGATGGTGCCACGGCACATACTACACAACTGTCTATTAACATTGTGAGTGAATTGTTCCCAGGCACCTGGCCTGCAAGGTCACCCGACCTTACGCCAATGGATTTTTTGTGGAGGTATCTGAAAAGCCGCGTATACATCGACCCACCAGTCAACAATGAGGAGTTAAAGGAGCCTATTCGAAATGAAATCAACAATATTCCCATTGAGATGTGTTTTCAAAAAATTAAGAGTAATTTTGCAGGGGTTACGAACAAGATGGCAGGCATATGGACAACATTATTTTTAAAATATATAACCGCATTTGTCTACTCTAATATTTCACCAATGAATCAATTATAATCTACATATTTGCTATGATTTTTTAAAACTTAGTTTTATTCCTGTCACCTTTATATTCACAGTTTAGAGATTTTAGTTTATTGTGAATGAAGACTACAAGAAACGTTGAATATATATTTTCATTATCACTCCAACATTACCTGTTACATGCTATTCGTTATATTTCTATTTATAACCAAAATATGACACAAAGAACATTACCATAAATGGTAAAGCAGATGGCCGAATTTATCGGAACGAGATGTAGTCTGAATAAGATTGCAGTGATAATTATTCAAAAGATTTGTTTCAAATGATGTTCTTAGACAGTAAATGAAAAATCATCTTCCAAACATTTATCATTAAACATTATCAATATTGAGTGGCGTGTGTATGAGATTCATCAATGTTTTATAAGTAATTTCAATCTAGCTATTAATCAAAACATTTCATTTGTTCAAATAAGGTAGTTAGCTTATGGTTTGACTAGTTTTCTCAAAATTGGAAAATCATATTCCAGTATCATTGACTACAGGTAGCCAATTTTGAAATTATCTCTTGTTAACTCCATTATTGAATTTCCCACTACAATTTCAATCATAGGAAAAAGATACTCTTGTTTAATAGTAATTGATCGACAGAAAGATGAACGCAAAGTTTGAAATTGTCATCATAACTGATTTGAACCAATTCATCATTGAAACATTAGAATCATTTTCAACCACACCATGTTATCTTAAGAAAAGTGTTTTCAGGCAATGTTCATCAGATTGTTTCTCATTTTCAGCCAAAGAATCATCTCTGCAATGTTTGTTTTGATTTATCGTTATTTAGTTTACCATTATAGAATTTATATGTAAAAAGTACAAGTTTTCATTTCTAGTTATAATTGATATTATTTGGCTGAATAATTTGTAATTGACTGGAGACATACATATAAACATCATTATTTCATAAATTATTGGAATATTCCTGGGAATACCAACAATTCTTAAAAAAAGGTATCATTATTCAGTTATGCTTGTTAATACCAGCCAAATGAAATAAGTGATTCTTTGGGCTACTGTTCTACTGAAATAAGAATATCTATAAGTGTACTGACTGTTACATTTTTCATTTGGAAGAATCAGATTCAATGATCCATAAATAAATTTCGGGGGATATTTTGCTTCAACATTTAGTTATGGTCTACTCTATTGTGAGTAGGTAAATTATCTTCAAAAACATTTCATTGATTCGTACCACTAGTTTTGACTTCCTGTATCACAAAGCAATTGTCGGGCGCTACCTACAATAACATTGGAACATGTGACTATGAGATACAAGTTCAAGTTAAAAATTAAACGAAACATAATGAAATTACTTCTTATGAAAATGATATATTTCATCGAATTTTCAACTTTAATCGCCAAACAGCCTAACCCTTAATAAGAGAACAACAGTACCCATTCCTCAAACTGATTTCAGTTTGAATTCAAAGTCACAATTGGCAGGTGCTCCAGGAAAATATACTCATGTAAGTGAATTAAATATAATATCAACCAAAATATTTGAATGAGCACTATATGAAAACTTACTTTAAAGTCATCATACATAAAAAAATCAGTGGCCCTGCAATTATGAAAAAAAGTATCAGCTTCACATAGGTTCACAAGAAACCAATTTATTTTTAGTCATATAAGTTTCCTAGTTTCCTTGCCTAATGGGCCTGAATTCCATGTAAATTTATCAAGAAATATAGATTAACTTTTTTATATTATGAAGATAACTTAGGGATGTGTTGAAACCCCCCAGGTAGCTCAGTGGTAGAAGCATCGATCTTCTAATCACTGTGGTTGCCGGTATTGGGTTCGAATCCAGCGACTGCGGAATTTTTCCAATGGCCCGAGAAAGTGGTGAGGCAAGATACAATGGGCCGTTCAGGCCCAAGTGTCATCAAGACTGCCCTGGTTGCAGGATCGAGCCTACCACACGAGATGAAGTGTTTAGTGGGTAAATATATCTGACGTGATTAAAATTCGAACTCAGGGACTCCCACACTACCTGATGGGATGTTACAGGACCATAAGATGCCCATAAAGGGTTTCAACCACCTTCCAAAAAAAAACTTGTAGTTCAAGTTTTACATTTATTTAACTTGATAATCCTATCTTAATATTCTGAGTGATAAACAAAATCGATGGTAGAATTCGTTACTCTCTGGTAATTTATCATTATGATTACTATTACTTTGTTTTTATACCACTTTTAATAATTATTTGAGAACGTTAGTTTCAACAATGAAGTGCCATTATCAAATAAATACAAAAGTATGAAGTAAACAAAAATCCGTTCAGGTATAAATAACAATAATGTTATTGAGATTACAATTAAGAGTAAGGGATCATTGGACATTCCAAAACAGGTAGATCCTGGGATCACACTGTATTTTCCCTGGATCTACCGGTTTTGGAATTTCTGATGATGTTTTATTCTTAATTGAAGGGATGAGTGGATAAGGGTCATGTGATTTTATTTTTTTAAACGAGATTTTCTCATGGAACTACATATTTCTTTTAATACATATTTTCATTGTGTGCTGAAAGTGTCAACTACAATGTAACTGCTGGTATCTCAACGGATAAAGGTGTTATGGCTACATGACACCTTTATCCACTAAGATTCAAGTATATATTTTGAGTTCGATCTATTTACATAAAATCATATATTTGAGGTTAAGATTGAATTGTCAATTTTGTATTAAAGTATATTTGTCAATAATTATGTTCCTAATACTTTAATAAGTTTTCGAATAGATAATAAGAAAAGAAACAATTTAGTTATAAAAAGACAGATTAGTACCTCTCGAGAGGTCAAGTGTTTCTAAAAATGTTAGAAGACAAAGAAAATTAAAACAAATTTTCAGGTAAGTTTAAAAAGTATAATAGTAAGGTTAAATTGTATTTCTACATTGAAAGATCAATTTGTTTTTGTGTTCAATCTTCAATTTTATCGAGAAGATGTTTCAATTCCATACAGGAGTAAATCAAATATTCGTTTATTTAAAGGGGATGGTACTTCCAATCTAAAAATACCACTAGTTATCATTCGAAGTTGAAAACTACCTCGCAGACATGTCCAGTAAAGGCACACTCAACCCAATATCAATCAGAAAACGAGTCAGAAAATGAGATAATCCAAAATTTCTCAGATGGATTAAGCGATGTTTATGTTCCCAGCAAAGAAGATACTCCTAACAGTAGTAGCAATAATAATAAATAGTTCATGTGATATTTTATGATTTATATTCTGATGAAGCAATAGATCACATCAACGAAGAGTCAAATGAACCAACAATGTTTAACATTACAAGCAAATAATTATTTTTATTTAAGCAGCAATTTTGAGGCAAAAAGTAAAATGCTACATATCTCAAACAAACAAAATTATGCTGGCAAAGAATCCCAATTGAGGCATTTTGTAGCGTGAAAAATGTTAGTTAAAATGCAACACAAAATTTGATTCTAGTGTGAGGAAAAACTTTTTTGATAAATATTATTCTTTGGATAGCAATGCTGAAAACGATCTATTATTCAAAAGTATCATAATAAAAAGTGTGGTTTATCATCAAGTTAATGTGAAAAAACAGATGAATTTTTCATTCACTTATTAATTTACATATAATAAACAAGTTTTCCCAATTTGTAAAAAAAGCATTGTGTTCGCTTCATCATATTAGTCAAAATAAAACAGAGCTAACTCAAAAGAAATTGAAATGTGGCCAATCAGCACCTACACCTCATAAAAGAAGTCACCATGAAAATAGTCCCCACAAGATTGAAGGTGAAGTTTTACAAAGCATACTGGACCACAAATGGATTTCCAGCTGAATCTTCACATTATTGAAGACAATAATCCCCACAAAAAATGGTTTTCACCATTATCGAATATAAGCACAGTGTACAAGCTTTATCTTAAAAATTGTGAAGAAAATAAATTTCCTTAAACATTTTTTGTAAAGAAATGCACATACAGCAATGTTTTTCTCGACAATTCAATTCATCATTCAGACACCCAAAGAGTCATAGCTATTGCAAATGTTATTCTGGAAAAGGGACAGATGATGTAGACAATTACAAAAGGGTATTTGATCAAAGGAAGGATATAGCAACTATGCCTTTACCACGTCTGACGACCTCCAAATGTTTCTATAAGGCAGCTGTGATTCTACAATTTTTTAGTTCACACAATAATGATCTCTGAGGATAGGTCCTTTTTCTTTACGTGGACAGAAGGCAAATCAAATAGGGGAAGTTCTGAAATAGTGAGTTGATGGAATTCTTTTGCTAATTTCTTGAGAAGTGATTCTACAAAAGATATTAAACATCATATCATTGGGTCAGACTCATGTTCTGGCCAAATTAAAAATTTTAACATATCATTTTACCAATATGCGATAGCCAAGGTTGGTTCCAAAAGATAGATCATAAGTTTCCAGAAGTAGGGCATTCGTTTCTAGACTCTGACAGACTTCGGAAGAATAGCAAAAATCCTCACAAAATATGAAAAAGGTCAGATGTCAGATGTGTATAGGGATATAATAAAAAATGCAAATTCTATTGTAACAAACATGACAAACCGTTTGAAAAAAATTGATGAATTACCATAAAAATTACATTTGGTTAATAAGAAAAAAAATTTCTAGATGAGATAGTTAATTTTCAAGACAATATAAAATGGATTAGAACAGAATAATATGGAAGTTACCTATACACGTCCACATTGGATGAGTATACATCATTCCTCATAGTAGACTATCTGAAGAATAAATCATCCAAACACAGAAACGGAGAACTTTTTTCGGAAAGACTGTAAAGTTGTCTGCAGAGAAACTTTCCAATTTTCGTGACCAGATTCAATTAATAGGTGTTGAATACAACTGGTTCTATGAGAACATTTGTAATGATATAGAAAATAATGATGACGCAGGTGTCAGACATAGAAAGAGTAAATAAATAGATTTGTGAAATGTTCTGCGTTAAAAGAAAACTAATTTGAATAATATTGAAAAATAATCAAAAATATATTTCAATAACCGCCTTACGTACTTGCCTGATTTCAGGTTTCATCTTGTTACAGTACATTGAAGAATTAAGAATATTCTGAATACTTTTGACACTTATATACATAAGTTACAGAAATTATTACATTTCAATGTTAAAGGGGTTGTGTAAATTTGATATCAAAAATACAAAAAATTTTGAGTACTTAAGGTTCATTCATATGCATCAACTATTCTTTAAACATACCATTGGTTATTGAATATTTCTTTCAAGAAATAATCAATAAGACATATTATCTGAAAATGTTTATATCTCAGAATGTTTATTTTGGTACATGACACCTTAATCCACTCATCTCTTAAATTGTAAGCTCATTAACGCTATTGTACTTTATTCCTATTTATACTTCGACTGTTTATTGTTTACTTCATACTTTTGTATTTGTTTGATAATGGTATGTCAGTGTTAAAACTATAGTAACGTTTTTAAGTTATTATTAGTATAAAAACAAAGTAATTTTTTTTTCATTAAATCATAATTGAATTGTATTCATAATTTAGAAAATGTGATTTATATCGCTCAATACATATAACATAGTGTTCAATTTGAAATAGAAACTGCTTTGTGATATAAAATTTAAAGACTAGCATTAAAAAATATAACAATTGAGAAGAACAATCAATGTCACCATTTTTGATTCAAAAATTTTTCATTTTTTGTAAGTATTAATCGAATTTGATTAAATATTAGATTATACAAATTAAAATAAATTTTATTAAATCATTAGAATGATTGCTGGAAAAAAGTTTGTATCATCTTGATTTTGGTATATTGAAAAATAATATACCGGTTATTTAAATAACTTTAAAAATATTATTTGCTAGTTATACTTTGAAGTTCAATATTTTACATCTTTTAGTTAGAAGATACACAACAATCTAACTTTAATTCCTAGAAATGCTACAAGTGAATTGCAAATATTATATTGCACCATTTGACATCGGATGGTTCAATTACAGCCCTCTGATAGGTATTCAATTCAGTTTATATACAAAATATATAGCACTTAATTCTATCGAACAAATCAACTGTAAAAACATTAAAATAAATAAAATGTTATATACAACTTTGAGTAGGCAACTCAGATACTTAAACTAAATTAAAGCTATGTCTTTTACTAAAAATTATAACTAATGAAAATATGTAACAAATTGATGAAACTAATTTTTTAGTCAAAGAAACAAATTATATAAAGTGATGTTAAGAGTGGAACTTTACATAATTTGTTTGTGTTGTAACTTATTTAAACAATTCTCTTTACTACTGTAATTTGTAATTATATAACATTTATTTACTGTATTACACATTTTTCCTTTTGTTGAAAATCCACCCGCGATAAATCTCGTTCTATCAAATCATCTTCTTCGATTCTGCAAGAGAGAATAAATTACTACATCAGACAGATATATACAGAATATTATTTCCTTTCACTGATTTCAATTCTATATAGTTCATTTGAAAAAGACTATTTTATTAATAATTTTGTGCAGGTCACTTTTAAAAATGACTTTTGATTATAAAAAACACAATATTAAGTAAGAAAAGTAAAAAAAAATTTTAGTTACAGGCGACTTTAGAAGACAAAGATTAGGTATGTAGGTTAGGTTACCAATAAAATATTGTTTTTTCCTTTTTTCTTGATATAGAGAAATCACCATCACATAAAAAAAAGAAATCTAGTTCGAAACAGAAAAAAAGAAAAGGATAGGAGAAAGGAAAACATAAAATATTGTTATTTTTCCCATTATTATTATTACTATTTACTGAGAAAAACATAAGCAAGTAGCATCAAAGATAAAAAGTTAAAAAAATAAAAATTATATTCTGATACGATGATACCAAACAAAATTAGAATAAAAAAGGCTAAAATAAGATGTTAATCTAATCCCATTGGCATTATTACTTATCACAATAATGAGAACAATGAATAGACTATTTCATTTATTTTGTGCATCGATTATACCCTTTGGTGTAGTCAAAATATAATATATTTTTTTGAAAATTCTGACAATGAGGTATTTTGAGTGTGTTTCAATAAATAATAATGCCTACATCACTAAATGAAAAATTATATGGATTAATAATATTGCCTTGTAGCTGAAAGTTGATTTTCCATATCTCTATCTAAATCTTGTAGTGTAGGATCAGTTTTATTTTAATAATTAAAATTTGGAATGAATCCAACGAAAAATACTTCATTTTGCCATTCACTTGCTTTTCCTTATTCAATAAGTGATTTTAATATCAAAATACATAAATTGTTTTTGGTACCTACTATTGAATTTGGATTGAATATTTGTTGAAATAGTAATAAAATATACAACTAAGGTTAAGATAAGTGAAACTATTTTGGGAATGCTCCAACTGTCATTCAGGGAACATAAAATGCGTTAGTACAAATCTAGTCTAATTTAACATATATCTTGAAATCATTCGGCCGATTTCCACAAAAACATGAATTAACAGAAAATCAACTTAGCTCGTCGATGAGACGCACGGTTGACAAGTAGAAGAAAATGAAAGGTGACCGGCGAAATCAAATTTTGTGTGTGTTCGAGAAACAAAATAGAGCATAACTTCGAATCCATCTAATAACATTCCTAAATCGAATGCATGGGGTTCGTTAAACGTAAAATAGACCGAGGGATTTGAAAACGTATCGAACGGATACGTAAGTCTTGTCGTTTTCGAATGGTAGCGCTTCGAACGCAACAACTCGTAGAAACCGACTTTCGCAGATAAATTTGACGAACCATCTGTAACGAAAAAACGGTGGGGAGGGGGTAATTTTTGGTTTTACCGTTAGGTTGCGCAGGGGGAAAAGAAGAATCGATAGACGTCACGAACAAGACCGTAGGTCGAAGGGTTTTTGCACGACTTTTTTTGGCATCTACCATTGAATTTGGATTCGATTTGAATATTTGTTGAAATAATGAAATGTACAATTGATATTTTTTTTTAAATGCGTCATTGCAAAACTAACAGCGATAAGTAAAACTAGTTTGGGAATACTCCAACTGTCATTAGGAGAACAAATAAAATTGAAGTGAAACAAAATAAACTTTGAAATGTAACGATAAACGACATATAACTGTAAGATAAAACATGTACAATAATAAATTGGAAGAATTTTTTTTACGAAATTAAAAAACTGAATTTATTTTTAAATTTCTTCCGTGTTTTATTTCGTTTATCGTTACATTTTAAAGTTTATTATTTTTGTTCCCCCAATGATACGACACAGTTTTTGGTTCTCCAGGTTAAACAGTGACAACACGTCTATTAGTCCCAGACAGTTCGTCTCATGAGCTCGTCAGTGAAAAGAGGCAGACGATGAGAGGTCACTGATCAACCATCTCCGACAGAGATATAACTACCAGCTTTGAAAATGTTTGCCAGAGATATTAACATCATCGTCTGCCTCTTTCCACTGACTCACCCATCCCTAAGTGAGACTATGATAATGAGGTTTCTCTGGTTTAGATCGATCAGTAACATTAATAGATATGGTCAGTGCGTCTAGCTGTGCTTTTTATATATCCAGGTAGTGGATATAAGTGTAATCTGTCGAAAAATAAATTACTGATTCTATTTTTATAATTGGTTTTAGTAGACTAGATGTCCTTGTGAAATCTCACAGGGGGTATTTACTGATTTGATTAATACCAATCTCCAAGTTCCCAAGGTATATAAATGTAAAAAAAAGAAATCTAAATGGGGCTTGATAGTTACATTGTAATACGGTATTTTTATGGCTGATAGCTATTGAATTCAATACATATTGAATTATTTGTTAAAATAGATCATATCAATATATATATGTAGGCTATTCTTGAATAATTAAGGAAACATTAATGTCATTGATTTTAGATTCATTCAATTTTCTACTCATAACACGAGTTCCCGATAATTTTATTGCCTGCAGTTTTGCAAAAATTTTCTGAAATTATAGAATAATCTGTTTGAGGAACCCACAGCTACATAATTCTGGTAAATAATGGTTAAATATCGGTTTCTCTTTTATTTTATTAGAGAAAACATACTCCGTTTTCGCTTTTTGGTGGTTTAGGAAAGATCTTTTGTTCCATTTTGAATCAACGTTGTTTCATGTTCATCCTAACATCATCCGATTTCTATTTAGACTTTTTCCTAGTTTGGTAAACACTGGATTTCATATTCACACAATCAGTAATGTGTGTAATTAACTAGAAATTACTTACTAGTGGTTTGTCGTAGAATTGTATTTATTCAAAGTTAAAATGTGTGATCGGAATCAGCATGTTATGAATTATTCCTCTAATTTAGTATTCACTGAATCAGGGAATTGAAACTCACATTACCTTATTCAGTATCATTCACGATAAATCATGATTGTAACAATAAAGGTTCATCGCCATGGTAGAAGTGATTACATCTAAATAGACATTAGGATCACGAATCCTGAAGGTATATCGATGCAATCAATATTGATCAAATGACTGCACCAAGCACATCAAATTTTGCCTTACTTACTTTTTGCCAAGTATCTTATGAATGTATCTCCAATAGCATTCATTGTAACTGTTCAGATAGAAAGCAAACTAGAGGGAAATAACCTAACCATCCAAGGCTCTGGCACCCAGCTCGCGGGTGGAGTTAAATATCTCATATAAATAATTGGTTCTAAATTTACCTGGAACAAACAGCTGGAAAAAATGAAGAACAAGGCCGTGGCTATAAGATATAAAATGTCGTATTGGACAAACTACATGATAGCTTACTTTGGTACAGTGGGCAAGGATAACTCAGAAAATAGCTGTGGCTGAGTGAACAAGGTACAAGGACTTAAATGCCTCAGAATAACGGAAGCTATGGAAACAACACCAGCAGCAGTTAAGGAAGAACTATTGGACCTACCCCAATTGACAATTACGATCATGGGGTAGGCAAGAATGGAATTTCTGACACTACAAAATACGAGTAGAAGATCAGACCATAACAGAATCAAGGAAATTGTGAGTGGTAACATTATTGAAATGAAACCAACGCACCACATTACTCCCCAGTACTCCTTCAATACCGACTTCGAAGTAGTTATACAGGAATGAAGGGAATGGACAGACGACAAAATCAGAGGCAAACCTGGCGAGAGACCTGTTACACAGACGGGTCCATAACCAGGCAAGAACTGCTGTTCGAATTTACAGTGAGGGAGTATCTCACTGGGAATACACACTTCTGTATACCAAGTGGAGAAGGAGAAGTGAGGGAAGTGCATAACACCCAAAATCGACACTGGTATGAGAATTCCCTGAAGAACTCGAAGCTCTCGCAGAACACAACAAAATAAATTGTTCCAGGAAACTGTAGCATCGTGGATAACGAAAAATCAGATGAACTAGCCAGATTGGGATCATCAGTATCATTATATTGGCCCAGAACCTGCACAAAACACAAACAAAAACAAAAAGAACGCAGAAATAAAGCTCCTCGTATGTACCACGGGAAAACATTTATTGGAGGACCGTCAAAAAACAGTAACAATAACTATGCCTCCTCACTGGTCACTGCCCAATGAGAGGACACCTGCACGAAATCTGGATGAATGATTGAAACCTTTCCTGCAGACAACGCGACAAAGGAACACAAACGGTCAAACACATATAGGCGGAATGCGAATCATTAGAGATAGCAAAAGACAATCCCACGAAGAATACAACAGCCAACCGGCGAAGAACCTATACAGACTAGCTCAGGGGACTATCGTTACGGAGTGGGTGTAGCCGACTGAAACGCACAAAAAGCCGTAGTGCCTGAGGTACGGCTGGTGAAAAGGACCAGCATGTGAGTGTAAGACATTAAACTAGGGAAAATCAAACTCTTGTATTTATTTTGTTTGTTAGCTTCACTGTTCGCTACGCACACTCCGTCTTTCGCATAACCCCGTCCTAATTAAATTAGTGAAAAGCGCCCTTTGTCGGGTGCCGTCAACGGAACGCGTTAGCCCTTTGTCGGGTACCGCACCAGCAGATGCGACCGACAGCGAACGTGTTATTCTGTCTGCTTCACTACAATCGCCCAGAAAGACTTGTAAAACAGAGAGCTCAAGGTAAAACTTTGAACTTTTATGCCGGTAAATTTCGAACATCATATCTAGTTTGTATCAAAATTTCAAGTGGATTACATGTACCGTTTGGCCGCTACACGAAAATATGCCTTGTGTCATATACTCCGATTCAGGAGAAGACTCCGTTCTAATTATTTATCTAAGTTACGCTATTCTTTGATAACTTCGCTAAATTGTTATACCAACCTGTCCGTCTGTCAATGACAACTTAGACTCACCCTATCAGTAAAATAATTAGTGTTCGTTGTTAGTAAGGAGTTGTGCATTAGTTTGTAATGGAATAATAGATTATTTCATTAGATTCCATATATTTAATAATTCTATAATTTGCTCTAGTTTCTTAGATCGGTACCGTGACCTAGGTACGCTACCGATATAGTAAATAGAAATGTTATGATAATAAATACGTAACATAAATATTAGGTCAGCAACGTGAGAAGTCATTATCAACCTTCATAAGAAGACAAGGCTCCACCTTGACGCTTTGTATATAGTTAACGAAAGTAATTAGGATAAGTTAGTATAATAGACTATAATGTAATATAATGAAGTATTCAGAGTATGACTAAAGAAAAGATCATACCAATATACTGTGTAAATCTACGATTGTTAATAGTGCAGGTTATCTAGATGTATAAGTGTTTGAAATAAACCATAGCCAATCACCGAGTTATTCCTACACTACCCATACTACAGACCCAAAGAACCTGAACACCACAAGTTATTTGAAATTAATCAAATATCATTCTTTGATGTTTCAATTTGATTTTCATCAGTTTCAGTGAGATGTAAATTGTGCTTAAGACTTTTCAAATATGTATGTATATAGTACGTATGATGTTCTCTGATGTTTTCTTATTACGTGAACACGGATTGAAAGAAATTATTTTCTGAAATATTGGATTAATTGAATGATTGATTAGTGGATTATTTTGTGATAATTTAATCAGTCAACGATTACTATAATTCGATTATTTCATATTTATTGCCATCTTTAGATGCTAGTATTCTGTTAACGTAAACGCCGCGTGCATTTGTCTACTACGTGCGCTCTATTTTGGAAGTGTGTAGACTATTATCTATAGTTAAACTACAAATCCATGAAAGTGAAGAAGTCGGCATCATAAAAAGAAAGCGGTATATTGGCATTCAAAGCTAGCAAAGTTCAGACAACTGGCAAATCCAGTTCCCTTAGCGGCTGCTCGTAAATTGTAGATGGTGCTCCGGTACGAGTAGTAATCGCCGAGGTTCCCTACAATCGGACACATAATTAACAGAGCTAATAGCGTCGAGTATTTCGACGGACCGTTCTGCTCAATAACTCGAAAACGGGTCAAGGTACGTATTTGAATTTTTATGTCAGTAAGTTTCGAGCATCATATCTAGTTTATGTCAAATTTACAGTTTGGCCGCTACACGAGGAAATACATTGTGCCATTTAACCCGATTCAAGAGAAAACTCCATTCACTGAAGGTAATTTCGTCTTTCTAATGACATAAGGTCTACCGATGAACCGCACAAAACGTTCTTATCATGATAAACGTATAGAAATTGATGGTACTAATAATAATAGTATTATGTGATTTTCCTTCTATTAACATGAAGAACTTACGCTTTTTCCTGTCTATCCAAATGATTGACTAACTCATCACGTTTATTAACAATTTGCACCAGTTCCTCCAGAAGAACTTGCTCTCTTCTTCTTTGCTCTTCAGTTTTCTTCCAGTCTTCTAGAGATAGAATATGTTGTAGCTCATCATTTAAATCCTTGTATCTCGTTTCTAAATCAGCTTCTTTTTCTCTGTAACAATTCATCAACACAGATTAATATTGAATATGTCGATGTAGTTTCATTAAAACAGTTTTATATATTAATAGCCTCGGATTCTTCCCGCATATTTTAAGCAGGCAAATGTTACTATTCAATTAGAACAATAAGGTGCTTGACTACATGTTGAGCAACACCTTATATTAACTTGTCCAGGTAGAAAATTTGGACAAAGAAACCACATGTATATATATTTTTTCCTGATTTATATTCTTGGACGATTTGTAGATGCATGTTTTGTTTTCTTGGTATTCTGGTTTTTATATGACTATGAATAAGATAAGACTTCTCTTTTTGAAGTTTCGATAATTTATTTTAATTGGATTTTAAAACACAAGGTCCTATTTTATTCGTAGTCATAATAAAGAACCAGAATACCAAGAACACAAAACCAAAGTTATTTCAAATTATACAGGTGCATTTGTACAATATATAATATATTTGGAGAGTCAAATATGTACGAGAATTTATAAACAAGAGTGAAATGTGGAACAAGTAAATATAGTACACAGTATAAATAATAAAATATAATCTGTTGGAGGATATCTATGTTTTTTATTCTATTGACGACATGACATATAAGGTTTCTATTCCATAAATTAAATAAGGTCTGTACTATTGTGGATGGACACTGGAGATTGTTGATTGGTATGCATTTATGGATTTAAGTAATAACTTATGAAGTTGAGAAGATCTGGAAAGTTGGTTATGTGAAGCGTCAGTTAGAAGAATACCCGCCAATCCAGCCTCAGTGTCATTGGTATGAAACTTCTATTCTTTGTAAGAAATCTGGAAACAAGAGATATTATATTAACTATAGTTAGAAAGTTTGAAGCTCTCAGTGAAGAGTTGTTTCCAATGATACACGTCCTGATGATAAAATCGACTTAGAAGATTTGTTATTTTCTTTTGATTTCCTCTGTACGAGCAAAATTCTTTCAATTAGAAAGTGAATGCACTAAAAAATCGAATAGTACTGGGGCATCTTCTATACATCCACCCAAGATTGATTTGTTAGTTTTTGATG
This sequence comes from Endomychus coccineus, assembly GCA_958510875.1. NCBI lineage: Eukaryota > Metazoa > Arthropoda > Insecta > Coleoptera > Endomychidae > Endomychus > Endomychus coccineus. Next base: position 203,098,927 of record OY294067.1, read on the forward strand.
GGAAAATTGAAGAATGGGATAGCTTTATAAGTCTATTCAATGAATCGATTCACAAAAATGGAGCCTTTTCCTATTTTCAGAAATTCCACGCAAGATTGATTTTTTAGTTTTTGATGAGAAAATTGAAGAATGGGATAGTTTTATAAGTCTATTCAATGTGTGGGGATCAGTTCTTAACGACTGGGGACGGTTGTAACGTTTCCGACGTTACTTGTATAAAGAACGCTGTAAAGATTAGAATAACGATTTCTGTTCGGTTTGTAGACTAACTTATCTCCTATGAATTAACAGAGGCATCTAACCGTTCAAAAGGAAATCGATAATTGAAATTAGTATTCCTCGTTGTCACACGGCGCGAGTCTCGCAAGTAAAGGGAGGTAGCAAAAATGGCAATTGGAGATGCCATTGTCGTGTTAATGCTTGACGAGGCGAGTTGAGATTCAATAATTCTTTTGTCTTATAGTCATTTTTAATCTGCCATTGAAATATTATTGATATCAGGGACTATTTAATTTGATTTGATTTCGTAATTAGAATTCAGGATGTACACAACGTCGATATATTTCATTGGAAATATTTCTCAACAAACCTCTCAGCATTCATCACGTGATCACTTTGTTATCTAGCATAATTCTGAGATAATCTTTTGCATCATTGGGTATTTATCTTAATCCTTATACAGAGAATAATTTAACGAGTCCTAGTCAGACTGGTGATATAGTATTTTACACTACTGTCACGCTTGTTCAAGTTATTTTATAAATTGAAAACCCCAATTCCTTTTTACAAATCAAATCAAGTAAATCAGTTTTTTATGCTATGTGACAAACTCAACTTATTAATTATAATTCTTTTCAGCAACTATCTTTATTTTTACAAATTTAAAATATCAATTGTAGTAACTTAATTCTTTTCAGATTTCCTTCAGATTGATTGATTGTAATAACATTCTCTTCAAGATTTCAATATTGTTTATACAGTTTGGGAAATAACATAATCAGTTGTAGGATCGTATTGGTTATTCCTTCTGATTTAGTTATCGGTCCCTCGAACTTTTGCCAAGGTACTGTTCGTTTTTTTGTATTTACAGGGTCTGAACGATTGAGGTACCTCTGTCCTTTTGCCCGTGACGGTTTAGTGAATTTCCTGGCAGAGCCGACTTCCAAGTTCCAAGGACGGTAGCATTTTTTAGTTTGAATGACCATATTTTCATTTCACTGATTCTTGTTATTCAACTAAATTTTTGTTTCACTAATTTTGTTATAGTAATCGAATTCAAAGGTTCACATTTAATTTTGTATTTGATAACCTCTGTAACTTAATGTAATTGAACTCAAAGTTCCTAGCTAAATTTATATTTCATTCATTTCTTTGTTGTTGAAATTGTAACCAAAGGTTTCTAATTTTCATATTTCTTTTAATTCAAATTTCAATTTTAATTTATATTTTACCTAATCATTCTGTTCAATACAAGAATTGTATATTATTTCAATTGTTATTCAAATTCCTATTTGAATAAAACCAAATTGTTAAGTTGGACTTTATTTTTCTGAATATCCATCAACTTTTATCCACTTCGTAGTGCCTGGATTCTTGACTGTGAATTCTTTTTTAGTTTGTTTATTCTAGCAGTTGGCGCTCAGGGTAATTCATAAAGTCTAGAATCACAGGACACGTTTCACTACGAGCCCTGAGAATAAATAATCGTATTGAGCTAGTTGGGGCAACTTATCACTACTGATCCTCAGGGACAGCGCGATCCGTTTCACTGACGCCTAGCGTCCGTTTAACGGTTTGCCACGAGCTGATCGGTGGTCCTTTGGGCAGAGGTATTCAAACACTGACGTTACAAGAAGAGTTTGTATTTACTGAACTTGGAGAGCGATTCTGACTTAATGTCGTACTCCACACAACTACACTACTTATAACAATTGATCATGATAAATATAAGCATCACGTAACAATACTCACATTGGGAAATGGATGACTTAATAATAATATCTATAACAATGATGTCAAGGTCCCTTGCCATATAGCTTTACTATTTAGTTTATATTATTACAAGGTAACCATAACAATAAACATATTGTATGTGTATCATCTATGCATTTACAAACATATGGATTATATGTATTTAATAATAGAAATAAGGTTGTATTCCGTAATTGAGGGATTTTAGGTAATCTCGTATAGAGATGATAAATAAGATTCCTATAATACAAATGAATCGATTCACAAAAATGGAGCCCTTTCCTGTATTCAGAAATTTATGTTACTCAAAACACATCTCAAAGGTGAAGCTTTGAGTACAGACAGTATCAAGTTTTGATTCACAAAAATGGAGCCTTTCCTATATTCAGAAATTTATGTTACTTAAAACACATCTCAAAGGTGAAGCTTTGAGTGCAGTATCAAGTTTTATTTTAGATGGAAGTTGTTACAAGGAAGCTCTTGATTCGTTAATGGAAAGGTACGATAACAAATTGAGAAAAGCTAATTCTTATCTTAATCAGATACTGAATTATAACTCGAATTGTAACAAATTCACTTTAACACAATTTCTAACTATTGACAAGAAAGCGGTGAATGAACTGAAGAAATTTAGTAGATCTCTCATCCTTTCTTCTATGTGCCTTTCTTATAAGAATTTAAATTTGAAAATGCAGGAAGAATTTGATCTTACAAATGATGAAGCAATCCCAACACTTTACAATTTATTTGATTTTATTGAACAAAGAGTAAAGTGTGAGGAAATGCATACTGAATCATCCTTTGGCAGGAGCAATGAAAAATCAAAATCGCTTATAGAAAATAATAAATAAATGAAATGTATATATTGTAATAATATAAAATTTATCCATGCCCCAAATTTCTTAAATTAGATGTGAGTGAAAGATATGATTTTTTAAGAAAAATAAACGGTGTTTTAACTACTTTGCGAAGTCACACATGACAGATGATTGTTAATCTAGAAATTGTAAATATTGTAAAAAATCACATAATTCATTATTATGCACTCTTACAACTTCGCCAGACAATTTATATCAGGAATCTAAAACCGTTGTGAACATTTTAAATCGAAATACGATTTTTGGTACATGTTTTATTCATGTCAAATCCCGTTCTAATGATTGGATTCCAGCTAGGGCAATTCTAGACTTTACCAATAACCATACACTTGTTAGTGAAGGATTAGCTAATAAATTGTTCCTCCCTATTTGTAAGAAGAATAGTCTTATTATCGGTATTGAAAGTCAAAGCTGTGAATCACGTGGAGAAATACAAATAACCCTTAAATGAAGATTAAAAAATAGTGAACTATTCTCGGATACGGCAAAATTTTTTCAAAATGTAACGAACTCCCTGATTGTGAAGTACCCATGAGTGTTATAAATCAGTTCAATCGTTTACCTTTAGCTGATGCTAAATATTATGAGTCGTCACCTATTCAAATGTTATTAGGAGTCATAGTATTTTGTGAAATAGTCAGTAACTAGAAAGAACATATTTTAAATACTTCACCAATTGCACTGTACACTAAATTGGGCTTCATAGTTCTTCGAGATGTTCCTTAAGTTCCGTCAAAAGTATGTCACACGTTTTGTTCTTTACACCTTAATGAAAACTTACAAAAGTGTTGGAAATCAGAGGAAGTTACCGATAATAAATTCATATCGGAAGAAGATGACTTTATTGAAAATCATTTTGCTACCACTCATAGTAGACAAAGTGACGGACACATTGTGGTAAAAATTCCATGAAGGGAAACCAACCCCCATCTGGGTTCCAATATTAATCAAGCTAAAAGGAATTTTAGTCGGTTCGAGGAAAAATTACACAAGGAAGATAAATTGAGAAAAGATTATAACCAAATAATGAGCGATTATAAAAATCTTGGATTTATTTCAAAAAGTGAGGAGAAAAAAGTAAGTTATGTTTTGCCCCAGCAATTATTACGACCAGAAAAAAGTAGCACACAAATGCGGGAAGTTTTCAATTGTAGCGCTAAATGAATTCCGGAATGTCGCTTAATGATATTATAGTTCCTGGGCAAAAATTGCAGAAAGAATTATCCTTGATTTTAATTTCAATTAGATTAGATTACAATTTGTGCAGACATTTCAAAAATGTATTACCAAGTATTGATACATTCTCACTACAGGAAATTTTTACAGATTTATTCAAGGAAATATATAAATGAACCCATTGAACTACTTTGAACGTTCTTCCTTTTGGATTAAACGTATCTTCGTGGATAGCGTTACAAGCTCTCGGAGAGTTAGTCGAATTATACGGCCATGAATACCCTATAGCAAAAAAGGGATTTGCCTCTTATACTTATATTGATGATATATGCTTTGGGGTCGATTCGGTGGAAGAAGCATGGCAGTTAGTAGAAGTTCACTTAAAAAAGTGGCATAGCTATAATAAAGAATTTATATCCTATTTTGAGGAAACAGAAGTAGAAAAAAAAATTGATTCTGAATCTACAGGAATAAAAGTATTAGGAATATCATATAATAATAACGAAAATATTTTTCATTATAAATTTCAACCCTTTGAAGGACAAATGACTAAAAGGGATATTTTGCCATACATAAGTTCGTATTTCGACCCTCTACGATTATTATTAATGATCATTTCTACACTTAAACATTTCATGCAAAAACCATGGTTAGAATTGGGACGACACACCCTCTACAGAATTGGTCATTGGATGGAAAATGATTGTGGAAAAGTTGAAAGCTCTTCCATCTATCACAATACCTAGGTACATATCCAATGATAAATCTAAAATAAATTTGATTGGGTTTTGCGATGCGTCTGAAAATGGATATTCTGCCCTGGTTTATTTACATTCTGTGAGCAATAATGAGTATTTTACCCAATTAATAATGGCAAAGAGCAGGGTGGCTCCTCTCAAGCAAGTCACGATTCCCAGACTGAAGTTGCAGACAATGGTCTTAGTATCCAAAGTAATAGACTATATTATAAGTAGTCAAATACACATTAAGAATATTTATTTATCTTCCGACTCTATGATTGCATTGAATTGGTTGAAAATTCCTCCCTATAAACTCGTGACATAGGTGGCAAATCGAGTGGTTCAAATACAGGAGCGATATGGCATCACGTTGATACCTCAAATAATCCCGCTGATGCCTGTAGGGTGCAGGATCCTAAGCTCCAAATTAATAATAAATTTAGATTTGAAGGCCCTCGTTTGATCAAATGTAACCCTCAAAAGTTTGAATCAAAAATTGATCCTATTGATGTGTCAAATTTACCAGGTGCAAAAAGAATGAATTCAAACTCTGTTTCAGAAGGATGTTGAGTTTCATGATATGTTACTTGAACTTAATAGTTTCCAAAATTAATTAAAAATTTCTGTTATATTTTACGAATATTAGATAAATTAAAGAAAATAAGACGTAAATCTATCATTCCTTCGGTAGAGGGAAGAAAACGCGCGAGATTAACAATTTTTAAAATTGCTCAAACGCATAGCTGTTATGAAGTAATTAAAGTATTGAAAGTATTGAAAGTCTTGTTCCAAAAGGATTGCAAAAATTTGCGCCGTTTATAGATAACGAGAGTATTATTAGAGTCAGAGGTCGTTTGGAGAACTCTTTACCAGATCATACTAAATATCCTATTTTATTAGCCAAAGATTGTCATGTAGCCGAAGCTTATTGTTGAATATTATCATAATGTTAACTGTCATGCTGATTTCAAATTACTTCAGGCTATGGTTAGCACTGAATACTTAATTCTGTCTAGCAGAAAAGTCATTCGGGCGTGCATAAACAAATGTCCAAGATGCATTCGATTCATAGGTCAAGTTTCAACTCCAATAATGGCCCCTCTGCCGCAAGAAATATTTTCATCGTAACGTGCGTTTTTAAATGTATCTTCAGATTTTTGTGAATTTTTCCAAGTTGAAGATTCCAAAGTAAGGAAACCCAGAATAACGAAAGGATACTTGTGTATTTTTCGTTGTCTTTCTTTTAAGGCATTTCTAAATTATCAACGTTTGCTTTTATTAGTGCGTTTGAGAGATTTGTAGCCCGTCGAGGACTCCCTAGCTTGATATACACTGATAATGGCACAAATTATGTAGGTTCTAACAACAAATTCAGAGGGATAAGTATTTTTCTAAATAGAAATAGTAATGACATAGCAGAGAGTCTTGCTACAAGAAATATACGTTGAAAGTTTTCCCTGTCATTGGCACCTACTTTCAATGGTTTAGCAGAAGCTGCTGTTGAAAGTGCGAAAAATAGTTTAAATAAACAAATAGGTAACGAAATTTTGACTTTTGAGCAATATCAAACTATTTTGTGGAATTGAAACGATTCTAAATTCTAGACCTTTCATTCGGTACACTGAAACAGGTGAGGATATTCTGTATCTCGCACCATCGCATTTAATTATTGGTGATTATTTATTTTCTCCTCCTGAACGTTTCGAGTTATCTCTAAAAGACCAGTTTTGCCAAGTAAAACAAATGCAGCAAGTGTTTTGGAAGAAATGGAGTTTAGGATATTTGAACGCTCTCATTCAAAGAAATAAATGGAACGCTTATATTGATTCATTCCATATTGACCAGTTGGTGTATAAAATATTTAAAAACTCATCGCCTGTCTTGGCCCTTGGGCAAAGTTGTAAAAGTGTTCCCTGGTCTTGATAGGATTATAAGAGTGTGCGAAATGAAAACCGAGAATGGTGTTTATAATACAGGACCAGTTAACAAATTAATATCACTTAATTGTAGTTGTAAATAAAATTAGTGCTATTGTTTATTGTATTTATATAATTATAATGTATTATTCTGTTTGGGGCGGGAGAATGTTGGAGGAATTCCATTTTTTTAATTCTGTAGACATGACTTATAATAATGTTTCTATGCTAGTCAGTTAGCCACGGGCTCTCAAAAGTGTAAGTTGCTATCACTTCAATTAATCCTACGTAATTATATTGTTATTGTGTTGTGAATAAAACTACGGAAAATACGAATTACAGTCCACTCATTATTCTAACCTGTGCTACGACATAATCTAAGACATAAGATAACATCAAGATTGTCGCTGACCACACATAATATAAAATTCTTTGAAATTATAAGGTTCACCTAAAATTAAAAACTTTTGAAGTTGAAAAGTAAACATTCTGATATGTAGATCCCATAGACGGCAAGAATTGAGAGCTTTTTGAAGTATTCTCTACAAAAAACTTTTGCTCTCAACTTACATAACATGCTGCGAATAATTTTTGAATAGTAAACATGGCTGTGTACTCAAAATAAGATCCCATACTTTAGATGAGGATATACATAACCAAAATAAGCGATTTTACTGTTATGATGTCAAGATATTTGCACAACACTCTAATTGAGTACGTGCTTTGCTTAGATTGCAGAGTTCACTGATATGCTTAGAGAATTAATTTTGGACATGGTAGATTTATTTACCTGTTATAGATGATACGCAAGAAGTTTTACTTATGTTAACAGGTTATTTCAACAAAATAGTCATACATTCTTCTTAATGAATTTGTGGTATTTTCAGTAGTGAAGTCGTTATCGATTGTACATTATTAGTATCATTTGCATAACTGAAAGGAAATTCTAGTTCTTCATTTAACAAATTTGGAAGGTCGTTGATAAATATCATAAACAATAAAGGCCCGAGATTTTTAACCCTGCACCGTGGATCACGTTAGCTGTTAGCTCGTCTTTATGTCATATTGAGTACGATTAGATAAATATGATTTAATGATATCAAACATGGCTTCACAAACCCTGTAGCGTTCAAGCTTTTGATAGAGAATATTGTAATTCAAACTGTCAAAAGCTTTGATAAGATCAGTGAATATTCCATATGCCGCATCACCGGACTCAATTATTTATAAAACTTTAGTTAGGAGACTAAAAAGACAAATGTTTACACTCTGCCCTGAAAAAAAACATGTTGAAAACTGTGTAATAAGTTATGCTTGTCAAAAAACTTCTTAAGCTGATTACTTATTCAAATATCTTTGAGAATGAGTTAAACTGTGCAAAGAATTAGCAGCATATTACTCCGATACATCGTTAATATTCCATTAAGTAAAAATAACTTCCATTCAGAAATAAACACAATCATAGATATTGCTAAAAAATAGCAGATACGATGTCAAGACAATACATACTTAAAATAAACTTAATAAAAAGTCCTGAATCTAATTTATCCCCAGATTAAGAATCATACCAAATCAAATTCCGTATGCCTAACATATTTAGATAAGCCGTCAGAAAAAAATATCTATATTTCTTCAAAACCAGAATAAAAACGTCGCCGTTAAAACAACAAATCTAAAAAAGATAAATTGAAGCAATCTGGAGTTTACAGGCTGAGATGTGATGACTGGACGCAGTTTCAGTGTAAGGTTCCACGAACATTTGAGAAGTTCAAAAATTGAACTCTACCTACGAGAATCACCGACTGATTTTTCCCCCTTAATCCAGATATTTTACATATTAAAAAAGGACATAAACTTAATATCCTAGAATTAATAGAAATTTCGAAACATTCAGAATATAATAAACATAATATTAAATAACCAAATCGACACCTGTAATTCATCACTTTTTAACAATTTTGTTAATAAACTCCCACTCAAACCATGTCTACCCCATCTCTCAATGTATAACAATCACATTCAGATTATTTAAGAACATGCTTTTAGAATAAGCTTGAGTTGATAACTCTTAGCTTTGAGAATGCCAGTGTCGTGAAACAATTTGTCAGCATTAATTTTTTTTTTTAAGTTTTGTGTGAATTTAAGTTTCTTAACTTCCGAAAGTTAAACTGATTTTACACTACATAAACGCCGAAGCCATAGATATGTGACCAATGTGTGTTCTATTCGAGACGAAGCGATTTATGTTGACGACATTCAGGCTGTTACAAGAGATGGGAAAAGGATTCAACAGTTTGAAAGATTTCTATCGAAATCATTTGAAATCAAGAGTTGGGGAACTCTTTTGTATTGTAGTTTATTAATACAATTTCTGTTAAGATCAACTTAATTAAGCAAAGCAAAGTGTGTTAAAATATTTAAAAGCAGGAGAAGAAGACAACATATCGGATATTGTTACAAAAAGATTGAAGTATCATTGATGGGATATGTCCTATTGATGAAGGTCTTATACTGATTTTGTTTTCATCCTGGGTGGAAATTAGATTTCTTGGGAATAATGGCTCTGATGGGAGCCACAAAAGAAGCGTTATATTTGCGTCCATTTTTAATTGAAACTGGGTTTGACGAGATGGGATATGTGAAACTAACGAGTGATAGCCAAGGTGCACAGAAATTTACTAATAATAATGTTTTTCATTACCAAACCAAACATATATATGTGAGATCATTTTTTCCGAGATATTCTGAAGAAAGAAGAATATTTTCTGTCGAATATATATCGACAAAAGATATGGCTGCAGATGTTCTCACGACGGAATTAGCAAGGTCTAAACATTAAAGATGTCTTGAAATAGAGGGACTTCAAGATTATGATTAGTATAAGATCAAACCATCTATACCTAGAGGTGCAGTGTCAAAGATAAAATAGTGAGACACAGCTGATTATTCCATTATGTTTTAATGCTTATGTTAAATGAGTGAACAACATTATTTTGAATTATGCGTCGTTAATTATGGGTCCTTTTAGTTCTCTTCATATTATTTCTTTTACTGTTTCACATCCACGTTAAGGGTCTCAACAATAATTTGGTTTTTTCATGAATAATTTGAAACAAAATGATGAATTGTCATTGCGATGTGGAAAAAAGTTGTGAAACATTTTTTGACTACATATAGCATGACATTCTGAGACAATGAACAAAAACGTAAATTTGTTCATAGAAGTCTATAAGAAAACCAGAGCTTGATAGTTTTTTTAGTCAAACGCACGATCGTACATGCAGGTCTGGAAACTCGGGGCTGTTTCCTATGTGAGGAGTGAGTCCGCTAAGCGTCGACTGTCGCGTAGTACCAAAAGACGTCACGTAGAGTATTCTCTGACAGTCAGTTGACTTGTAAACACAAGGAATACCTGCGTTTTTAGAAACAAATTACGAAATCGTGCGTTGTGCCGAAATGTAAAACGGGGTACAAAAGTGTAAAGCCGAAAGATGCGGAAATGCGAAAAAAGTGGATGCTTGCGATTCCGGATAGAAATTGTTTTAACGAGATCTTTTGTGTGCGTCATGTATAACGAAAAAGGGGAAGTTATTTTTAAGGTGAGTAATACATTTTGACGAGAGTAACAGTTCTATTCCTCTCTCAAATCAGAATACTTAGTAACTGCTTACTGCTTGAGATTCCGGAAAGAAATCGTTTTACCGATCCAAGCGCTAGCTAGTGGCTGAGCGAGGGACTACGAGTTTGGCGACGCGTAAGAGACTCATGTCAAACATACGAGTCTCCAGACCTGTATGTACGACCGTGATCAAATATTAATTCGTATTTAAATTATTAAAATACGCAACTGCAACATAGAGAAAGGTCAAGGTATATGAATACATGGCCATTGATTGATTTGTAACACATCTTGGTGAACAAGTATACTTACATATTAAGAACCTTATCAAAATAAACGTTATCACAAAATTCTTATTTTTAGATTTGAATGATGTTCACACTACGTCATCGAAGTGTGACGTCACATAATAATAATAATTTACTGTCGCAAATGAAGCTTTTATTATGATACTCAAACAAATAAATTTATTTAGTTATCTTTTTTTACTTACATCGAATTAATTACTCAGCGGTATTATAGATGACCGAACACATAACTTTGCAAGAAGGATTACATAGTCTATGGTATCATGAAAGTACAAGTAATGTTAATAAGATTGGCTTCATAGAGCTTCTAGTATGAGGTCTATGGTTGACTGTGACAATAATTTTGACAGTTCAGCAAAATAAATATTAAAAATAATACAATTCTCTTAGAAATATCTGATTTCAGCAGATTTTACAATTATTAAATTAAAGCAATGGACATTGCTTAAGCTTGCTTAGCATAACAAATACAAAAATAGGTTTATTAGAAGAAAGAACGTCTTTCAGGATTCCATTTATAAAAACTTATTCGCAAATCGCAGTTGTAAGGCCTTGTATCCTGTTACCGACTTTATATCATCGAAATCATTTGGCCACTCGGCATCGACATAACTATAAATTAAGGCATTTGAGTTATTACGATTCGAAATCATTTGGCCACTCGGCATCGACATAACTATAAATTAAGGCATTTGAGTTATTACGATTAAAAATCAATCCAATATTTTTCGTGTTTTTAGATATCTCAGGAGACGCTTTAAATGAACCCAATGTTAATTTTTGCAGAAATCTTGAAATCTACTCAAGTAATTTGGCGCAGAGCATTTCAGGAGGTGAGCATATCATTAGATACATTAGATACAGATTAGTTGACTATAAGGTTCGTCAGTTTTGTCTTCCTCTGACATAACTTCAGTTAATTTTAAATTTTTCTCAATAGGTGTACCTCCCTGTGCAATCTTGCGTTTGAAATTTTTGCAACAGTTTGACATAAGCATACTTGTGCAATTTTATGATATTTTTGACTATCGCCTTCAATTTCAAAACCCAAAAATTACTTAACCATTCCCAAATCTACCATGTCAAAATTTTCGTTCAATCTCAATTCAAAATTATTAATTTTACATATACTTTTACTAATTAGAATCAGATCATCAACATGAATGAAACGATAAAGTTTAAATGTTTTAGTTAGTATAAAATAAAGACATGAATCATGAAATGAGCGATGAAAATCTTCTTGTAACCTTAATTCAAATTTCTCATACAAATTTTTAGGGGATTGTTTTAGTTCATAAATGGAGCAGATTAACTTACAAACAAATTTCTGTTCAGTTAGTTCTTCAGGCAGATTCATGAACATTTCCTCCTTTAGGTCTCCATATAAAAATGTTGTCTTGACATCCATTTGCACCATCTTTTTTTCATTTGCACCAGGTTGATTCAGATATCAAGGTGCGAAATATTAACAATTTGCCTACAGGTGAGTATGTGTCTGCATAATTTGAACTACCTTTGCTACTACATTGGTATTGTATTTCTTTTCATTCGTAGCTTCGTTCATTCTAATACAAAACCACCAACGGCTGTCCACTATTTCATGATTTTCTAGCCTTTTCACACGAACCCATGTTTCGTGCTTCTTCAAGGACTATCTCCTCCTAGATTGCAGCTTCCCAGAGATGTTCGACTTCTTTTACTTGTTTTAGAAACATTTGAAACCCATTCAGCAGCGCTGAATGTATAATCCGATATTTCGAAATCTTTATGCCAATTGGGAGGTTTTCTCTCACGTTTTTAAGATAAATTTTCTTTCAACTTTCCTCCTCCTTTCATAGTATCGTCGTTGACAGTTTTAGAATCATTTCTCGTATCGTTTTCACTGAGTTCTTCCGAAACGATTCAATCTTGTTCTCTGTCAGTTGTTTGAGATCTTGGGATTGAGTTTCATCGACAACTAAATGTAGAGAACGGATAATTTTTCTGGTATCCGATTCCCAAAAACGAAACCATTCATTGTGTACCCAACAAAAATCAATTTCTTTGATTTTTAGCAAAATTTTCGGATGGTACTAAAAAATAAGCAGGACATCCAAGTTTCCAGATGTGCGTAGTTTGGTTCTTCATCCAACTACCTTTCTGCTGGTATTATGATGTCAATGTTTATAGAATTTGATTGATTATATATGCAGCTGTGTAAATGGCTTCACCCCATATTTCATGGTCACGAGAATATTGGGCGATTGTCCTACCCTTTTCAAAAGAGATCTGTTTAGTTTTTAGCTTTTACCGTTCTGACACGTGTAATTCGGAACTGCATTTTCGACCGTCCTTTTATTTCACAAAATTCAAGTAACTCGTTATTCATATATTCCGTACCGTTATCGCATCTATACCGAGAAGTTTTAGATTTAAATTGTGCAGTTACCCTATTCACAAGTTCTTTGAAACGTTCAGGTACTTCTGACTTGCGTTCTAGTAAATAGACGAGTAAATTTTGAAAAATCGTCATGGAACGTCAAAATATAGCGTTTGCCATTATGCATCGGGGAAGCATTGGACCGCATACGTCTGAATGAATTAATTCTAATGACCTATTAGTTTTTCCATCATATTTAGTACAATAATCTTTGTTTGCCTACTTTGATGCAAGGTTCACAAAGAACTTCCTCATTCTTTCCAGAATGTTTATCAATACCATTTAGCCCTTTTGCAAACATGATTTTCAATTTACTAGCGGATGTATGAACTAGCCTAAGGTGCCAAAGCAAGCTATCGTTTGTTACTGAATACGCCTTAAGATCTAAACTGTGACTCATTAAAATCTATTTTGAATTTGATTGTAAACATGGAACCTTTCTTCATACTTTCCTGAAAGATCTTCTTTCCTTTATTATGTACAAGGGTTGCACCTTAGATTCGGAACATACTGTATATTTGTAAGCTTAGATGCTGTCATCCGTAGTGATGGCGTGTAGACTGTTTGCCACTCGAATGGTGATTGGAGCCTGTAGCTCTTCAACAACTGTCAGATAGTTATCGTTGCTGATAAGACGATCACTTGCACCAAAATCGACGGAGAATGTTAATTTTTTTTCGCGTTTTCTGATATACAATCAAAAGCTATTTCTTCTTCATTTCACATTTCCTGCGTGAGCCATACTCGTTCGATGATTACTGGTACTAGAAATTATACGTCTTGAGTTTAAAGTAATACCACCACTAATATATTTCCACTTTTCCGTAATGTTATATGGGCAGTCATTTCTTTTGTATCCATATAAATGACACTTATAGCATTTATACTTGAAAGTATCACCACTAGTAATGTTTTGAAATTTTGTCAGATATCCGCGTCCACGTATGTGACCGACGAAAGCGGACGGTTCGCTTTCATGTCCTTGTTGTTTTAGCTGTCTTGAACCCTCAAACAATAATTTGTCTTTCACAAAGTGAATCCTTCAGAATCATTTGGCAGTAAAATATCTAAGGATGCAGTGATTGGGGTATAAGATCTCCGGATTCCGCCTGAGAGCATTACAACTATTTCCTGTTCCTGCATTTACTAAATAGGTCAATTTGGTTCAACTCTTCAAGTACGCTGTCAGCGGTTCACTTTTAAATTTCAAGTTATTTAATTTCGCTTTCAGTTTCAATCTGTTGTGAAAGTCCAGAACGAGAGTACGTTTTTTCCAGACAGTCCATTGAATGATTACATTCTTGACTTTCCTGTTAGCAGGTCCAAACAACTTATCACCCATTTTCTCCATTCATTGCTAATTACTTTTTGTATGCCCAATTCTTTCAAGACTGCGTATATTCAAATTTTCCAGGCACAGAACCCTTTTCCATCGAATTGTTTTATATCTGCAGTCTCTGTTTCCTGTCGCCATTCTGAGATTAAATCGACTGTAGTGCAGCACGCTTATTTCCGTACGATTTTGCACTTTTCCCGTAAAGAATTTCTAACCACTTGTTCCCTCACCTCACGATACGAGTTTGGTATTATTAAATTAAAGCAATGAATATTGTGAGTGTTTATTATCGAATTATTAACAAGAACTTTTTCACAGTTATCTTAGTTTTTAACTCTTTTCATAATTTATTAATACTTTGTTTCTACATCTATAATTTGATGAGAAGTGCAACCAATGATTAAGAGAATGAACTATAGAGTGGTATATTTTACAATGTCAAATTTATGTACACCGAATATTCGGTTCTCGAGGAAATATAAGCCAGATGCAGAAGAAAATATTTTTGAGCCCGTATTTCTGGATGAAACTTGGATGTTGCAAGATGGGACTATTGGCCGCTCGGGGCAGGACTTGGAAAAGCGCAGCGTCAAGAGCACAATAGTCAATAGGAAGAGGTTTGTCATTATATTTTATTTTATGATAGTGAAATAATAATTTGATGACAGTTCTGGAGCAGAACTTATATTTGATTCAAAAACTTGTAATTGACATTCTCATGGCGAATTAGCCCAAGAGAATGGTTTCAAGAGCAATTGCTTCCAAAGTGAATTAGATCTTTATTTATCATAATGGATAATGATTGATGCCATAGTTAAGTAGTGGAAAAGTCACCAACTACTTTATCGAAAAGGGAAAAAATACTGTTCTTAAAATGGTACAAACAACATAACATTGTAAATTTTTACAATTTGACCCCACCTATATAATCAGTTTGCATTCTTTAAGGATTCGTGATGTTTCGCTTCTTTGACATGGTAATCCGCCGACTTCTTCTAATCCTACATATAGAAAAATAACGAATTACTACCGAATGTGGGGCGCAAATTGCGTGGAGCCAGGATTGTAAAATTTTACCCATTAAATTTGAATAATTAAGCATATTTCTTTTGAGAACATTGAGTTATAAAATACATCACTTTGTCAATTTTTAAAAGAAGTATTATAACTAGTACATTGGAAGAGATGGATCACTGCCTGAATATCCAAGGGGGGCTCAATCATTGTTACACCTCAGTTTTGGAATAACTGTGTTCATCATGTTGAGGAGATATCAAAGGGGTATGAATGAGAAAACTACTTTGAATTGCATAAAATTGTCCCTCTGATTATAAGTAGAAAACAGAGTTACAGAACACATTATGTTGTCAATACAAAATAAAATTTTAATGTAATGACATAGATTATAATTTGTCTTTCCACATCTTTATCTGTTTCTTGCCATTTGCAATATATTTTCAGAAACTACGAGTAAATTGAATTAGTCAATTTGCCCTGCACCACTTTGAAAAACTGATAAGTATTCTGTCAGCCTTTTCTTCTGTTAATCCATAAACTATTAAAGCAATGTTGTTAATACATACAGTTAAATTATGCCCTCACTAATGTGTTCAGGCAACACAGGTGACAAATATTAAGAACGGGAGTGGCCCAATAGTCAAGGCTTGACCTATACCTGCTTTTAGCAAATACATATCAAAGGTTTGCTATTTACATTAATGTAGATGTTTCTATTACAGAAATAGCTCTTTATCCATTCTGATACTTTACCTCTTAAGTCCAGTTTTTCTATTTTCTCCAATAAGAATATATTCCTTGGATCATAGAAAATGACCTATTCACCAGTTGTTATAAAGCTCATTATTTACAGACAACAAACAAACAAGATCCTGATATACCATCAAGCAGTTATAGCATCCTTTGATCATCAGGAATATAATCTGTTTTTGATTTAAATGCTTCTAAAATGAAACCTAATGGATTCTTCATGCACAACTGCTAGTTTGTTGAAAATTGTTCTATTGAAAATGGGATAACGTAACTTGTAAGCTCATACGTTTCTACTAAAACTGAAGGTTTTCAAAGGTATATTCAAAGGTGAAATACTTACAGAATATTAAGTTGCATTTGCCTTCTTAGCAGTGCGTTCTTTTTATTCACTAGCATAAACCACTCAGTCATTAAAGCTCCTTCTTCTTCACCGTTATGAGAAGTTTCCATAACTGTCCTAAGTTTCCTTTCAATCGGCGCAGCTTGTTCATCTATGGCACTTTGTTCCCTTTCCAAGTCCTCTAATTCATTATCTATCCAAGTTTGTACAACCTTTTCCATCTACAAAATGTATATTTGAACATGCGAAATTACGTTTTTCATTGAACACCAATTTACCAACCTCTTGCAACCCTAAATCTTCTGGTAATTTATCAGGAGTGATACGTTCTCTATTATTGCTATTCGCAGGACTAGAAATTTCACCATCATGATTAATGATGGATTTGTTGGTAAATATATTACCGTTGTATTCCGCATCTACAAAAAACATTAATAACCTGATCATTACATTCATAACGAATACAATTTTTTAGAGATGGCAAAGCCAAAAATGACCGCGGGCAGGTCATCAAAAGTCAGTGACCGAGCCTGTGGTCATTTGCGGTTATTTTTGATCATTTATGGAGTCACTTAAGGTCATTTATAGTCATTGATGAGCATTTATGTCAAATTTCTGAGGGTTGACTAATTTCAATTTGTTATTTCCTTTTTGAAATAGACCAAATTGAATTGTTATAGAAGAATGTGGATTATTAAAAAAATATATCAAGTCAGTTTGTGCTTGTGAAAAGAGTTTACTTGTTTAATACTTTTAGTCAAAGCCTCGAATATTACAAAAATTTAAAATATAAAAATGGTGAAACCAGATTCTATAATATGGAAATATTTTGCAAAACAATTTGACAACAATTCAATAAATCATTAAATGATAATAATAATAACAAATAACCCACAAAAAACCCTATCGTAATTATTATATTACATGAAATATTGGAATGAATTGTTATTAGTGTTATTTTATTGCTACTAGTACAGAAGTTATTGCATAATATAAATAAAATACGAATTAGGAGTTCTCCATTTTCAAGCTTGTCATAAGAATTTTTGATTCTGGCTTTTGAGCAATTTTTTGTATGCATCTTTTATCGGAGAAAGGTTCAGAGACATATTGAGAAGCGTACACATTCTCTGATGTTGGGAACATTATGATGATTCAAACAGAATATTTTTTTTACATTAACAGGAGCTGGCGCAGAAATGAAACATGTAATCTTACGTAAATGTCATTCCTCCATATTAATTATGCAAAACATTATTCTGAAAAATATAATTATTAATATATTATATAAAATAAAATTGAAATGATTCTTTTGTAGCAATGGTCTTAAGCTTGATGAATAAATAATCATACACAATATAGAAAATTGTTCTTAGTAGATTTGCTATGAGAGGTCGGCCTCAAAATCTACCTCTTTTGCATGTAAATCTCTATAAGAAAATCTAAGGTTCATTTTACCGTTCCCTTCAAGGTCATCCACAATCCATAGTCATAGATGTATATGGTTCACCAATGAATGATCAGGTAGTCTATGGTCTGGTAATCTATAGTTCACCAATCGATGATCTGTCAATCTATGGTTTCCTCAACTATGGTCTGAGCAATCTACGGTTTTCCAATCTGCAGTCGTCATCTGTGTACTCACATTCTATTACCTCTACTGGAATGTTTTTTTTTCTACACACCGGATTTGAATCAGAGAAATAGATTTCAAAGTCGGGCGGCTTAACCCCTCAGCTATGGAGGACTTGAGAACAATTAATTTTAATGTAGTATATATAGCCTGAGTCACCTCTACTGAAATTAATTTTTTTTTCTACACACCGGATTCGAACGGGGGAAATAAGTTCCAAAGTCGGTGCCTTAACCGCTCAGCTATGGAGGACATGAGAACAATCGATTTTAATGTAGTAGCTATAACTCCAGTGTATCCGGACTAAATGATAAGTGTGTGGACGTTGCGGTTTCACTCCCGGTATATGTGTCGTTATGCATCCGGTGTGAGTGATTTGACGTCCGGTGCGAGTGATAAAGGAATATACAGGTTTATTGTTGGGGATTGGATATACAGGTTGTTTATACATGACGTCAGTCACGTGGTTTTTGAAAGAGGTATAATGGCGTCTGTCACGTGGGTCTTCAACGAGGTGTCATGACGTCTATCACGTGGGTATCACTAGCAGTGCGCCATGTATGAATGAACTATCATAGCGTTTGTCACATGTTCAGAGTCATGACGTCAGTCACATGTGTTTTTCATCGACTTAAGCATCATCATCAGGGTGAAAACGGAAGTAGGCTGTATAGTCGACACATTGTCACACCGGAAGTGGAACTTTATTGCATATTCTGAATCTACATGATCTGCTGAATAAGAATATATTACTTAAATATTATTCCACCGATATTCCGCGATGAAGGTTTGAAATTTTCATTTTTCAAAGTATACCATTATGGGTGTCAAATGAAAGGTCTTGACGCGTAGAATGTGAATTTTCAACTTTAATCCTATTTGGTGCATGTAAATGGGGAAAAACGTCTAACTAAAGCGTTATGGTTATCAAATGAAAGGTATTCACGTGCAGAATGTGCATTTCCATGAATTAATTCAATATGGGGCATGCAAATTGGGAAAAACATCTAACTAAAGCTTTATGGGTATCAAATATAAGAACTTAACGAGTAGTGTTGTAATAACAGTATCGATATGTTTTTAGAAGAATACGCACGCAAGCTGTATAAAAGTAAAACTCAGTAGACACAAAATTTAATGAGGATGAAAATGTAGCTATAAGACAACTAAGTAATTTAAATGTCGAGGATGAGTATGTTGATGGCTAATTTTCATAATCCTAGCCTCAATTTTGTACGGAACCCTGTATACAAATATACCCCCACCCCCATCGAGTGGAACGTATTTATATATGTTCAAAAACGGAAAACCGAACATCTGACGATTACAGTTTACGAACGATGATGACGTCGCCGGTGACGGTAGTTTATGAACGACGATGACGTCACCGGCGACGGGCACTGTTTCAATCCGGCGACCATCGTTTACGAACTATGATGGTCGGATAAGGAATAAAATGCGAATAATAATAATGATTATATATTCATTTAGGCAGTACAATCATCCACATGTTTTAACACGTGATTCAACATTCCGATACGTGCTTCAACATTCAGACACGTGCTTCAACATTCAGACATGTGTTTCAACATTCAGGCACGTCCTTCAACATTGAGACACGTGTTGGCAGAGACTCACATGATTTGAAATTGAGTCACGTGCTATGACATCCAGTAACTTGCTTCAATATGTGTAAGAAGTGCTCAACCGCGTGCTCCGAGATAGACAATATAACATCATCAAATAGTATATAAACAAATGCTTATTAACATATGTTTCAGTTTGATATCTACCCGCCTTTAGGCACAATGAAGATTTTCAAGCAAAAAGTCTAGTTGAATATTGTGAATTTAGGGTCAAGCATTGAAAATGTTGAACAAACACAACGTCACAGCTCTTTGCTGCCAAATACTCTACGAACAATAGTCTGTGGTCCAAGTAATTGTGGGAAAACAAATGTGATGTTATCTCTATTGTTAGTAGATGCAACCGGCATGAAATTTGAAAGATGTTAAGATAGAGTTCGCGAGCGACTATTTAGGTGACCGTATGGTGGGGGGATTTTACGTCGATGCTTATAGTTGCATAAAACACAATGAGAACCCATTTTCTCACAGAAGATAAATTTAAAAAACAGTTTTAAACAAAATATTGTTGATTTATAAAGCCCAGAGATGATAAAATCACTGAATATAATGAGTCGCGCGAGCGTGGGGTGAAATTTAGTAAGAAGCGAAGAGAAACATCTCTCTGGTAAGAAGCAGAGAGCTCTCTCTGGTAAGAAGAAGGGATGAATCTCGTAGCTTAACCTCTGTCATTTATTTAGCAATGCATTCATTGCGCTTTGAATAAAACACAAGGAGAACCCATTTTTCACAGAAGATAAATGCAAAAAAAGTTTTAAACAAAATATTGTTGATTTATAAAGTCCAGAGATGATAAAACCACTGAATATAAGGAGTCGCGGGAGCGTGGGGTGAAATTTAGTAAGAAGCAGAGAGATCTCTCTGGGAAGAAGAAGGGATGAATCTCGTAGCTTAACTTCAGCTAATGTAATTGAACAAAAACCGTTCGTTGTTGGGATGTTACATTTTTGATTGAAATTAATGCGATAAGCACGCTCAGTGCTTAGTGCAATTAGTTTAAGAAATCCCTTGCTTTAGTGACGTGAATTAGTTTTCACGTATATATATATGACCTATTTCCCGAGAAGTTACATATAATTTATCTGTTACATTTGGACCGCAGTGTATAACTAGGAACACAATACTTTTAGAATACAGATTATATCAAATTTAGCCACATTGATTTCTACTTTGTAAAGCTCAACGTTTTACCTTCCATTCATTTCTCAAATAACCTTTGTTGCTATTATTTTTAAGTGCACCTTCAAAACACCTTTTTTTGTAAACTCTGTTACTGAGCATTGAGTTGTCTGTTGGATTATCAGTTTATAAATAAATAAATAGTGATTTTATCTTTATCAATAATATAATATCTTGGGGATGTGCCAATGATCTTAATAGAGTTCTTGTATCAAAAAAGAGATTAATGAGATTAATTTTCGACTTAGACTTCTGTGCAAGTTGTAGAGAAGCATTCAAGAAATACTCAATTTTAACTGTCCCTTCTATTAACATTATGAAGTGCGTCGTTAATCTTACCAGGAAATAGTTCAACACTTTTCATCCACAATCTGACGTTCATGACTATAACACAAGGACCATAAATCTCCGTTTACCTCCTCACAAAACCAATATGTTTCGCAAATCTTCAGTTTATAAATGTATTGTTTTTTATAACGCTTTACCTGTTGACATCAAATCAAAACCCACTTACAATTCATTCAAGAATGGCGTGAAATCATTCATCCAACAAAAACCTTTTTACTCTATCAGAGAATTTTTGTGTCCTGATGATTTATAACAATATTTTCTGGGCAGAAAATGTACATAAGTTATATACAGGGTATTCCACGAGAGCCGTTCGTTAGAAGTTTTCGTGGTTAGAAAAAAGTTAGAATTCTGAAATTTTGGGTTCCAGGGTTATCCAAGATTTTTTTTCTTTTCAAAATATTTTCAAGATCATACTACTTCCGGTTACACCGGAAGTCACCATTAACTTCCTTATTTTAAATGGAACACACGGTATATTATTTTATTTTTAGATTCCTGAGAAAATTTCATAGTGGATTCCATCAGGTTTCCCTATACCTATTTTCAATTTTTTCTTAGATATCTTGATTTTTTTGAAAATTTTGACAGATGTAGCGCTGATTTGAGCATTGCGCCCTTTGACCAATTTCGATTGGTGGAAAGCGCTTCTGAGGTAGACGGAAGCACAGGAATGATTCTTTCGAATGCCATATTGACAACTGATTTATCGCATACAGGCTATCCAACATTTAATGACCAATTACATCATTTTAAAAGTTGAAAAAGTTCGTTTTTTCAAATGGGACACCCTGTATTTTATTGGATGGTCGGATGCAGGATTTGATTCTGCATCGATTTGCTATAACATTCCCTATACCTATTTCCAGTGGTTTTCTTGTTAATCCATATTTTTATCAAAAGGTGAGCAAACTCCAAAAGTTCTACCAAAATTTAAATGCGGCAAGATATCTGGAGATACTGAGAGGGTTTCTTAGTGATTTTCTAAATGCCCTACCTCCACGTGATAGAGCAAAGAGTTGGTATCAGCTTGATGGTGCTCCAGCACATTCCACTATAGCTGTACACCGGCAATTGTCACTGATGTTCGAGGATCGGTGGATTGGCCCGCGAGGACCTTGGAACTGGCCACCCAGATCACCCAATTTGACCCCCTTGGATTTTCACCTCTGGGGCCGCATAAAAGAACTAGTGTACTCTAGGCCGGTACAAACTAGAGAGGAATTGTTGAACCGTGTTCACCATGCGCTTACTAATATAAGTCCAGACGAACTTCGGAGGTCTGTTTCGCGAGGAGTATATGACAGAGTTATTCAGTGTTTGAACCAAAATGGAGGTCATATAGAACAATTATTGTAATTTTACATTCTCTTATTATTTTATGTCATTATGTTCCAACTTTTTGTTTTTATTTTATATTTCGTTCTAAATGTTATGTACTAATGTTATGTTCTAATTAAAGTAAATTTTTTACCGTTTCATTGATGTTTATTTGGCTTCGAAAGGCAAACGATGTTTCGGTTTCTGCCAAAAAACCACATTAAAATAAAAAATATGGATTAACAAGAAAACCACTGGAAACAGGTATAGGGAATGTTATAACAAATCGATGCAGAATCAAATTCTGCATCCGACCATCCAATAAAATACAGGATGTGCCATTTGAAAAAACGAACTTTTTCAACTTTCAAAATGATGTAATTGGTCATTAAATTCTGTATGCGATAAATCAGTTGTCAATGTGACATTCGAAAGAATCATTCCTGTGCTTCCGTCTACCCCAGAAGCGCTTTCCACCAATCGAAATTGGTTAAAGTGCGCAATGCTCAAAACAGCGCGACATCTGTCAAAATTTTCAAAAAAATCAAGATATCTAAGAAAAAATTGAAAATAGGTATAGGGAAACCTGATGGAATCCACTATGAAATTTTCTCAGGAATCTAAAAATGAAATAATATACCGGGTGTTCCATTCAAAATAAGGAAGTTAATGGTGCCTTCCGGTGTAACCGGAAGTAGTATGATCTTGAAAATATTTTGAAAAGAAAGAAAATCTTGGATAACACTGGAACCCAAAATTTCAGAATTCAGAACTTTTTTCTAACCACGAAAACTTCTAACGAACGGCTCTCGTGGAATATCCTTTATACGGGAAATCTTTTATTATATTATATTATTAGTACAGTCATTTTATGGATTTTTTTGAGATTTGGTTCGAAAAAAGTAGTGGCTGAAAACCTCCAATGAAGGAAAATATATATATATTTATATATATATATATATATATATATATATATATATATATATATATATATATATATATATATATATATATATATAAACAAGTTTAAAGTTTCTTTGCCTAATTGGCCACTATCGTGTATGTAACTTTAGAGATATAGAATTAAATTTTCTGAATTATGAAGATAACTTAGATAATTTAACATAGGATTATAAAGATGAATAAACGTAAAAGACTGAACCATAGGCGGGATTCGAACCCACATTTCTGGATTTCTAGTCCAGGGTGTTTACCAATTACACCACTTCGGTCCTGTTAGATTTTTATATTTTTGTAAATATAAACCTCTGAAAGGATAGTAGATCATTGATGAACACAATGCGATTCGATGCCCTACCATAGATCAACTATTCACGCACATTCATCTGAAGTTCAGTCGTTTTTTGAAGTAAGGATTGTAGGTTAGTACTGCTATGGTTGGCAGTTACTTGACAGTTCTTATTCAAATGACAGCATCCTGGTTCTTATATATTTCAATAGAACTGACTGAGAATTGTTCTGGTTAATTATAAACAAGTTTAAAGTTTCTTTGCCTAATTGGCCACTATCGTGTATGTAACTTTAGAGATATAGAATTAAATTTTCTGAATTATGAAGATAACTTAGATAATTTAACATAGGATTATAAAGATGAATAAACGTAAAAGACTGAACCATAGGCGGGATTCGAACCCACATTTCTGGATTTCTAGTCCAGGGTGTTTACCAATTACACCACTTCGGTCCTATTAGATTTTTATATTTTTGTAAATATAAACCTCTGAAAGGATAGTAGATCATTGATGAACACAATGCGATTCGATGCCCTACCATAGATCAACTATTCACGCACATTCATCTAAAGTTCAGTCGTTTTTTGAAGTAAGGATTGTAGGTTAGTACTAGGACCGAAGTGGTGTAATTGGTAAACACCCTGGACTAGAAATCCAGAAATGTGGGTTCGAATCCCGCCTATGGTTCAGTCTTTTACGTTTATTCATCTTTATAATCCTATGTTAAATTATCTAAGTTATCTTCATAATTCAGAAAATTTAATTCTATATCTCTTAAGTTACATACACGATAGTGGCCAATTAGGCAAAGAAACTTTAAACTTGTTTATAATTAACCAGAACAATTCTCAGTCAGTTCTATTGAAATATATAAGAACCAGGATGCTGTCATTTGAATAAGAACTGTCAAGTAACTGCCAACCATAGCAGTACTAACCTACAATCCTTACTTCAAAAAACGACTGAACTTTAGATGAATGTGCGTGAATAGTTGATCTATGGTAGGGCATCGAATCGCATTGTGTTCATCAATGATCTACTATCCTTTCAGAGGTTTATATTTACAAAAATATAAAAATCTAATAGGACCGAAGTGGTGTAATTGGTAAACACCCTGGACTAGAAATCCAGAAATGTGGGTTCGAATCCCGCCTATGGTTCAGTCTTTTACGTTTATTCATCTTTATAATCCTATGTTAAATTATCTAAGTTATCTTCATAATTCAGAAAATTTAATTCTATATCTCTTAAGTTATATATATATATATAAATTAAGACATTTTCCTTCATTGGAGGTTTTCAGCCACAATTTTCTTCGTAATCTACGGAAAATTTCCTAACTTTCTGTATTTTCAAACCTTAAGTCGGAAAAAAAAGTACGACCAATCCATAAAATAATGACTAGGTACTATATACATATTTCTTTCACATACACTACCTACATCTAAGTGTCTCAGTAATCATTGTACCAATTCTTTTTTTGACTTACCTTCTGTACTTTGTATGTTATTAAGGTGAATAAAGATTATTATTATCCAATCAATTGATTGAATTGTTTTGGTAAATTGTTTGAAAACTGGTGAGTTTGAAATACCTGAACTATTTTGATTTTCCAGGGACATGAAACCACTTCCATTCCTCAACTTATCTTCTTCCATATACGACTTTATTGCATCAGGACTGACTCTTATAATTTCTGTTGTGGGTGTCGACTTTCTGGTTTCGGCAAGTAATTTTCTGGCACGTTCTCTAAGTGTTGCCCGCCTCTCATCTTCATTCTAGAATATGCAATGCTTGAATTCAGTTTGGAAATAAATGGTGTATGCAACATTTTAAGCTTTCTAATCTACAGGTAAAACAGTATGAATAAAGATGAATTATACATACCCTACTTGGAGACGTGATGATATTAGCAGACCCATCCTTCTTTCCTTGCTCCAACAGTTGTTTAGCCCTTTCCCTTTGCTCCGAATGCCGTAAAAGAATTTGCTGTAGACGCGTCAGAAACATTTTAATGGCAAGCCAAACCTTCACACCAAAATTTTGTTAGAAAAAAGCAAGTAACAACAAATTTGCCCTTTAATTTAAGTTGTTTTTCGTGTTGGTATTAGACTGAATATAAATACTGATACGCGCAATTCGATTCATCGAAATAAGATCCAGGACACTTTTACATAGTTGTGTTACAGCAAATTTGAAACTGAAACTATTGAGCAAGTCGAAATTGATCTTTTAGTAGATTGACTGATGATGGTACCGGTATAGAAGATTTTTACGAAAGAAACTTTGAAATACCTTTATGAATTTAGATATCAATCAACATATCTAATTTAATATACTAGCAATTTATTTTTTTTTCTTCATTATTTCTTTATCAATTGATATTTAAAAAATTTTGATAACTCACAAGACATTTTCCTATTATAATATGGAGTGCAGATCTACTGAATCCTGTATACTTAGTGTAGTCTGACCAATTGGCAAGGTATATCAGTATATTGTGAGGAACTAACAACACCATTATATGGAATCTTGCCTTGGAATGTACTGTCTTATCTTATTAAACATTGAATACCTTCCAATTTTTTTAATTTTTCAAATTCTCATAAAAGATTAAATTATCAACAGAGTTGAAAGTTTGGAAGATATTTCACTTTCGAGGATGAACATCACTACCTTTGCATTAATAACACTCATCTATGGTGCTGACTTCTCGTAATAACTATAACTTAGTGTTTGATTGAAAGATAATGATATTATGATATTGAAACCATAATACAATCTAGTAACTATTTGAGCATTCAAATTGATTCCAAAACTAAACATCTTATGATGTGAGACGAGTTTCAAGTAGATGCAATTATTTTGTAATATAAATTCCAAATATGCTACAATATGGTGATATTTACAACATGCAAAAGGCTAATATTTTATCTAAGCCAGAAAGTACAATTTTAAAGTGATGTGTTAATTGCTACAATGGTGGATTTGATGACAAAAATTCTGAGGAAAAGTGGAAACTAAAAAAAATAAATAAATTGGAACACATTACAATAAGTCACTGCCATTTCAAATTTTATATCATCAGTTCGGATAGTAGGCTAAGATTGTGTATTCGTGGAGGTTGAATATCCTGACATTTGGGTCATGTAAAATAGGAAGATTCATACAGAAATATTAATAGAACATGCCGTCGGTAGGGAATTTTAATCTCATATATTTCGTAAAAACTATGCTCCTTACAAAACCTTACTTTATTTACAATAAATAACATCTCATGTGTTTTTTAGATACGTGGAACGGTTTAAGGGTAAATCATTATTTTATTTAGGTCTACAAAAATATTGAAAAACTTTGTTTTCAATTCATCAAACATCCAAAAATCTAATTCGAGTAAATAAACTACAAATGCGTTGTCACTTGGAGAATAGATAAATAGCGTGCTAGGTAAAGTTACTCTTTGAAAATCATTACATTATTTATTTCATTATCTTTTCACAAATAAATAATATTCAAATTAAGTTTTTAAGAAAATGTACAAAACCCATTTCCACTTCTGGGAATTGAGCCCAAGTGTAGTGAGTGAGAGCCAGATATACTAGCAATTAGGCCACAACGTCATTATATATAACTGTTGAAGTACGGTATGGTAAATCTAAGGTTACTCCCATAATCGTTTCTGTTGAACGATTTAGTTGAAATTTGGGCGATTTTTTCAAAGTTGCTTAAAATTCGATGAAACATACTATGGTGCAAGAATTTATTAACGATTTCAGAAATAGTTAGTAAATGCAATATACTCTCCAGACTTCGTCTGCGAAGAGTATAATAAGTAACAGAAATGAAATAGTTTTCAAATAAATCGTTGGGAATGTCTACCATCAGCCAAGATGCGAGCATCTAATCTCCTTTGCATGGAATTTCTGATGCACGTTAAGATAGTCCGTTTCTTATTGCTTCAAAATCATCGATTGTTCGGTTTCTTCAATCTTGGTTTTCTACATGTGTTTTATAAACGACTGATTTCAAGTGTCCCCACAAATAAAAATCAAAGAGGTTTAAATCTGGGGACCTTGGTGGCCACGGTTTATTTCATTCTTCAACTCGTCTATCGATCCATCGGTTAGGATATATTAGATTAAGGTGACCACTAGGCTGAAATATGTCACGCATAAACCATATACGTCCTCGAGGAATAAAGGAGGAAGTTCAGTTTCCAATAAGTATCGGTTAATTTCGCCATAAAGCCGAGGTGGAAGAAAAAAAGGGACCTTCAAGTAATCACCAACTATTCCACACATTGAAAATTTCTGTCACTAACTTCGTGTGGTTTTTCCAAAGACCAGATGTGATAATTGTGAAAGTTTGTAATAGCACTGTCGAGATAAGTTCGTCTTAATGTTCAAAAAACTGCTTTAATGAAATTTCAAAAAACTGGTCAAACTTAATCATAAAACCATTCCAAACACACAGTCAAATTTCTAGGACTATCCATGGATCCTTTGCTTAGCTGGGAAAACCACATAAAAACTTTAACTAATACACAATTCTCGGGAAATAGGTCACATTAACACATATATTTTTATTTTTACCCTCGTCTTTACGTACGTTTCGGTCTCACGACCATCATCAGAAGACTTATTAATACAATAACCTGATTACTTAGAAATACTGTAATAACACAAAGCGTCCTTATCGCACAAATTTCGTTTAAATGCCAACGTCGCGAAACGAACGGAGACATGAAATCGGAACTATAACACAGCAATGTTGCAGCGTAAAAATTAAAAATCCACTATTAAGTAGAATCATCAATAAATACGAACACATTTCATAAATGTCTGCGAGAGACTAACAGACAAAGAGTTCTATCCTCTTTGCTAACAGACGAGACCATTTCAAGTGTTCATTTAAGCGCCAGATGTCATAATTTATTAGGTGATAAAAAAGAAGGTCTCTGGCCTGTGAGAAATACTTTAGACAATTCTACCTAAAGTAAACTTTTACATTATAAGGACGTAACTAGGAATTTGCAAGAATATTAATTAATTAAATTAGTATAAATATGACTTAGTGTTTGAACGTCACTCCTATGATTAACAGACTTGGAGTCACGTTTTATATGAATCATCTCCAGAATAGATCTTTTATAATAATTGGTTTCCTTAGTTAAAATATTAACATTCTTGTAATCAAATTGATGGTTATAATCAAAGCAATGTTTAGCAAGCGCGGTGGAATTTTCTAAGTTTTTGTTTCTTGTGCTATACTTATGGCCATACATTCTTTTTTGTAAATATTGTTTAGAGATACCAGTATAGGTCCCATCACAATCTAAACAATTTAATTTGTATACTGTGTGGGTTTGTTTATCTTTAGGAATTACAGGTTTTAGATTTGAGAAATATTTCCCAACACAGTTAGTAGGTTTATGCGCTACGTTTATATCATACTTTTTCAAACGTTTCTTAATTTTCTCTGAGGTCTCCGGAATGTATGGTAAAGTTATATAATTGTCTGAATTACCTTTTACGTTATTTTTATATGACGTTCCATTATAAATTTTGTTTATTCTCTCTTTAATAATAGGATTGAAAAAAGTTTTTGGGTAGCCATTCAATTCCAGTGTATTACGAACAATTTTTAGATTTTTGGGACGGTCCTCTGGGTGGGACAATTTAACCGCGCGGTCTGTAAGACTGTTTATGACGCTTTTTTTATAACAAGTTGGTGCAACGGAATTGAAGTGAAGATAGCGTTGAGACCAAACTTCTTTAGTAAACCACGAAGTTTTTATTTCTCCATCTGCATCATGCCTAATGTTCATATCTAAGAAATTTATGTTTTTGTTAACTTCTATTTCACAGGTAAATTGAAGTTTACAGTGGAAATTGTTAAATTTATTAATCACGTACTGAATTTTGTCATTGGGAACACACATAAGGCAATCATCTACATACCGTTTAAAAAATACGGGCCGAAAATCTAATGAACTTATAACAGATTCCTCCAGGCATTCCATAACGAGGTTAGCAATGGTAGCAGAAATAGGAGATCCCATTGCTGTGCCGAATATTTGTCCAAAATATTGTTCACCGTACTGAAAATAAGTGCATTCTAAACAAAACTTCACAGCATTTATAAATTCCGATTGATCTAGAGGTGTGTGGTTTTTAATCTCTGCCCAACGTTTTTTGATGCTATTCAATGCCAAATCGACTGGTATATTTGTAAATAAAGAAACAACGTCTAAGGAAATTAGTTGATGGTTTACGGGTACGGATTGATTTTTTATAAATTCATTAAAATGCCATGAGTCTTTCACATAAAATTCATTATTTCCTATTATATTATTGATCGATTTTGATAAAAATTTTGATAAATTGTAAGTAGGCGCTCCTATATTACTAATAATGGGTCTTAGAGGTATATCAATTTTATGTAGTTTTGGAATATAAGGTGCTAGCCCATTATGGCAAATTAATTTATTTTTCAATTCAATAGGGATTATCTTATTTTTGTGCCAATTATTTATCAATTTATTCATGTTATTTTGTATTGATAAAGTAGGATCAGATTTTAATTTTTTATAAGTTGTTTCATCATTTAAAAGGTTTTCTATTTTCTTTTCATAGTCATTTCTATGCATTATGACGGTTTTATTACATTTATCCGCGTTCAAAACTAAAATTTCAGGGTTAGCATTTAAGAACTCTTTTGTTATTTTTGTATGATAGTTAAGACGATTCTTTGCAGTACCTACTTCTGCTTTCTGTTTGTTCTTCTTGTTTGTCAAGATGTTACAAATTTTGTTTCTAATTTCATTCTTTTCTTCTAAATTTTTATTCCTGATTCCACATTCTAAATTTGCAATTATATTGTCGATAGGCAGTTTTTTGTTATCAGGCAATGCAAATTTCGGACCTAAGCTTAACGTATGCTGCACCTCATCCGGAATTTTTGTTTCGGTTAGATTTTTCAACCATTGTTCATTGATATTTTGTTTTTCATAAGCTACGCCTTTCATTAGATTATTTATCTTTTTAGATTGTATGGCTTTTATTTTGTTGAAATTTTTTTCGAAATTATTTTGTTGATTTTGAAAAAATTGCGAGATAAAGTTTCTATCAAAGTTTAAATAACAGGATTGTTTAATGCGTTTAATTTTGTTTTCAACCTCTGTTGAAAGAGGATGAGGTGCAGCATACGTTAAGCTTAGGTCCGAAATTTGCATTGCCTGATAACAAAAAACTGCCTATCGACAATATAATTGCAAATTTAGAATGTGGAATCAGGAATAAAAATTTAGAAGAAAAGAATGAAATTAGAAACAAAATTTGTAACATCTTGACAAACAAGAAGAACAAACAGAAAGCAGAAGTAGGTACTGCAAAGAATCGTCTTAACTATCATACAAAAATAACAAAAGAGTTCTTAAATGCTAACCCTGAAATTTTAGTTTTGAACGCGGATAAATGTAATAAAACCGTCATAATGCATAGAAATGACTATGAAAAGAAAATAGAAAACCTTTTAAATGATGAAACAACTTATAAAAAATTAAAATCTGATCCTACTTTATCAATACAAAATAACATGAATAAATTGATAAATAATTGGCACAAAAATAAGATAATCCCTATTGAATTGAAAAATAAAATTAAATTGATTTGCCATAATGGGCTAGCACCTTATATCTATGGGCTTCCAAAACTACATAAAATTGATATACCTCTAAGACCCATTATTAGTAATATAGGAGCGCCTACTTACAATTTATCAAAATTTTTATCAAAATCGATCAATAATATAATAGGAAATAATGAATTTTATGTGAAAGACTCATGGCATTTTAATGAATTTATAAAAAATCAATCCGTACCCGTAAACCATCAACTAATTTCCTTAGACGTTGTTTCTTTATTTACAAATATACCAGTCGATTTGGCATTGAATAGCATCAAAAAACGTTGGGCAGAGATTAAAAACCACACACCTCTAGATCAATCGGAATTTATAAATGCTGTGAAGTTTTGTTTAGAATGCACTTATTTTCAGTACGGTGAACAATATTTTGGACAAATATTCGGCACAGCAATGGGATCTCCTATTTCTGCTACCATTGCTAACCTCGTTATGGAATGCCTGGAGGAATCTGTTATAAGTTCATTAGATTTTCGGCCCGTATTTTTTAAACGGTATGTAGATGATTGCCTTATGTGTGTTCCCAATGACAAAATTCAGTACGTGATTAATAAATTTAACAATTTCCACTGTAAACTTCAATTTACCTGTGAAATAGAAGTTAACAAAAACATAAATTTCTTAGATATGAACATTAGGCATGATGCAGATGGAGAAATAAAAACTTCGTGGTTTACTAAAGAAGTTTGGTCTCAACGCTATCTTCACTTCAATTCCGTTGCACCAACTTGTTATAAAAAAAGCGTCATAAACAGTCTTACAGACCGCGCGGTTAAATTGTCCCACCCAGAGGACCGTCCCAAAAATCTAAAAATTGTTCGTAATACACTGGAATTGAATGGCTACCCAAAAACTTTTTTCAATCCTATTATTAAAGAGAGAATAAACAAAATTTATAATGGAGCGTCATATAAAAATAACGTAAAAGGTAATTCAGACAATTATATAACTTTACCATACATTCCGGAGACCTCAGAGAAAATTAAGAAACGTTTGAAAAAGTATGATATAAACGTAGCGCATAAACCTACTAACTGTGTTGGGAAATATTTCTCAAATCTAAAACCTGTAATTCCTAAAGATAAACAAACCCACACAGTATACAAATTAAATTGTTTAGATTGTGATGGGACCTATACTGGTATCTCTAAACAATATTTACAAAAAAGAATGTATGGCCATAAGTATAGCACAAGAAACAAAAACTTAGAAAATTCCACCGCGCTTGCTAAACATTGCTTTGATTATAACCATCAATTTGATTACAAGAATGTTAATATTTTAACTAAGGAAACCAATTATTATAAAAGATCTATTCTGGAGATGATTCATATAAAACGTGACTCCAAGTCTGTTAATCATAGGAGTGTCGTTCAAACACTAAGTCATATTTATACTAATTTAATTAATTAATATTCTTGCAAATTCCTAGTTACGTCCTTATAATGTAAAAGTTTACTTTAGGTAGAATTGTCTAAAGTATTTCTCACAGGCCAGAGACCTTCTTTTATCACCTAATAAATTATGACATCTGGCGCTTAAATGAACACTTGAGATGGTCTCGTCTGTTAGCAAAGAGGATAGAACTCTTTGTCTGTTAGTCTCTCGCAGACATTTATGAAATGTGTTCGTATTTATTGATGATTCTACTTAATAGTGGATTTTTAATTTTTACGCTGCAACATTGCTGTGTTATAGTTCCGATTTCATGTCTCCGTTCGTTTCGCGACGTTGGCATTTAAACGAAATTTGTGCGATAAGGACGCTTTGTGTTATTACAGTATTTCTAAGTAATCAGGTTATTGTATTAATAAGTCTTCTGATGATGGTCGTGAGACCGAAACGTACGTAAAGACGAGGGTAAAAATAAAAATATATGTGTTAATGTGACCTATTTCCCGAGAATTGTGTATTAATTCATACGTGGGTCAAGAATCTTTATTATAAAAACTTTAACCTCAAAACTTTATAGTACAACAGGAGTAGTTCGTCGTTTGCGTGATGTAATTTCCGCAAATAGTTTTAAGACATATTATTTCGCCAGTATACAAAGTATTATAACCTATGGAATCATATTCTGGGGATCCTCCAGCAGTGCTACAAAAGTTTTCAAAGCTTAAAAAGGTATAATAAGGGCGTTCCTAGGATTACATCCTAGAACATCATGTAAAACGCATTTTGGAAGCTTGGGCGTGTTAACTGAGCCAGCAGCAGGTAGTATTCACTAAGGCCATAGACAAAATACATGCCCACTAAATGGAAACTATTTCACAAATAATCCATAACTTCAAACAATACTAATTATAATCAGTGAAAAATTACAAAACAGAACAAATGAATCACATTAGCAGCTAACTGTCAAATAATGTTAGAGTTTATTGGCTACTCAATTTACAGGGCCACCTTGTCAAAATAGAAAATATCAATGAATAAATAAGAATGGTTGAACTAAAAAAAAATATCATTTAGCCTTACACCGTTCCTCGTATCGTTAAACTCAGTGTCAGATAAACGGCGGTCCTGATAAATTCGTCTAGATTCGCGCGCATTGCCAACAGCAAGACCACAGACAAAATGCATGACAGCTAAATGGGCATTATTTCACAAATAATCCATAAGTAATACTAATAATAATAATCAGTGAAAAATGATAGAACTAAAGAAATAAATGACATTGGCAGCTAACTGTCAAATAATGTTTGAGTTTATTGGCTACTCAATTTACAGGGCCACCTTGTCAAAATAGAAAATATCAATGAATAAATACGAATTGTTCAACTAAAAAAAATTATCATTTACCCTTAAACCGTTCCTCATATCAAAAAACACAAGAGTTGTTTGTTGTGAAAAAGAAGTTAAAATGAAATATGTCAGTGGTGTAGCATAGTTTGCACAAAAAAATAGAGGTGAACATTCCGTGCTTAGGTGGTTATTCCATTCACCAAATTTCATATAAAAAGATCAACAAGTTTGGGAGTTATTAAAAAATTGTAATTTTTTTATAACAATTCATTCAACACCTACCCTGTATCTCCGTAACGAAGTCGCCAAGGACTGTTCATAAGAACTTTTCAATTTAAAATAATGCCAGCAATCACCTCCTGAAGTTTGTCAACGTAATTTTGAATAACCCTGTATACCGAGATTGATTGCAAAAAAATACGAAAATATTTGTGAATTACCCGAACGAGCTGTCTACCAAAAGCATATTAAAATAGGTAGGAAAAACACCAGTTTCTATATGGACAGAATTGGGACCGCCTTCAAGTCAAGGTATTACCTTCTTCCCTTTCTGTACTAGAATATTTCGACATGTAACCCTGTATTTGAATTATCTAAATTATACATTAGTATTCCTAACTGAAATCGGTATTTCCGAGATACCCCATAGTTTTCTAAAATTTCAAGGAGGATACAATCTTTTAACTGTTGGGTATTTTCGAATATTTTTGGAAATAGCAAAAACTTATCGTGAGCGTCATGCAAGCATTTCTTTTTCAAATTATGATTACCTACCGGGTTTACCTTTGGAATATCTTGACTAGCCTCTTCATTAACAGAATGGTCAATCAATTCATATACATCACCGTTAATTTCGGGTTGCTTTTTAGAATTAAAGCCATTCAAATCATTGACAGTATTCTCTTCTTCTTCATCGGAACCGAAAGGATCACATAGTTCTCTTCTTGTCATTAAAAGGGATTTTTTATTTTCAGTTTTTTTTGCAATATTTTTCTCTTTTTTCGGGGAAGTAACCTTATTCATTATAATTTTTGAACTAGAATAGATGATATCTTTGACATCTTTAACAGATGTTGGTGACTTTTCTCTAGGAGCCAGTGGATCTGCTGGGGCATTTGTGACTTTCAAAGATAATTGAAGTTTTGAGGCGCTCAGTTTTTGATCAGAATGATTTTCCTTATTTGTTATATTTAGTTCTCTTTCTATTTTCGTTTCAACTGGTTTATTTATCTGAAAAATAAAAGTTACTCAGTAAATATAAACCGAAACTTCATTGATATTGTATTATTCGAAGGGTAACTATTTCAATTCAAGACAAAATCTTAGCAATGACAGAAAACGCACGAAATTGAACGTATAACAGCGAATTGATTTCCATCACTATGAATTCAGTCATCCCATTTTATGTGAAAACAGTAATAACTATTTTCAATTACTAGTGCTAACATGTTTGAAAATTTTTATTTCTCAAAGTCTTATAAACTAAGAGTTTTTCTTACTTTTAGGCTATCTCTCCTCCCATTCTAAGAAACATATTATCTATTTCCCTCTAATCCTACATAAGATAAAAATACTCTCAGAACTTATCAGGATAGAGGGTGGGAATGGCGGCCACCTAAGAGGCTTTTCAGATTATGTTACTAATAAAAGACAGTGGATATTTGGTTGATACAAACATACTAGCAAATGGTTATGTTTAAAAAAAAGAAACAAAGCTAAACTCTCAAAATATTTAAAAAGTATAGGTGCTACGGTGGCTTCCATTACCCCAGAAAATCGTTGGCTGTGCCAATACCGGCAAGGATAGATAGTTTGGGATTCGTTACACACAGATATCACATATAAATTTATCTTTTTCATTACTGGAAGATCATCTGATATATCATTCGCAGTTTCCGCATCAAATAACTCAATGTCGTTATTGATTTCGTCACGAGATGAGTATAAAGGTTCCATTTCTTGTTTTTTTTTCCCGAGATGTAGACATTTTCGTTTGCTTATCAACTTTTATTTTATTTGCTAACCAAGTTCACCTAGCACATTCCTTTTTATGCCTATTGTACCAATTTTTGCATAATCTGTTGATTTTATACTTCTAAACTACGTTCCATTTGGGGTAGAAACCTCGGAAATTTCAGACTGTATGGACCGGACCGAACAATATTGCATAAAAGGGTCAGCGTCGTTCTAGTTTTCCTCATATGCAATAAAACAGTGGCTACTGTTGAAAGTAGCAACTTAAAAAACACCATGGATCAACTCCTATCAGGATTTCCACTAATGAATTTCCCCGCCAATGGAATGCGTAAAGATAAACTACGGATATATCTCTCGTTTCATAAAAAAACACGGCTATTCTAGATCGGTGTATTGGCGAATAATATAAATAAACAGAAGTAACGTTAATATTTGAATGAATATTCAAGTGGAGTCCATTTTTTGTAGCAGCAAATAAAAACAAGTTACTCAAGGTATTGAGTTCACTCGTTAGTTGAACGAAAGCCGAGTGGAAGTTGAAAGAAAATACGTTTGAGTAACATTGCAGTTAAATGTAACATAATTGTTACATCAGATTGATTAATCGATATAAAAAATATAATTATTCTGATAACTAAAAATTTTGATTACAGGCATGAAAAATATATCTTCAGAAGAGGATATCTACAGCTTTAAATCGATATCATTAATTTATATTAAATTTGCCGTTGTAACCTGAGGTTATTGCACAACCAAATTGAAATAATAAAGCACTTCACTCCTTCAAACACTATAATTGCTTTAAATATTGCACATTAACAACACAAAATTATTCACTTTATCATTACGTTAAATAATCCGATATTTGGTTTTGCTTTACTCAGAGATTCTTTCCACATAGTTTCTAATACATAATAAAGATTTTTGACCCAGGTATGAATTATATATAAATTCTTGGGATATAGGTCACATTAACACTTACGCTTTTATTTTCTCGTCTTTACGTACGTTTCGGTCTCACGACCATCATCAGAAGACTAAATATGTCTAAAACTGGATTACTTAAAACTTATTGTATTACACAAACACGAATAATCGGAATTGTAACACATCAATGTTATAAGTATAATTATCAAGAATCCACTGTTAAGCAGTACTCTTAATAAATGCGAGTTCATGTCAACAAAGTCTATGAACGACTAGAAACGAGAACATTAGGTTCAAGCATCCACTTTCATACCAGATGTCAGATTTTTGAGCTAATAGAAAAAGGTTTGTCAGTTATTGGATATATACTATTGACATTCTACCAAAAATATACTTTCAAAATTATAAAGACGCATGTAGGAATTTGCAAGAGTTTTAATTAATTAAATTAGTATAAATCTGACTTAGTGTCTGAATATCTGTCCTATGATTTACAGATTTGGAGTCACGTCTTATGTGAATCATCTCCAGAATAGATCTTTTATAATAATTGGTTTCCTTAGTTAAAATATTAACGTTATTGATTAATCGAATTGATGGTTATAACGAAAGCAGTGTTTAGCAAGGGCGGTGGAATTTTCTAAGTTTTTGTTTCTTTTGCTATACTTATTGCCATACATTCTTTTTTGTAAATATTGTTTGGAGATTCCAGTATAAGACCCATCGCAATCTAAACAATTTAATTTGTATACTGTATGGGTTTGTTTATATTTAGGTATTAAAGGTTTGATTTGATGATAGACGTAACCTATGAAAAACAAAATATCAATGAACAATGGTTGAAAAACCTAACTGACACAATAATTCCGGATGAGGTGCAACACACGTTAAGCTTAGGTCCGAAATTTGCATTGCATGATTGATGATAAAAAACTGCCTATCGACAATATAATTGCTAATTTATAATGCGGAATTAGGAATAAAAATTTAGAGAAAAAAAATGAAATTAGAAACAAAATTTGTAACATCTTAACAAATAAAAAGAACAAACAGAAAGCGGAAGTAGGGATTGCAAAAAATCGTGTTAACTATTATACAAAAAAAAACGAAAGATTCCTAGATGCTAACCCTCAAATATTATTTTTGAACGCGGATAAGTGTAATAAAACCGTCATAATGCATAGAAATGTCTACGAAAACAAAATAGGAAACCTTTTAAATGATGAAACAACTTACAAAAAATTAAAATCTGACCCTACATTATCAGTACAAAATAACATGAATAAATTGATAAATAATTGGCACAAAAATAAGATAATCCCTATTGAATTGAAAAATAAATTAATTTGCCATAATGGGCTAGCACCTTATATCTACGGGCTTCCGAAATTACATAAAAGTGATATAGCTCTAAGACCCATTGTAATTAATATTGGTGCGCCTACCTACAATTTATCAAAATCTATCAATAATGTAATAGGAAAAAATGAATTTTATGTGAAAGACTCATGGCATTTTAATGAATTTATAAAAAATCGATCCGTATCCGTAAATCATCAACTTATTTCTTTGGATGTTGTTTCTTTATTTACAAATATACCAGTCGTTTTGGCATTGAATAGCATCAACAAACGTTGGGCAGACTGAAAACCACACACCTCTAGATCAATCGGAGTTTATAATTGCAGTACAGTTTTGCTTAGAATGCACTAATTTTCAATACGGTCAGCAATATTTTGGACAAATATTCGGCACAGCAATGGGATCACCTATCTCAGCTACTATTGCTAACCTTGTTATGGAATGCCTAGAATCTGTTATAAATTCATTAGATTTTCAACCCGTATTTTTCAAACGGTATGTAGATGATTGCCTTATGTGTGTTCCCAATGATAAAATTCAGTACTTGATTAATAAATTTAACAATTTCCACTGTAAACTTCAATTTACTTGTGAAATAGAAGTGAACAAAAACATAAATTTCCTAGATATGAACATTAGGCATGATGCAGATGCAAAAATAAAAATTTCGTGGTTTACTAAAGAAGTTTGGTCTCAACGTTATCTTCATTTCAATTCCGTTGCACAAACATGTTAAAAAAAAAGTGTTATAAACAGTCTTACAGATCGCGCGGTTAAATTGTCCCACGTAGAGGACCGTCCCAAAAATTTGAAAATTGTTCATAATACACTGGAAATGAATGGCTACCCAAACACTTTCAATCCTATCATTAAAGAAAGAATAAACAATATCTATAATGGATCTTCATATATAAATAACATAAAAGGTTATATAGACAATTTTATAACATTACCATACATTCCAGAGACCTCAGAGAAAATTAAGAAATGTATGATATAAATGTAGCACATAAGACTGTGTTGGAAAATATTTCTCAAATCTACAACTTTCAATACCTAAAGATAAACAAACCCACACAGTATACAAATTAAATTGTTTAGATTGCGATGGGACTTATACTGGAATCTCTAAACAATATTTACAAAAAAGAATGTTTGGCCATAAGTATAGCACAAGAAACAAAAACTTAGAAAATTCCACCGCCCTTACTAAACACTGCTTTGATCATAACCATCAATTCGATTACAATAATGTTAATATTTCAACTAAGGAAACCAATTATTATAAAAGATCTATTCTGGAGATGATTCACATAAAACGTGACTCCAGATCTGTAAATCATAGGACAGATATTCAGACACTAAGTCAGATTTATACTAATTTAATTAATTAAAACTCTTGCAAATTCCTACATGCGCCTTTACAATGTTAAAAGAATATTTTAGGTAGAATGTCAATAGTATATATCCAATAACTGACACACCTTTTTCTATTAGCTCGTAAATCTAACTTCTGGTTTGAAAGTGGATGCTTGAACCTTAATGTTCTCGTTTCTATTCGTTCATAGACTTTGTTGACATGAACTCGCATCTATTAAGAGTACTGCTTAACAGTGGATTCTTGATATATTATACTTATAACATTGATGTGTTACAATTTCGATTATTCGAGTTTCTGTTCGTTTCGGCGACGTGGGCATTTTAATTGAGATTGGTGCGATAAGGACGCTTTGTGTAATACAGTTATTTTTAAGTAATCCAGTTTTAGACATAATAAGTCTTCTGATGATGGTCGTGAGACCGAAACGTACGTAAAGACGAGCATAAGTGTTAATGTGACCTATTTCCCGAGAATTTATATATAATAGTTTCTAATGTTACCGCCGAACTACAATCTGTACCAACGTGATCCCTGTAGTAGCTTTTAGTCACACCGCAGATGTGTTCAATAGGGCTATAAATGCAATGGTAAGGAGGTGGACGGAAAAATAGATAGCCATATCTTTCAACACTACTAGTTGTGCCATGTTGACAACTATTGCAATGAAATATTACTGGTTTGACAAAGATAGCGCGGTCTTTATGTAGGGGAATTGTTCAAATGAATCACAAAGATACTAACTATGACGTTATTTCTTTCTTACAACGAACAGCACAGTCTATGGCTTTCCTGAAAGATATCCTTAAATAATTAAATGCACTGAACACCAAGTTACGGAGTGGAGAAGTTAATATGTGATCTGACACGAATATCGTTTGCTTTCCGTCGCAAGCTGTACATATTTGAGACAGTGGAAATCAAGAATTTATTAATTTTACAACAATTCAGAAGTAGGAGTATGGTTCTAAGACTTTGCAGACCTAGACCGTCGAAGATTTAAAAAACTTCTTATTAATAGAACAAAACACTATTACTTTGTTTTTATATCACTTATATTTAAATACTGTTTTATTCTATCAATATGATAAATCATCACAAAGTAAATGCTACCACCATCGATTTTCTTTCACTCCTTATTAAGTTTCTCCAGTAGGAGAATAGACTACGTTGTTCAAACAGTCAAAATGAAGGGAGGCTTTCAATGTTTCAATGTTCATGATCAATGTAAATTATAAAAAAACTGGGCATCCACTCGACTACCATGTTGGGCTCCACATACATATGTGAGACATATTTCTCTAAAATGAACTTTTCGAAGAACAGTAAACGAATGCTCACCTTCAATACATTAGTTATTCAAAAACCAAACTGCAAACCTCTGGCCCAGGACCTGCTGTAATTAAGAATTTTTGTACTAGACTTGGTTCTAAAATTGTCTGTGGTATTATATTTCTGATGCGTTTTTATAACTGCGCTTCTTTACGGAAGAATTGTGATATCCTTAGGACGTTCTCTTATGGACGCGTATGGACAGTTAAGAGATAGCTGAACAGATAATGAA
The DNA here is from genome assembly GCA_958510875.1 of Endomychus coccineus. Lineage (NCBI taxonomy): Eukaryota > Metazoa > Arthropoda > Insecta > Coleoptera > Endomychidae > Endomychus > Endomychus coccineus. The sequence goes on from OY294067.1 coordinate 203,140,433, forward strand.
ATTAATTTTCCCATCATGTGGAGCACATCAGGCGCAGACAAGTGAGCCTTGAATAGTAGACTTCCAGGGACAGCTTCAACGGTGAATCACTTTTTATCAACCTTCCTATTCCAGACACCCTTTCCATAATTTATCAATTATTGCCTCCCAAAAATATTTCAATGGACTTGATATGATTAATTGATTTTTGTCTTTCTTCCACATATTTTCTGTACAATGGCAAGTTCAATGAGCAGTCCTCAGGAGCTGCCATGGGTTCCTCACTTTCTTTGGTCATAGCTAATATCTTCATGGAAGTTTTTGAGCAAAATGCTATTTATTGACTTTCAAGCGGAAAGTTTGGTTTAGATATGTCGACACTTTTCTTATTTGGCACCATAGTCGTTAAAATTTTGTTCCCTTCCTCAATTATTTAAATTCATTACATCCTAATATTCGCTTCACCTTAGAAGTTGAATCGAAAGGTTCACTCCTGTTCCTAAATATACTGACAGTACATTCAAACATTCTGCGTTTCAAAAAACCTACTTAGATCGACCTCAATGCAAATTTCCACCACCACCTGCCCAAAAGCAATTTGTCATAAATTCCTTTGTCTTCAGAGCTGTTATCCCAACCTTAAAATCAGTCTTATTATCGAATCATGTCTCCTATTATAATATTCAAAAAGCCATAAAGAAATACACCTCGCCTAAAATTCCAAATCGACCTGAGCCACAAAGCCCTAACTTCCATACATTGAAAATATAACAGGTTGAATTTCTAAAATCCTTTAGAAGCATAATATTTCTACCCGTTTGTCATACTCCCACTATCTCAGTTTTTCCAAAATGTCAAAGATCCCCTGCATCCACTTCATTTAGAAGTGTGTTTATAGCATTCCATGTTCTTTGGGTAAAGTCTGCATTGGTGGGAAAGTACATTAGTGTTGTATATGACTTCATGACACCAGCAGATCTGCAATTGTGGAACATAAGTTTGACACCAATCCTCGAATCCTTTTCAAACAAACAAAAACCCTTGAGCTCAAGCTCCAAACTTCTATCAGCGAACAATTCTTGTAGCAATAGAAATACTAAAACATCCAAATAATCTGAACCGTGACCAGGATATTGCCTTCTGAACATTTGGGAACACAATCTCGGAAATTCCAATTGTCAGATGATCACCCAATGGCAAGGTCAAGTACCAGAGCAGAGTGAACCTCAGATAAAGAACTATGTATCTTGAAGGTTTTACACAATAAATACATCTACAGAAACCAGAAGAATCCGTTTCAGTTCAAGCCTGCCCTGAAGATGTCACCTGTAATGGTTGGCGAAACATTAAAAATGGAGTCGTCCTAATGTGACACGGAAGTCACTTTACTTCACTTTTCCACAGTCAATTCTGAATGTTTGAATTCTTGTAGTTGAATGATGACATGATCAAAGCCAAGCTGGAGTGTTAGGTCAGTTGACGAAGGATGTTTCCCGATCTGATCGGGTAAGTGATAGTGAGCAGTTAGTTTCTAGGAGATGAATGTATCAGTTTATAATTAAAAATAGATATCGATGATAGTGTGTAAGTGTGTAAATTGTATGTTTAGGAGACGGGTGTTATATAGTGTGAAGGAAAAGAAGTAAAGTAACCCACTGAAAACGTTTTATTGGCTTACTCTAGATAAAAATCAAAAGAAACCGTCGTCAGTATAAAATCAATACTCAATGATAAGAACCATGTTATCCAAGAACAAAAACGTACATAGCAGGTACAACAACTTTTCGCACTAGTGCGAAAAATAATTTACTATTTACATTGGTGTTTTAAACTGACGTTTTTCTCATTGAAATGAACTGAGCGATATATTATAAAATTTATGTACAGCATTGTCATGACCCCTCTCCACTCCAAATCAGAAAAAATAAGATGTTAGCCAAACCCTCTCCCTTCCTAAAACCCCTTATGTAATAAATGAACGGCCCTAAAAAAGTTAATTTATCAGTTACCAACTGGTATTTGTAAAAACTAAAAGCAAAAATGCCACACCCTGTATAGCTCGTTTAAATAAAGTTTTCAGTGAACATTTTCAGAATAGAATAATATGCATGTTTTTTTAATTTTCCCGTCATAAATAATAAATATATACCTAGGATGTGCATTTAATGAATAATAATAATATAAAATTACCTGTTGAAATTGTTTACTTTTACGAAGATTTATAATTTCTTGTCCAAATACTTGTTTTGAAATATCTGTATCTCTATCTGTATTAAATTTCCCAATGATATAATTACTCTCGTCAGAAGTTCTTCCAATCTGCTGGACTTCTAGTTGATGACCTGTGAAGTGAGCTCTTAGTTGATGCAAATAAGTCATGACTGCCAACTTATCAGGAACTAGAATCAAAATCAAATATTATCTGTTGATGAATGGATAGAATGAATAGATTCTCACATACATGTACTTGTTTCTGATGCAACAAACAGGGCATCATTGTGCAAGCATATTGTAACTTTATAAGGGTAGGTTGATAATCGACATATTATTTAGATTTAAGGACAAATATCCAATTCAGAATGTGCGATGATTGTAATTGTTTCAATCAGACTAGTATGTCATAAAATTACAATCAACAATTCGATGAATGCAGTAATATTGTTTAGTTAGTTTATAATGAAATGTCATAAATTAATGGAACTAAATCATTTTTTTATTTAGTAATCCATTAAAGTTTAATCACTAATGCGAAAAGTGAACTTGGACAAAAAATATTTCATGCTGATATCACAACTATGTGCAGTTACGCAGCTTTGAAAATACTCGCAGTTTTCTTCTGATTTGTCTTCCATCCATACTATACCTTACATTTCTATAACGTCCGTTTTGGAGCTGGCAATTATTTTGAATTTTTGGACGGCGAAGGAGATGGAGAGAAAATATTATATGATATTCACCACAAAAACAACAAACTATCCTCCGGATATGAAACTGAATAATTTGTCTATTTTTAAAAATAAGAATATACAAGAAGTATGCGGACGGATAGACCAAAATCATCAATATTTAATATATTGTACTTCTTGAAGACTTTTTGAATGATTGTTCATTTCCAAGCTGCCGGGATATCAAAAATTATCTTGGTCAAGGGTGGTTGTGGAATCTAAAACGTGTGTCTTACTTTACGTTTTAAATAATTATGTCACTGTCACACTGACATCATCAATAACCTACAAATTTCATACCTATTTATTTCAGTTGTAAAACAATAATGAACTACAAATTATGAAATAATTATGTGAACTTTGAACCTTTTCAGAGTCGTGATAGCCACAATCCGGGTCAAAAACTGTTTTGAAATAGTTAATTTTCCGTAAATCGAATGACGTTCACGTGAGAAGCCCGTAGCACGCCTGTTAGAAAAGTGCAAACTGGTTGTACCTAATACGACTTTTCGCATGCCGTTTTGCTCCATGTAGTTAGATTTAGTATCCGACCGTGCGCGACGGCCCTTCTTTTTTTGATAAATGTCCATTAATAGGAAAATTTATTTTAAACAGTTTGAGCTATTCTCAGATCTCAGCTACGCGCGTCTAACGTGCGACGTATCAAAGGGAATTTTCTCGCGACTAAAATATACACGAAGCGGGTAAAAGCTAGCGGCCCATAGCCAAAAACACTTTATTACAACTGGCGCCGGTCGCACGGGGCAAGAAACGGTCACAAATTAACAAGACCGAGGTAAAATGTATAAACTCTAACTTATGCGCAGCGAGCTCCTCGAGGCATATGTCAAAATGATTTCGTTCGTAGCTAATTACATAGGACGTCTGGCGATAATGCAATTATGTTTTTAGATAATTCGAACCTTCTAATTTCGATAGGCCAAGTGAAAATTCCGGAGTCCAAAGCGCTAAAGACTTCTGAGTGTTACAATATTCGTATAAATTTACATAATTATTTCAAACGTAAAGTAAGACACGTTTTAGATTTCACAACCACCCTTGACCAAGATAATTTTTGATATCCCGGTACTAGGTCTGAAGGGTTAAGACGGAGTGGGTGGGTGTGCCGAAAGGACCGGCTTACGCTTTCGCTACGTCCACGTCGTCTTTAGCATAAGCCGATACAGAGCGCGTCGCAGTCTGTCTAGTTGCGCGAGCTCGATTCCGTTGTGTAGAAACATACAACTTGCCATATGAACCGGTGTGAGGATATTTCTTTTTCATTATTTGTTAATGTTTCAAACAAAATTGCATGTTCATTCCGATCTGGTCACCATTTCAAACCACAATGTGAGTAAAGATGGCTTCGATTAATCGAACGACTGGAATAATCGATTATTTTATTCAGATTAAACAATTAGTCATATGACATGTTTTGCTTTGATTAATTAATAATCAAATGATTATTTACTCATTAATCGACAGCAGCAGCATAGATTATATGAAACATATTTCTGTGTTCTGTCTGAACTGTAATTCCCTGTTCGGTGTATATGTTACTGTGGAAGACCGAAACTGTTGAATGTTAACATTCTCCGGATACATTCGGGTAAAATTTGACAAACAAACCTGCGATAACATTGCAGCTTGTATCTACAGCGTAGGTTCGAAATACCTAGCAGCAATCTTATCGCTGTTTACTTTGTAAAATTTTTTGCTGGTTAGTTTTCAGAAATCCATCACATTTCGAACCTTCACAGTAACATAAACAAATATTATTTATCCAAGTTAAACTTTTCTGTATTTTACATCCTTTATAAAGTTCAGACATCTGCCAAACCTAGTTATCTCAGTTAAAATTGTAGACGGCGCTCCGGTACGTGTATAAATCGCCGAGTTTATAGGCACCATTTCTCTCTATAATCGGTCAGATAGTTAGCGTACCGCGACGGACCTCTCTGCGCAATAATTCGAAAACGGCTGAAGGTACTACACTGAATTTACAAATCAGTAAATTTCGAGCATCATATCTATATTCTGTGAACATTCTGAGTTATTCGAAGTCGCCGTTCGACCGCTATGTAGAAACCAACAAGGTGCCGCATGAACTGAAATTAGGAACTTCGTTCGCTACCGCTCATTCTGTCTTATGAAAACTTTAAGGGGTGCAATAAAGAGGATATTCGTCCAGGAGGTAGGGGTTCATTGTGAGCATGTTTTCATGTGACTAAATTATTAACTTTACTGAATGATAAGTTTTGGTCGACAACTTAGGTGAAAGTCAGCTGACATCCACTGTGGGGTTTTCTGGGAGAGGGTGTGGCATACATGGCTAGATTAAATCAATAGACCTATTCCCCCTATTTTATTCAGCTCAATTCTAGAGGATGTTTTCATATCTACCACTTTAATAAACATACCTAAAGATCATCCAAACATGATGAACTTTTTGATTTTATGTGCTGATAAACCTTATTTCAATATCCGATTATGGAATAAACAGCATTTGAATATTATCTTACCTGCCAACATGTTCATGTCATTAGGTTCAATAACTCTTGGAATACCTAATTTGTCACCAGCATCAAAAGCCTTCTTACAATTTCCCTTCACATCATGAGCGGATAAAGAAGTCACGTCACTAAAAGTAGAATATAAATGTTCGGTATTACATTAAGCCATCCTGATTAATGTGAGAACTTGAGGATAGATGATTGATAGTATGTAAGAGTTATTTAATTCAAAGGAGAAATAATTTTAGATTAGTGAAATGATTCTTAAAAATATAAATATATAATTCTACCAATGAATTAGTTACAACTTGAGACAATGGGTTGGATGAATAACAAACACATTTTCGTGTTAGAACCAAATAGACAGAGTTAAGGCTCCTCTAGGTCGAACAGTGACAAAACGTCTATCAGTTCCAGACAACTGTTTCTCTCTCATATGAGCTCATCATCGGAACAAGCAAGACGAAGTTTAAACATCCATTTGGAAATGTTAGAAAAAAAAGTGTTCCAAACGGCATCTAACGGAAGATATATGACCCACTTAGACAGCATTGATTCAAAGATTTCACGCAATGCAAAGACGCGATGGGGATATACAGTCGCCAGGTGGCGGTACCGAAACAACTCATTGGATGAATTAAAGCACACCAGACAGAATTAAGGTTCCATCAGGTCGAACAATGACAACACGTCATTAGTTATACACAGCTGTTTCACTCTCTTATGAGCTCATTAGAATAACAAGCAAGACTTGTTGTCACTGTTCGACCTAAAGAAACCTTAAGTCTGTGTATTAACTCCTTACACGGAATTGTGTTTGTCATCCATCCAATGCATTGTTAGGGTACCGCCACCTGAGGGCTGTATGTCCAACACTATCCCCGCCGTTTCTTTGAGGTGCGAGAGATGTTTGAATCAATGTACTGCATTGTGAATGACTCTATCAGTGAGGCATCTACCTTCAGTTAGATGGGGTTTGAAAAGACTTAGTTATTTAACATTTCCAAATGGGGTGTTTAAACCTCTGGCGGAGATGGTCAAATAATGGAATCTTTGCCTTGCTTGTTCCGCTGATGATAGCACAACAGGGGCCGGAATTGATAGACGTATTGTCAGTGTTTGACCTAGAGAAACCTTAGCTCTCTATTAACTCAAGATTTAATACTGAAAATACAATATGATTTGTAATGATTTATATTTTGGAAGCAATTTACAAGATTATAAATAATGTCTAATTAATGTTATAAACTTACATTAAATCAGGTTCAAAATGGTGTATCAGCACACAAAATGCCATTCCATTCCTCCAACTAGTTGTCAGATTAGTAACTTTCACATTACTATAACTCTTAGTCATATCTTTGCACCACTCCAGCAAGTCTTGACCTTGAATAGGATACACATTAGGATACTTCATTTACTACATAGAAACGTAGGATGACACATGTTTTACAAAAATACCAATGTGGGTAATAAAATATATTTTCACATAGGCAACTACAAAAAATAATTTCAAAAATGTAGTTCCGATTTCAGTATTTTAGTATTTGAAGAAACTTAGGATTAGAGGCAGTTTAAAGTGTAAATAATTTTGGTTAAGATTGATCTTCCTTGGTTTATTTGATGTGCTAGCAAAAACAAGATTATTCAAGGTTGCGACTAGTTGCAAGAACAATGTGAATATAAAGGCATAATACCCAAATATTCTTATTGTCAATCAACATCTGGAAATCAAGATGTCTCAATTAAATCTTGCTTTATTCAGTTTCTACAATAATTTTCTGTGAATCCATTATTATTATGTGCTAAATCACGAGTCGCACCATTGCGGTACATTACGTTACCTCGTCTTGAAATATGTGCGCCGCAGAGATGGAAAAATGTATCGCTAATCAAGTATCTTCACGTAGGCTCAAGGGACAATCCCGCGGAGGAGACCCACAAAATTTAATTCATTCAAATCTATGGTGCAGTGATCCTATTTGGTTGAACCCGGATTCTTCCCATTGGCCTAGTCAACTTCAATTGTCAATCGTTACTAAAATGATACCATCTCAAGGTCTAATTAGTATGTCAAATAATTGCTATTTAATCGAGTGAATCCAAGATATATTGAATTTAGGCAAAATAACGGTTCAACTGCTATCAAACTCTAGATCTCTAATCAAACATGTACAAACTCACTAGGTTTTTGAGGACTTTAATAATTTAAAATTATATATTATATAATCAATTTCTAAGAAAATTTTCTATCAAATTTGAACCCTTTCACAAAAGAAAACGATCTACTTCATATCGGAGGTAGACATTTGGGATCTAATTGTTATTTCGATAAGAAATATCCAATAACCTTACTAAGTAAAGTAACTCGCCTTATTGTAAAAAAAGAAAATTTAAAACTTCCGCACTGTGGCGTGCAGCTTGTATTTGAATCCTTAAGAGAAACATATTGGATATTAAGAGGTCGCAATTTTACAAAGAAATTAACTAATCATGACTGGTTTCCATGTTATCAATTTAACAAAACCACCCTTAATATATCCTATAATGGGTAAGTTGCCCCTGTCACTAATCCAACCACCAACGCGCTTCACTCATTGCTGCGTAGATTAAGCGGGCCCATTTCTAGTAAAAAATTGAAGCGGTCGCAAATCGTAATTGGCAAATATTTATCTATGCTTATTTATACGCTTTTCAATAAAAGCATTTCATTTAGAATATGTTAATGATCTCAGGTGTGAAGCATTCATAACAACATTGAAAAGGAATTAATATTGTAATGTTTAATTTTCACATTTTTTCGTACTATCAGGTTTCGAGGTCAATTATTCCACCTCATCCTCAGGTATATGAAGCATTGATTCAATATATAAAATTATTTATCATATGGCTTCATTTCCAAATAATTAAAATTTCATTTTTGATTTATATAATACATGTTCAACAGTTGAAATTCAGGAACTGAACTGTTGAACCGAGTTATACTTCGCTATATACTATTTCTACAGTGATGATACTGTTAATTACTGTGTATATATTATTTTAATCAATCTAGTGTGTAACAAAGTACCTTGAAATTACTAATTTCGACAAGGGGAGCACGTTAAGGACGACTTCTAACAATTTCATTATTTCAATTATAGCAACAAAGTTTTAGTTGAGTGATCAACATCATAAAATTCATATCAATTGCGTTGAATAAGAATAATTGTTGACATGGCTAGTATAAAATCATTTAGAAATTGCCCAGACTCAAACAGTAACCAGGGATTTCCAATACATAAAATGAAACTTATAGATATAAGTGTTTATAGGAACATCCTACCTCTAGCTGAGCTGAAGCTATTTAGGTTCATAACAATTTCAGTTAACGCAATTTAGGTTGATAACAATTATAACGGTTTATGATCAAGAAAAAATCGAATTTAAATTGAGCGATACTTAACAGTTGAAAATTTTTTTTTTAAGATCTTAAACCACGGTAACTTTTGTTTTATTGGGCTTCGTCAAAAGTTTATAACTGAAAAATATTTGTTATTCCCCACTAATTGCTCTTTCAATCTTCCCCAAACGTTTCAAATCACCCTGTATATATTCCTCGTTTATCACATATAGCAAGTCAGGAATGTTACCACATGAATGTTTTTAATTTCTTGGCTCTAAATTCTCATCAATTTAAAAAGTTTTTGAATTTTTAATATCCTCCTGTATTCAGATGTTTATAACAGCAGAAAGTTTCCGTGAATAGTTGTTTATCTGTATCACTGAATGTATAGGAATATGGAAACAATTTATTTTCTACTATGTTAAATTCTGTTGACATAAATCAAATACTTGTCTTTCTTTCTGTCAACTGTCTCTTTCAATATTACAAACTTGGGTTAATGCAATATATACTGCATAGAATCCATTATTCACTGCCTAATTTGGTAACTAATAAGTATTCATACACCAAAGATTCTAGTCATATTACAACTTATTTGTTAAGAAAATAATGTGTAAAAAATTGTTTGTTAATCAATTAATAATAATTCTAACAACAATTCAAATTACCTGGTGTCGTCAATTTTTGTTGTTCTTTTTTAGGATCAAGATATTGCTCCTTTAGATCCAGAGGTTTGAGTCTTAGGCTAACACACTTAGGTTTAGTTTGACTAGTAATATTTTCTTCATCACATTCTTCTACTAATTCCTCTAAGTTATCCAGTAATTCTGTACATTCTTCCGAATAAATATCCACGTCACTTTGCACGAAATCACTTTGTATTGGTGGGGGTATAGAATGTACAGCATTTGATTTATCTACAACTGGGGAGAAAGTTTCAACAGTGGGAGTTTTGTCATCTCTTGAAAATGATTGTATACTCGCATCTGAAAAATCAATATTTCTATTTGTATATTAGACAATATAGAAATGTCAATATCACTCACTGCTTAAAGGAGTACTGGCAAAATCTGAACCTGACAAACTGTTTGTCATTTGTTGCAGATGTTGCGTCACTTCATGTATACTACTTTTCATCGAATTATCATTTAAAGAGAAATCTTCATCATCCAAATCTGCCATATGTGCAATGTCATCACTATTATTATTAACAGACATAAGCGACGCCATGGATTGCATGTCCTCATCACTACAGAAAAATACATAAATTGTCATTTTCTCATTTGATACATAATTCAACAATATTAGATTAAAAACATTTCTCAATGTTATGAATCACCAAATTTATTCCGAATCAAGTTCATATGTCGAAAATTTTGGGATACTGAACACAATATTCTTTGTATTATTATTCAATAGATTATGGTGATTCAAACCAATTTTTCAAAATCTTAACCCTTCAAACAAAAAAATATCCTTGGATATCCTGAAATTGATTGCTCAATATAATCTGAAAATCTAGATCAACCAATACATCTTCATATGGGGAGGAAAATAGTAGATGATTAGTTGGATGTACATCCCGTGATTTATTCAAAAGTTTCTAAGAAATTTGTTTCCACAATTTGATATTTTTGGAAAAAGAACAGTTTATACGGATAAATTGATTTCTATATTATTCTTGGATAGTAGACTTCCGCGGACAGCTAATCTTGAAAAATCTTGTCTTCCGGATGGATTCCGCGTCACAATAGCTCGACTTCATGCCGACGTTTCGCCAATTATTACAGGTGGCATCTTCAGGGCAGGCTTGAGTATTGAACTGAAACTGGTTCTACTGGTTTCTGTAGCCGCATTTATTGCAGGTAAAATCCTTCACGCTACATAGTTCACTGCCTTTGTTCCGGTGGTTAACTTCGTTCCGGCACCTGACCCTGCCGTTGTGCGATCATGTGCAAAGTGGAATTTTCGAGGATGGGTTTCCAAATGTTGGGAAGGTAATATCCTGCTACACGTGTAGCTACTGTACGTCCTATTTCACCAATGTAGACTTTACCGCAAGAACAGGGAATACTATAAACACCTTCTAAGTGGAGAGGAGGAAGGGGATCTTTGATAGGTTTGTAAAAATGAGATAATTTTGGAAGTGTGGAAAAACGGGTAGAAATATTATGTTTTTTGAGGATTTTGGAAATTCGATCTGTTATATTTTGAATATATGGAGGATAGGCCGTGGATAAAGCAAGTGGGAGGGTTTCTGGCTCAGGTCGATTTGGAATTTTAGGTGAAGTGTATTTCTTTATGGCTTTTTGAATGTTGTAATGGGAGAAATTGTTTGATAATAAGGCAGATGATAGATGTTTTAATTCTCATTTTAAGGATTGAGGCTGAGATAGGTTGACAGCTCTGTGGACCAGTGTGTTTATGACAGATTGCTTTTGGGCAGGGTGGTGGTGGGAAAGACCATTGAGGTATCTATCGGCATGGGCGGGTTTCCGATACACAGAATGTCCTAAAGTACCGTCAGTCTGTCGACTAACCAATACATACAGGAACGGGAGTGAACCTTGCGATTCGACTTCCATGGTGAAACGGATATTGGGATGTAATGAATTTAAATGATTGAGGAAGGGAACAATCTTTTCGCGACCATGTTGCCAAATAACGAAAGTATCGTCGACATATCTAAACCAACATTTCGGCTTGAGAACAGATGAGTCAATGGCACCTTGTTCAAAAGCTTCCATGAAGATATTAGCTATGATCGGGGAAAGTGGGGAACCCATGGCAGCTCCCGAGGACTGCTCGTAGAACTTGCCATCGTATAGAAAATATGTGGAGGATAGACAAAAATTAATTAACGGTAGCAAGTCCGTTGAAATGTTTTTGGCAGGTAACAATTGAGAAATTATGGAAAGGGTGTCTGGAATGGGAACATTGGTAAACAGTGATTCGACGTCGAAGCTGACGAGCAAATCGCATGGATCAACTTTCAACGAAATGAACGGAATTTAGGATAAAACTATTGGAATCACCTACAAGGGGTTTGAGAATAGATGACAGGTATCGAAAGAGCTTATAAGTAGGAGATCCGATAGTGCTGACAATTGGTCTCAGGGGAACTGAGGGCTTATGAATTTTAGGCAAACCATATAAACGGGGACATTTTGAACAATGGGGGATAAGAAATTTCTTATCTGAATCAGGAAGGGAAGAATGACGAATAATTTGTGAAATTGAACGTTCTATAGAGGAGGTGTGATCTTTTGGTAGAAGCTTGTAGGAATTAGTTTGCAGATGTTGCAGGATTTTGTTATCATAATCTGAACGATTCATGACAACAGTGGAGTTTCCTTTATCAGCCCTCAAAATAGCCAAATCAGGATTTGATTTGAGTGAATTGAGAGCTTGAATTAAAGGTTTAGGGCAATTCGATTTAGGAATCTTGGAATGACGAAGAATTTTAGCAGTTTCGAAACGAATTTCATCTGCTGCGAGATGGGGAACTTTATGTAGGGATGCTTCTACAGCAAAAATAATGGATGTCCTAGGTATATTTTTGGGGGAGAAGACAAAATTAGGACCTTTAGATAGAACCGATTGTTCAGCTTCAGTAAGGGTATTCGAAGATAAATTAACCACAGTATTTGCAAGAGGGGTTGGTCTTGAAGGTTGGTGCTGAGGGCGTTGGGAGGCAAGAAGTTTATTGAATTTTTGAATATGACGTTTGGAATTGAGGGTACGAATTTGATCGGCTTGATCATAGGTAATTCGGTCGAGAACCAACCAATCGGATGCTGAAAGGGTATTTGAAAGTTCAAGGTGGAGGTTCCCGAATCATAGCTAAACTAGCGCGTTTAAATATGTTTTTGGATGAATGTGAATTTATGGGAAGGGATATTTTAAGGAAATTGGGAATCAAATGATGATCACGACAACGACAGGTCGTACAGTAGCTACTCGTGTGAAAGAACATGAGCGCTGTACAAGACTTCGTGACACCAGTAGATCTGCACTTGCGGAACACAAGTTTAACACAAATCATCAAATACTTTTTGAAGATACTAAAATCCTAGTCCGAGTCCCAAACTTTTATCAGCGAAAAATCCTTGAAGCTATAGAAATCCTAAAACATCCGAATAATCTGAACCGTGACTCAGGATATTACCTTCCCAACAATTGGAAACCCATTCCACTTCGCACATGATCGCACAACGGCAGGGTCAGGTGCCGGAACGAAGTTAACCACCGGAACAAGACGCGGAATCCATCCGGAAGACAAGATTTTTCAAGATTAGCTGTCCGCGGAAGTCTACTATCCAAGATATCCAACCTCTACGGAAAGGAAATCAAGAAGAAATCCAGAACCCTGGGAAATCTTCGCACCAAACTGGTGAGTTTGCTTTGTTCTCTTACTTTTCTTTGTCGTTGTCGTGATCATAATTTGATTCCCAATTTCCTTAAAATATCCCATCCCATAAAATCACATTCATCCAAAAACATATTTAAACGCGCTAGTTTAGCTTTGATTCGGGAACGAATTAAGTATACTAGACGCGAGATCAATTTCATCAATAAAACCCTCTTTGACCTCCACCTTGAACTTTCAAATACCCTTTCAGCATCCGATTGGTTGGTTCTCGACCGAATTACCTATGATCAAGCCGATCAAATTCGTACCCTCAATTCCAAACGTCATATTCAAAACTTCAATAAACTTCTTGCCTCCCAACGCCCTCAGCACCAACCTTCAAGACCAACCCCTCTTGTAAATACTGTGGTTAATTTATCTTCACATACCCTTACTGAAGCTGAACAATAGGTTCTATCTAAAGGTCCTAATTTTGTCTTTTTCCCCAAAAATATTGCTACGACATCCATTATTTCCGCTGTAGAAGCATCCCTACATAGCGTGCCCCATCTCGCAGTAGATGAAATTCGTTTCGAAACTGCTAAAATTCTTCGTCATTCCAAGATTCCTAAATCAAATTGCCCTAAACCTTTAATTCAAGCTCTCAATTCACTCAAATCAAATCCTGATTTGGCTATTTTGAGGGCTGATAAAGGAAACTCCACTGTTGTCATGAATCGTTCAGATTATGATAACAAAATCCTGCAACATCTGCAAACTAATTCCTTTAAGCTTTTACCAAAAGATCCGACCTCCTCTATAGAACGTTCAATTTCACAAAGTATTCGTCATTCTTCCCTTCCTGATTCAGATAAGAAATTTTTTATCCCCCATTGTTCAAAATGTCCCCGTTTATATGGTTTGCCTAAAATTCATAAGCCCTCAGTTCCCCTGAGACCAATTGTCAGCACTATCGGATCTCCTACTTATAAACTCTCTCGATACCTGTCATCTATTCTCAAACCCCTTGTAGGTGATTCCAATAGTTTTATCCTAAATTCCTTTCATTTCGTTGAAAAACTTCAAACGTTGAAAGTTGACCCATGCGATTTGCTCGTCAGCTTCGACGTCGAATCACTGTTTACCAATGTTCCCATTCCAGACACCCTTTCCATAATTTCTCAATTGTTACCTGCCAAAAACATTTCAACGGAATTGCTACCGTTAATTAATTTTTGTCTATCCTCCACATATTTTCTATACGATGACAAGTTCTACGAGCAGTCCTCGGGAACTGCCATGGGTTCCCCACTTTCCCCGATCATAGCTAATATCTTCATGGAAGCTTTTGAACAAGATGCCATTGACTCATCTGTTCTCAAGCCGAAATGTTGGTTTAGATATGTCGACGATACTTTCGTTATTTGGCAACATGGTCGCGAAAAGCTTGTTCCCTTCCTCAATCATTTAAATTCATTACATCCCAATATCCGTTTCACCATGGAAGTCGAATCGCAGGTTCACTCCCGTTCCTGGATGTATTGGTTAGTCGACAGACTGACGGTACTTTAGGACATTCTGTGTATCGGAAACCCACCCATACCGATAGATACCTCAATGGTCTTTCCCACCACCACCCTGCCCAAAAGCAATCTGTCATAAACACACTGGTCCACAGAGCTGTCAACCTATCTCAGCCTCAATCCTTAAAATGAGAATTAAAACATCTATCATCTGCCTTATTATCAAACAATTTCTCCCATTGCAACATTCAAAAAGCCATAAAGAAATACACTTCACTGAAAATTCCAAATCGACCTGAGCCAGAAACCCTCCCACCTGCTTTATCCACGGCCTATCTTCCATATATTCAAAATATAACAGATCGAATTTCCAAAATCCCCAAAAAACATAATATTTCTACCCGTTTTTCCACACTTCCAAAATTATCTCAGTTTTACAAACCTATCAAAGATCCCCATAATCCTCTCCACTTAGAAGGTGTTTATAGTATTCCCTGTTCTTGCGGTAAAGTCTACATTGGTGAAACAGGTCGTACAGTAGCTACTCGTGTGAAAGAACATGAGCGCTGTACAAGACTTCGTGACACCAGTAGATCTGCACTTGCGGAACACAAGTTTAACACAAATCATCAAATCCTTTTTGAAGATACTAAAATCCTAGTCCGAGCCCCAAACTTCTATCAGCGAAAAATCCTTGAACATCCGAATAATCTGAACCGTGACTCAGGATATTACCTTCCCAACATTTGGAAACCCATCCTCGAAAATTCCACTTCGCACATGATCGCACAACGGCAGGGTCAGGTGCCGGAATGAAGTAAACCACCGGAACAAAGGCAGTGAACTATGTAGCGTTAAGGATTTTTCCTACAATAAATACGGCTACAGAAACCAGTAGAACCAGTTTCAGTTCAAGCCTCAAGCCTGCCCTGAAGATGCCACCTGTAATGGTTGGCGAAACGTCGGCACCAAGTCGAGCTATTGTGACGCGGAATCCATCCGGAAGACAAGATTTTTCTATATTATTGTAACGTTATGAAACTCCGTGGAATTATTCATAATTCTTGAAAATTATTGCTATTCAAGTATTATTTAATCCTAGACTCGAATTGACCTAGAGTGAACATCTCGAACGCCGAGTGAGGAAGGCTTCTGCATCATTTTGCGCGTGCAGAAGAGCTTTTGGCCCTTTCCTAAGCTTTCAAAGAAACAGAAGATACCTTAGGGAGATGACTCTTAACAGACACCTACAAATTATGTATATGTAGGAATGTCCAGAGGTGAAGGAAACTGCTTCTCACTTCCTGTTGGGATGCCGAGCTTTCACATCCCTTATACATCATTACTTCGGTGAAGCACAGCTTCCAGAGGAACTCATGAAAACCACCGGTCAGCAATATTCTGGGTTTCTAGCGGACCACAAACATGCTAGAATAGATCATGGAGTGCATAATGTACTCAATTTGGCGTCCTACGTGTTTCTAGAGGTTAAACCCTTGCCCCATTATGATGGGTAGTTTCGAAGATTTTTGTGTGATAATGGATAATCACAGAATTAATCGGGCAATGTTTACTAGTATGATATCTAAGGGCAAACAGTTGTTCATTCCAGATCCTTCAAATTTCATCAAGAAAATTTTCACTTTAGATTTTTTCATATTTTTAGAAACCTTGGCTAAATTTGAAAAACAAACCCCTTTGTTTATTCTGTTTTCAATGAGTTATCAGAAAGACAATAAATATGGTATATTCAAATATATCAGACATGTTTATGACAAATGAAAAAAAATTACATTGATAAAGGTTTATACATAGAATTCATTTCAATAAGACTTCCCTCCTTTCTACCTTACATCCTGGCAAAAATACCCGCTTTAATTTGCTTTATGAAAGCTACTATTATGTTATTAGGTCTTATTTTCAAACATCCAACTATTCAAAATTATATTAAAACATATGTAGAACTGTTTCCCTAGTGAGATCTTTCCTGGTGCCTATAACCTCCAACCTCAAGAAAAATTTCAATGTCAATCTCCTTTCCCAACATGCCAGTGCTGACTCACACGATGTTCATCGAAGATTACCGGGTTTCCTCTAGTGTAGTCAAAATATACAGAAACAATTTTTGTTAGATACGCAGACCAAATAAAAATAATAAATATAATATTGACTTTCATATTATTACATTAGGGTGGCGTTACCTTTGCACCTTGTCATTGGTTTGGCTGAACATTTAATTATCCGATTTTAATATGTAGAAACAAGCTAACATTCAATGATATGTTGATTTTACATCATTTTAGGTTTTTTGATTGACCAATCAGGTTATTTTATCCTTTGTTCTGTAGGTACTACTAATAATAAATTATAAAATGCACCATTTATTTGACCTATATTAATCAAAGTTTTACCCAAAACTTATCGTGGTCTCCATAAATGATTTAAGGATAACCTATCTTCGTAACAAAGATTACGGAAGTGACATTTATGTTCTAAAAAGATAACATATAGACTTTGTTGTTCACATCCTTCTTAGATAGACGCCGATTCCATCTTTACACAGTTATCTCACTTTGATTTATTATTTGAGTTTCTTAGTTTTATTTTTAGTTGTACAACACTATGTTAGCACCCCAACAATGAATATATTGTACCTCATATCTCTCTCTCCCACTCCCCCCCTCTCTCTCACTCTCTCTGTGTGTCTGTCTTTGTTCCATGACCTTGTATAAGGTATATGCTCTGTTCAGTCATCGTAGTTTCTACCGTAGTCACAATGACGTATGCATATATTGTTAAAACAAATTAGTTTGCCCGAATATGATTGGCTGGGATAACTAAACAAAATGGGACTGTACAATGGCGACCTGACATGCAGACTTTGCGATAAGGATACAGAAACAGTAACACACATACTGTGTAAATGCGAGGCACTGGATCACAATAGACAGTCAATTTTTGGACAGCCCAACGGCGAACCAGAATTATACAGTTCCCACCCAGTAAAGGACTTGTACCTGGAATGGTGACTATCACAGTAGACCTTGAGACTCAAAGGCTCATAACCTCCCCATGAAGGGTTTTCTTCACTACCACAAAAAAAAAACCTGCTGGGCTATTATATATAGCTCATGCAGATTAGTGATGTTCGGATACTGCAAAAAGCATCCATATTTTGTATCGATGCGGATCATAACAAAAGCATCGATCCACACAAATATTGCAATGTACTGTATCCATCTTGCCAGTAAGAATCCGTTGTTCGATCCAGGGTATCATTAGATGAACATTGCATAACAATCAGGTTACGAATCTTAAAATTGAGGAAGTTGAGAAAAACATGTATATGGACTATGTCCATATACTAGTGTATAATTTAGAATAATAAACAAATACCAACGAACCATATACTACATATTATGTAAAATTTTCGAAACAATAAAATCTTAATGGAAAACGAAACTAAAACTCTTATCGTAACATTATACAATAAAACGAACATATAAATAATTAAATATAAGATTTCCCACAGACATTCGTTTTAACAAGTAACGTTCCACACCTTGCTTCCTCTCGAAATAAAATAAATATTATAATAATGGGAGCTCTTAAGCAGATACGTAGGGTAATGATATAAATATGAATTTTTTGGGACTTTACCAATACTAGAAGCATTTGATCCGAGTACAAATCTACATTTTGAGTATATTTTGCTATGTCATGTGGTACTTCTAGTTGACGCAAGAGGTCGCAAGGCAATTATAAGAATAATGAATACATTTCTTCCTCTTTGTCATGACCGATACGGGGTATTGTGATACCTACTAAATAAGTAACGGCACAATATATCGATATCGCTACAAAATATCCTGTATCGTTCACTAAAATATCGATCCTTCCGAGAAGAGAATCCATACTTATCGAAGATCCTTAATGCAGAGCCAACACTAAAATCGGAAATCGGAACTCTTAATGCGGTCGGAACGGGTACGAAGAAAACTTTCCAACACGATATGACCGTGTGGTAGTCATTAACTAGAAATTATCATTGTAGTTTTGAATGATTTCAAGATTAATGACATATTAAGGTTGTTATGTGTCACATGTCTCTTATGTACCATTAATTAAAGAAATTGAGTTGCCTGATCTAACTTTTGGGGGAAGACGGAAACATTATGGAAAATGTATTCTGTTTAATTATGAAGTTCTTTTTTAAATTTAACTTCCATTCAGATTTTATCAATAATGGTAGGTATCACATCAATATTTTACAATTACAGATTTATACTTACGTGGCCTTTCCTTCTCGTAATAAAACGCAAGAAAGTGTACAATCTAATTTTGCTGAAGTGAGTTTTTTTGTCAATGGCTTAAAAATTATATGCAATTCACTCTGAGTTGATTCCACACTTGCATGTTTTCGCATGTTTAAATGAGCTATTGCAAGCTGTCTTCTTTTCCCCGTAGATGGAACCTGAAATTAGGTATGGAAACTCTTTTACTGATTCAAATTGAATATATTTATGTACAGAAAGCATGTGGCAAATGAAGATGTTAATATATTAAGGGAGAACATTTTTACAAAAATCAAATATTCGAAATTTAGCTTATTTTTATTAATAAAATCTTATAATTGGTTTTGTTCTTGAGGAAAAAACTAAATTCAGACGGAGATACCGCGCCCAAACACAATACATATCATATCATGACCACTTTAAAGCGATTTGCAAAATTGCAATTTCGTACGAGTAATAGGAACGGCGCAATCGTCTTCACAGTTTGTATTCACGAACACAAAGACATCTTCTCAAAAATAGTTTAGATAAATTCAGAAAGGTTCAAAATGTATATTCCGCGCAAAATCTGAAAACTTTTTGGACCGATTACAATACTTCCCTTATATACATATAGTGAAGGAATTAGTATATATTCTGCCAACTATGATTTGCCTCAGACTTAAACTATATGAGAAACAGGAAAATCACTTGCATAATCATCTTGTTCATTCTAGTGTAGTATCTGTCATCATAGGCCAAAATGTAAGAAACGTGGATAATTACTTGGTAGTCTTCATATACATTTCAGTGTGCTATTTCTCATCATAAGTTGAAATATCTCATCTAAGACATTTTTACTATAAATAAGAAAAACAATCACCATATTCACTAAAAATATTGTCAAAGTACTGAGGACCTTTCAGCTACCAAGTAACCATTATTAAAGTAAACTAAATTAGAAATCAAAATGTGCCTGTTTAAATACTATTTGGGATTAATAATACGAACAAGGGGTTACCCTCAGCAGGAGATAAATCGAAATTTAATAAATTGCTTCCATTTCTACTTAATTACCGGGTAGATGGAACCTGAAATTTGGTATAGAAACTATGTTTTACTGATTTAAATAGAATATATTTATGTTCAATAAGTTTGTGGCAGATGTAGATATTTGTCCGAACTGTGTTTCAAAAGTGATAAATTTTCTTGAAAAAAGGTTGTATTCAATATATGTTCAGCTAACGCTGATTTTTCACCATTGTATTTTTATATGGGCCAAATGTTCATTATACCGAGTTAAAATGTTCCTTCTAGTTTGACCTTCATAGCATTTTCAACAAAACTCACAATCGATTTTGTAAATTGCGGATTTTTCGAAGTCGGAAACTTCATAAAAGGTGTTGCCTAAACAGTTTTCTTAACTTGTTCTCACATCTATAAGCAGGGTGTATTGCAAAATTAGAAAACAAATTAGGTAGTTGAATTATCACTCAAGGATGTAAGTGAAACTGTTGAATTTTATAGAACTATTGGAAGCTAGTGGCGATAATTTAGTTAATTGGCAGCGTTCCCATTTCCTTTCTTGTTCAGAAATTTTATTATTGATCAAAGATTTGTCGTAAACATTGTCGTTATAATTTTGCTGGCTCAAATGGACATTTAATAATCTATGAATAAGACTATTATTAAATCAGGATATTTTATAATTAATTCGTGTAACTGAATCTGCAGGCAGGAGTATAACTATTTGTTTGAGTAGGGTTTTCTTTATATGTTGAATTCCAAATGATTGCCATCTTTTATAATGTTAATATCAAGAAAAGGAAGCTGCTTAACTGTTTCAATTTCGACAGTGAATCAAATTGACTATTAAGCGTGATCAAACAGCCATATCAAACAAAATCTTTTCATAATCGCGAAAATATCATCGACACATATATACCAAACTTTTGGAAACTGGTTCAATTTTGATTTCAAGGAGATTCCAGGTTCGCTTGGAAAAATATTTACCAAAAAAGGAGAGTTACCCTTCGCACATCAGCTTGTTTGTTTATGTAGTTTTGTTAAAAGTGAAATAATTTAGCTCCATACAAAAAGACGTAAGGATTGCGTACGCTATGCAGTTTGTATCGGGGATAGTAATATTTGAAAGTCATTTCCTCAGAATGTTCACTGACTCAGGGATTGGGTATTTGTAAATGCAGAAACAACATCAAATGAAACGAGAGAATCACCAGGTTCAAGTTTAACATCTTTCAATTTTGCAATTAGTTGCAAAGAATTTTTCTCAGACAAACTTGGTGCAGCTTGCAAGCTGCTAAATTCCTTACTTAACCATTTTGCTATGTTCTAAGTGGGACAATTAATGTGTGAAATGATTGTTCTCATGGAATTATCCGATTTATTAATTTTAAGCAATATGCAATACAGTTTAGGAAGACTGGTATTCGAAAGTCTAAGTTATTATTTAAAATTTTCGAAGACTACAGCGGTACATAATTTTAATGGTTGATTTACTAATATAACGCATTTAAATAAAGAGTTCCTGGAAATCTGTACATAGCGACCTTTATTCAAAAAGGTATTTACCGAATTCTGATAGTCCTCTTTGTACATGATTACAATTGAATTTCCCTTATCTGCATTCAAGCAATAACAGTTTTTTTCCTTTAATGAATTAGGTACAGATATTATTGAAATGGATGTGGTATTATACGATTTATTTGGATATTCAAGAATTATCTTGCATTTATTACGAATAATAGCTTTATTCTGAAAGTATAGACACCCAGTAGTATTTTCAATATCATTAGTTAAATCCTCTGTAGGTAATTTCTTAGAATCAATGGCAAAATTTCAACCTTTATTTAAGAAACTCATTTCAGTTTCATTGAACTGGAATATCGGTTTTATTGTGAATAATGTTTATATTTAATTTAACTTTGTGAAAAATTCTTTGGAACTAATTGCAAAATTGAAAGATTTCAAACTTGAACCTGGTGATGCTCTCGTTTTATTCGATGTTGTTTCATATTTACAAGTACCTGAGTCGATAAACATCTGAAGAAATGGATTTCAAATAATAATATACTCGATACAAACTGCATAGGATACGTGGTGATTCTTACGTCTTTATGTATGGAGCAAAATTACTTCACAGTTAACAGAAACTACTATAAACAAACAAGCGGATGTGTAAGTCCGTTTGCAAAAGTTTGATATTTTCGCGATTATAAGTAAATATTTTGATTTACATGGATTTTTCAACACGCTTAATTAGCAATAGGCAGAAAACCTACTCAAACAAATAGGTATGCTTCTGCAGATTCAGTTACACCAATGAATTATAAAGTAGCTTCATTTAATAGTGTGGTTCATAGATTAACGAATGTCAGCAAGATTATAACAACGAAGATGAGAAACTTCAGCAGATGGCGTGGGACAATCAATAATTTGATCTATAAAAAACAAAATTGGAAAGCAACCAATTAACTAAATTAGAGCTACTTCCTTCAAATAGTTCAATAAAATTTAAAAGTTCCAGTTATCCTTCAGTAATTAATAAATTCCATAATTGGTTTCCTAAAATTTGCAATATAATCCGTTTATAGTTCTAAGAATAAGCTTTTTAGCTTATTCTTAGAACCTTTTAGGCAACATCTTCGATGAAGTTTTCAACTTCGACAAATTCGGGATTATAGTATTTAAAACAGGCACTTTTAGCTTGAGAAATCATAAATAGTAGATAATATATAATAATAATAATAATGTTTATTCCGATGTAAAATGTAAAATACATTGGTATAAAGCACGGTCGTACATACAGGTCTGGAAACTCGGGGCTGTTTCCTATGTGAGAAGTGAGTCCGCTAAGCGTCGACTGCCGCATAGTACCAAAAGACGTCACGTAGAGTATTCTCTGACAACTGTCAGTTGACTTGTAAACACAAGGAATACCTGCGTTTTTAGAAACAAATTACGAAACCGTGCATTGTGCCGAAATGCAAAACGGGGTACAAAAGTGTAAAGCAACTTCTGTTTTTAAAGTGCCGAAAGATGCGGAAATGCGTTAAAAGTGGATGCTTGCGATTCCGGATAGAACTCGTTTTAACGACATGTGCGTCATGTATAACGAAAAAGAGGAAGTTATTTTTAAAGTTAGGAATACATTTTGACAAGAGTAACAGTTCTATTCCTCTCTCAAATCAGAATACTTAGTAACACTGCTTGCGATTCCGGAAAGAAATCGTTTTACCGATCCAAGCGCTAGCTAATGGCTGAGCGAGGGACTACGAGTTTGGCGACGCGTAAGAGACTCATGTCAAACATACGAGTCGCCAGACATGTATGTACGACCGTGGTATAAAGTAACAAAATTATATATATTACACATATACCACCCTGCAAAAGTCACTACTAGGTGTGCGCAGGCCTGAAGAAAATTTAATTTTAAAAAGAAGAAGAAAAAAAACATACATAAAATAAAGAAGAAAATTCATTCAACTCTTAATGTTCATTAAACTGTCGTTGATAAATTACATACATTAAGAATTGATTTACCCTAAGAATTACGTCAAATAAAAATCTAATGAGGATAATATAAACATAAATCAAAATTATATAGTTCTTTGTAGAGAACGGACGTCCGGCCGAGTACCGAATCCGACTTCTTTACCGGACGTCCGGTTTAGCCGGATTAAAAAAAAATAAAAACAACATATTTAAAATAAATAATGACTCTAAAAGACAAGTAAAATATTAATTTTTATAAATCTATTTTATTTAGACAAAATAATATATAAAAAAATTAAGAAAATCAAAATATTAACACTTCATACAGAAGCGAAACGAAAACCTATACTACGTATTTTATTAAAAATATTTTTATTTAAGAAACTAGAAGTCAAAGTTTATCTTTTTGAAGTTATGGTGAATAAACAAAAGCTTTTCTGCATTCTGTTGAGTCAGTCTGGAACGTTTTTCTTCATAAATATTTCCCATATCTGAAAATGATCTTTCAGAATACACAGTACTAGCTGGGGCACTTAAAAAATATTGTTTTGAAATTTTTGTCAGGTTCGGAAACACAAATTGGTGATCTTTTCACCAAACAAGTGGATCGGACATCTTTCTTGTAAAGGTTCCCTTAGATAGTCCTCAAACTCCTTAATGGTGCCATCATTTATTATTAAACTGGAATTAGAGGTGGTGGCGCCTGCGATACTGTCAAAACACAATAATTTTTCACGTTTAGCAACTTTTGATAATGGTTCATATTCGTCTTCACTATCCTCATTATTAGCCTCTCGTTCTAAATTACTAGCTACCATATCATTAATGTTTCAATATTTTTTGAGGTTTCTAATTTATTTAGAACAATTTGCTTTATAAGATTACAATCTGAAAAGAAAGCTAGTTTATACCTGGGATCTAATACAGTGGCCATCATGTAATGCTCTTTTTTTGTCGATATTCTCAAATCTTCTGGTAAAGTTTTCTTGTAGGGCCTCTTTGGTTGTACCGACTCCATAAATATCAGAATCTATGAACAATTTTTTGTTTAAAGTTGCTACTATTGGTATTACATCTGAAATTATAGATTCTGTAGAGCTAATTGTCCTTGTTACCTCTTCATACGGCTGCAAATGTTTCAAAGTAGAGTTCTACAGTTCAACAAGTCTTTCTTGAACTTATGAATTGTCCTAATGTTGGCTGCATTATCCTAGAATCCGGCACACTTCTACTTTTAAAATAATGTTTTTCATTTTTGTTGGTAAAATAAATGTTATACTCGCTTGGATGAGATATTTTTAAATGTCTGAGTAATGCCGAAGTTTTTCCTTCACCTCCGCGAGAAAACTTACTTTCACACAGCTTACACTTTGCGAAAGACTTATTGTCATCACAAATTACGAAAAAAATAGAAACTTTACTTTTATCAAATGACATTATTACACAAAACACGAAGCGACTTACGGGCACGATTGAAAATTAAACAGGCGACTCAATATTTGCCATTTGCTGTATCGCTCTGTTAACATTCTAGTATGATACAATTAGCTAAAAATGTAGGTAATTTTTGAATAATTCTGAGTTCGGAGAAAAAATTGCTTTATGTAGATAATTATGATACCAATTGCAGGAACTAAAATCGAACACTTTTTAATACTCGCAACAGGTCCAAAAAAAATGGTAAAAATGGCCAAAACCGGTTTTTCGCGTCGGACATCGTCGGATTGAGTTGAAAAGAAAAAAACTTTCAATAATCTTATGCGCCGTAAAAAGACGGAAAAAATGAGTTGCGGGTGAACCCGATTGAACCAGCGGTGTCCCCGCTTGTTCTTTCAAAGATTAAGAACTAAAATTCTGTTAGATTTTAGCTTTTGTGCTCACCAAGTACCAGACCAAATTTCAGCAAGATCGGATGTACACTTTTTGCAACCCGCAGCTTAATGCAAAAAAAAACACTTTTGTAAAATGGCCCTAAAAAAGTTGTAGTGCCGGAACGCCCCATTTTTTTTAAGGAATCATCATCATCAATAGTTATTGAACAACTTTCCAAATTTCCAACCTCTTATCGTTCGTGAAAGTTGCTAAAACAATTATTTTAAATAATGGTATTTCGTGCGGGTTCATCGGCAGCTCATTTTTTCCATCTTTTCACGGCGCATAAGCTTATTGAAAGTTTTTTCCTTTTTAACTCAATCCGGCGATGTCCGATGCGAAAAACCAGTTTTGGCAATTTTTACCATTTTTTTTGGACCTGTTGCGACGATTAAAAAGTGTTCGATTTTAGTTCCTTGAATTTGTATCATAATTATCTACTCAAAGCAATTTTTTTCTCCGAACTCAGAATTAAAAACTTCAAAAAGCTAATTCTATCACACTATTCGGGGATTCACAGATACAAGGTCGGTATATCCCCGCGCTTCGCATCACACAGTGTACCATAAACATCGATTACCGACTCTTGTCGCATCTAAAGAACCGTAAGGCAAGAACGGATTGTCGCTGTTTGTAGATTTTATAATAGTACAGGGTAGGAATGGGCGCAAAAGACCCAAATAATATCGAATTTTACTAGTAATTGGTGAGCCCAATAGTTCGGCCGGACGTCCGGGGTCCGGTCCGGTAGATTGGCCGGATTTCCGGTGTTCGGTGAATTTTAAGTCCGTTCCATTCCTAGTTCTTTGCATCCATTATTTTAAAAATTAGGTGAAATAAACAATAAATGACTATAATGACATTAAAATTAAATATATAAAAAAACTATAAATAATATATCAATAACTTGAACTTTTACTCATATTTGTTAATTATAATATGTGTGGATCAATTAATTCGTGTACCCTACTCCGCTCATTACAAAGCAGATATTTTTTAACTTGGTTTTGAAAGTTTTGATTGAGAGTGACTTATTTTTTATATTATCTGGAAGCAGTGGCGGCTCCTCGAAAGAGGCTAAGGAGCCTCACAAATTTATCTTGTTGATCATTCTTCATTTTATTTCCTGTTTCTCTAATAATTGTTTAAATTTTACAATTAATTCCCCGTTCTCAGTAGTTATTTTTAATCTGGCAACAGTGCCCTGAGGCTAGACTCTCTATATATCTCAAACGCTGAGCATGTGTTGTTCAACACAGTTGCCGTTTTTCCGACCAGTCAATCGCCAAATAAGGTGAAACAGCGAAAACGGCAACACCCTCTAGAGGCTAGCCTGCCGCCCGCCTTTAAGTTCAGTACAGTCGGTGTGGTACGGAATACGACACATACGTGTTGCGTCAGTGCTTGTTTTGTTTTATGCGGGTATAATGGTTGAGTGACGCCAAGCGAAATAAGGTTAGATTAGAATTCGTCTGTTCGGTAAGTTATTAATTGTAAAAATGGACAACTAGTGGAAAGATTTTTAGGGTTCTACGATGTTAGTTCGGGAAGAACAGCGGTCAATTTATTCAATTTTTTAATGGATAAATTTCAACAATTCGACTTTGCGAATAAATCAGACTTACGACGGCATCTGTAATGGCGGGACATTTAAACGGTCTTCAAACAAACGAACGTAAGTTTTAAGTAGCATAGTAGGAAACAGAATTCCCTGTAATGCTCGAACGCGAATAAATCAGACTTACGACGGCATCTGTAATGGCGGGACATTTAAACGGTCTTCAAACAAACGAACGTAAGTTTTAAGTAACATAGTAGGAAACAGAATTCCCTGTAATGCTCGAACTCTATGGAATTTTACATCACATGCAATGTTTAGTTTACCATCCATAAAAATAAAGACAAATTAATTGAAACATTTGATTTTATATTAAACAGTGATGACTTTTCAACAGATCAGGTTTCATTAAATGCTGCTGTTGGTTTAAAATCTTATTTAGAAAATCAAGAATTTTTGTTTTTTCTTGATACTTTTAAATTAATATTTGAACAAACTGATCTTATTTTTCAAATTTTACAACATAAATTCTCTAATATAATTTATTCAAGAGATCGTTCAAAACATCTCATTGATAAAATTTCAAGTTTCCGTTATACAGAATTTCATTTTAATATTTTATTTGGAAATTATTCAACTGATGAGGAGGAAAACATATAATTTGATAGACAAGAAACTACATTATAAACAATTTTTTTATGAAATTTTAGATACTATTAAAGGTCAAATATTGAGATTCGATTTTCCGATTTACATGAATTGAAGTTTTTCGATTTGACGAATAGAAGATTTTTCGAATCTTTTTCAAAAGAGTTTCTCAATACACTTTCAGATAACTTAGTTCTAAAATATAATTTTTTTGATAAAATAGCGCTGCACAATGAATTATGCGTTGTATACTGGGATAAAGATATTTTAGGCCAGTACGACAGTCACGCCGATATGATAAAATATATGATAGATAATGATTTGCAACAAGTCTTACCTCAGTTTTATAAACTACTTTGTCTGACAGTCACCATTCCTGTCACGTCGGCATCGGTGGAGAGATCATTTTCTACTCTCAAACGAATTAAAACATACATGCGAAATACAATGGGCCAAAATCGTTTATACAATGTTAGTTTAATATCTATTGAAAAAGATTTAGTAAAACACTTAAAACATAATGATACATTTTATGATAATATTATTGATCATTTTTCGCAAATTAAAGACCGTAGAATTTCGTTAATATATAAAAAAGTTGATAAAATTAATTAAAAAAAACAAAATATGAAAAATTCCAAAAAAAAATAAAAAAAATTAAAAATCCAAAAAAAATAAAAAACAAAAAATGAACGAAAAAAAATTTGTGGGCAAGAGAAACTCTATACCTCCACGTTGGTTCTTGCTGGGTAACAATTAATTTCGTCACTGAAGTAGCTGGTACGGTCGCTGCGCGAAGGTTAAATTAATTGACTGAATATAGTATATTTTTACAAAAACGTTTTATGTCCAGCCTCCTCTCCCAAAAAGTTCACGAGTCGCCACTGTCTGGAAGTGAGTTATATAACCTTGATGACAGGTAAGTATGACATCTTTGACCTATTGTTTTTCCAGCGACCGTGGTTTTCGACAGTAATTTTGTAGCACCTCTAGTTGAATATTGATGTTCTACTAATGGTAACGAGTTTTTATTTTTGTGATAATAAGTAACAACATTTAAAAAGTGTGTGTCTAATATCTAACATTTTGGTTTCAGAAAAAAGTAGTTTTGTTGGATACCTTTTGTCTTTATAATACATTATTTTCAAAAACCGTTTTTGTAAAATTGACAAATTTTTCAAATGAGTATCAGCCAAACCACCCCAACTCAATATTCCGTATGACCAACGAGATTCTACTAAAGCAAAGTATATTACTCTCATAATGCGACGTATCTAATATTTTTCTTAAATATTTAAATTTGCACAGGATACTTCTTAAAGTATGTATACAATTGTCAACATGATAGTTCCATTTTAAATGACTATCTATTGATATACCTAAGTATTTAATGCATTCGGACCTTTTTACTTTGATTACAGATTCGTGATATTTTATAATTAACTCTTTATATTATAGCTATTTTTATAAGAACCAAATGTTAAAATTGTAGTTTTTTCATAATTTATTGTTAAGTTCATATGACTAAACCAATCTAGTATCTTAATAATATCCATTTCTACATTGTCTTTCAGGGTTTCCCAGGATGAAGTTTGATAGAAGACAGTCGTGTCATCGGCAAAACTTCTCCACGGCAAGTTAGAGTAAGTAAATTATTAAGGTATATTACAAAGATAATATGTCCCAAGGCTGTACCTTGTGGAACACCATATTCTATCTTTCTCTCATTACTTGTTTCAGTTTTAATTTGTACAGATTGTTTACGATTTGTTAAATAGCTTTTAATTAGTTGATAAGCATTTCCCCTGAATCCTAGATCCTCCATACTCTCCAACAATTTAATTAATTAATTTAAATTGTTCCTATAGTTGTTTACTTGTTTTGAGTAAATATTATCAGGATGTTGTTGACAGTTTTTGTACATACTGTCTCTTTTATTTACTGAATTTATCAAACTTTTTGTAATCCAACATTTCCTTTTGGCCTCTTTATGTTTTATTTTTCTAATGTTGCGTACATGTTGATTTTTTCCTGTAAAGTATGTATTAAATATGTAGTAGCTTCTTCAATATCATAAGTTTGGTACAGTAAATTCCAATCAAATGTTTTTAAATCTTTCCTTAATCCGTCATAATTTATGTTTTTAACATTTCTTCGATTCAAATAGATAGGTCTATTTTTGATTCCAAGCTTAATATTCTTTAAGGTAGAATAATGATCGGTAATATGTGACTTTAGAACGAACGGTAAGATATCTTTGTTTACATCTATGTTGTTACATTTAACTATTATATGAACATGAACCTGTGGTGCTTTGGGGTCTAGTTATTGTGTTAATTGTTGATATGAAATTATATTCGCTTAACATATTCAAGTATTCTCGAGTTATTTCATTATCTTGCAAAATGTTTATATTAAAATCTCCTACTAATATATGTAGATCACATTGTTCATTCTTTTTTTGATTTAAGTAATTTTCCAGTTGTAGTATGAATGGTTTTGGAGACGTAGAAGGTGATCTATAAATTGCAGTTATTATCAAATTTTTATTTTGGATATTTGAAGATAGTAGTTCTATGGCTTGGAATTATTTTAAAATTATAATTCAAGGATTTTTGTAAGTAAACTAATGTGCCATCATTTTTATTAATATTGCCCTCGTAAATTATGTTGCAACCTTTCAGCTGACATAAGTCTAAATTATGAATTTTCCAAGTTTCAGTTTGCACAAAACACTCAAATTGTGATTCAAATTGACTAATATATAGTTCTAGTTCATCCAAATTTTTGTAATGCTTCTTATATTCTGATGGTATAATTTGAAATTTATGTCGATAATATGTCTTTTTATAATATTGTTGTATTCTAAAATGTTTGCAGCTTCAGTTGTATTAATTGGCGAAGAGTTATAGTCACGAATGTTATTGATCCATTTTATAAAAATGTAAGAAAATATAGAGCTTCAATTATATATACAAAAATTTATGAATAAGAATAGAGAGGTAGATTATATATATAAACGTATAAATTTGGGAAAGGGAAACTTATTAACTTATACAGTTAGTTCTTTCTCTAAGTTTTTCTACTTGTTGTTTGTAGAACCATTGCGTTCCAGGATTGCGTATGCACTTTTCATATTTTTTGCTTCTTTCAAAACTTTAACTTCATAGAAATCATCGTCTATCAAAAATTCATTTTGGTTTTTTATGGCTTCGATTATATCCTCTTTTGATAGTTCTTTCTTAATATTTGCAATTGTTATGGTAGGTTTTCTCAAAGTCGTTTCCCTAACTATATAATCTGTTCCTAAATTAGTAGCGGCTACGTTTTTCATTTTATCGGTGGAGTTTTTAGAATTGCATTTAATAACAACAGAACCATCTCTGCCATTTCGAAACATGTTTATTCCAACATTTATTTTGCCAGGATTTACTTTTCTTTCTAATTCTAGTCTTGTTGCGAAACTTTCTTGCTTTACTTTGGGTTTAATGATGATGCAAGGCAGATTCTTTCTTATAGGAACTGGTTTGGTTAATACATCAGAATAAGTGGGTACTGTTTCATTTGAAGTATTTGAGACTCCAAGATTGTTTAGTTCACATTCACGTATATGTTGTGGAGCCATGATTTCCACCCCAATTTGTGCCTTACAGGCTGAGTGCAATGAATTACCATTAACTCTACGTAGACAATTCCTTGCGTATAAATTCGTTATCAAACTGCGAGCATCATTTGATGAAGAACTGAGTATTAGAATAACAAATTTATGTACGGATAACCTGACAAGTTCATATTGGAAAAACCGAAATTCTCCTCCTTGTGCACAAGCTGTTGAATCAATGGGTGACATATCACAATTTTTATTTAACAACAGCTGCTATAATTATTTTTGCGGACCCTACAAGCAAATATTGCTAGATATCCCTGTCATTCTACCTAGCTATTCTAAGATAGATAACTTGAACCATAAAATATTACTCCAAGAATTGGAACATTACGAAAATTTTAAAAAAATCTACACAGATGGCTCAAAAATGCCTGAATCAGTGGGTCTCGCTATTTATATTCCCGATGATAATCATATAATAAATTTTCGACTATGTAAATTTTCTTCCATATTTACTGCTGAGGCTATGGCGCTATTACAAGCTTTGAACTATTGTCAGCGTTGTGTAGCTAAAGAAACGATTATATTATCAGATAGCAAAAGCGTATTGAAATCCTTAAAAAACGTTAACCGTAAGAGTTCACCCCTTATTCTAATGATAGTCCGGAAATACATGGAATTACTTGAACAAAATTATAGTATTATTTTTGTTTGGGTTAAAGCGCATTGTGGAATAAAGGGAAATGAAAAGGTTGATCTGTACGCAAAGCATGCAACCAATTCTGAAAACTATCTACATAAAGTCACACCACACAGTGATTTCATCTGCAACTACAAATCAGAGATTAGGAGAACATGGATATTACTTTACAAACAGCAAAATCTGCGAAAACCTACAAACTATTTTTTGATTCATCCAGAAATTCCAAGAAAATCATGGTATCACAAAACGTTACAATTGCCAAGAAAAATATACACCACTATCGTCAGATTGAAATTTAATCATGGTCGCTTTCCTGCACATTTAAATTATATTAAAATACTTCCCACAAATCTGTGTGAATGTGGCGAAGTAGGTGACCTTAATCATTTGTTTTTTAATTGTCCGCTCCATCAATTGGAAACTGCAACCTTAATAGAACAGTTAAGGCCGTACAACTTAAATTACCCGTTAAATATAAACTACTTGCTAAGCACTCAAGACATAAGCTTATACCAACTGCTGTATAAATTTGTTGTTTCTGCTAGGTTAGATATTTAGTATTTGTGTAACCTCCCTCTCAACCTATGTTAAAAACCTGGACATTACCCATGGTCTTCCTATGTTTTGTGTAATAAGACGTTATGAGGGACCCCTTAACGTGAAAAGTATCCCTGTCTATAATCCCTTGAGTTTTTTTTAGGTGGATGATTTGTAATAACTAAGTTTTATGACGCTGGCAATGGCACCCTTACTATATTCTGAATTCTTTTATTCCAATTAATTATTGATATTGTACCCTTGCTGTACGTGACAGAGGCTGTTGGCTAAAGGTTACGACCAAAGCCATATAATTAAAAAAAAAAAAAAAAAAAAAAGTCGTTTGAAATTTGATAAAAATATTATGGTGTAGAAAGTAGTGCTCTAGGACTTCTTTTAACTATTTTAGAAATAGCTGAGTAAATGCAATATATCCTTCCGACTTAGTCGCGAACAATATAATAATTACAATTTAGAACACTTTTGGTACTCCATTCACATTTAATTGCGTGTTCCTTCCTTACTATTCTGTGATCTTTGGCAAGTTCAATGATTTCAAATTGTCTTGTTGTGTTGTAGTTCGACCATCGGAGAATTGAATAATTGGGTTCAAGTTTCTATTTTTTGCTTTTATTAGCCTGATGTCATCTTCCATATGATTTTCAATGGTCTTAGTTTACTATTAAGAGTTAAATTTACAATACGAGTCATTTTGTGTATACTTAGTAAGATTGAGACTCAATGTGAATAAAAGTTTGTTTAACATTTTCGATTCATTTACAGTTGAAGCCAGCTTCATCAAACACATCCAATTACTATGAATTATTTATGTTTTTGTCTTTTCTCTAATTGAACGAAAATATAAGTATAAGTATACAGAACGTTGCTGTGTTGTTTTTGGTTGATCTAGAGAAACTTTACTTCCTAATATAATGAAAAATATTAATATCTTCTTAATATAAATTTGGTATAATTTTAAATCTCTTATTTATCAAGAACCATGTATTATCTATCAACAAGACGAGGTGCACATACATTTGACTCAACTGTAAATCTGTCAAAAATAACCTATAACAATGACTAACACTGTTAGCTGGCAGGCGCATTGCTTAGGCCAACGAATTCGGATATACGAATTCGTTGGCTTAGGCCAATAAAGGTTACTTCATAGAGACGCGAATTGCGATTAATATTCTCATTGGTCAATTTGAATTTTAAAAAATGGCGGAGAAAGGTCCACCGGCGATTGTTTAATTTCTTGCGAATTCCCAAGATTTGAAATCTGGGGGTGGGAACCTTGAGATAGTTTCAATATTTTGCGAGCATTCGCGCGAATTATAGCTAAAGCATGCGCTGAGGGATTCATCACCTCTTCTTGTTTGTGTAGCTTCTCTTTCTTTATTATTATATTATATATTGTAAATTGGTAAGAAATGAATCCTGATCCTGATGAGGTATCTACGTTGTAAATTTATATATTTTGGTTAGAAATAACTCAAGTAAATGTATTTTTAGTATTATTTTGAATGCAGCGACAGTGGTAGCACCCTCGGTTCATTGCAATACAAACAACATAATTGCATTGAGTTTGCACAGTCTGAAGATGTGACCAAAAGCGTCCAAATGCCTGCAGATTGAAGGAATTACATACATAAACGGCAATTTCATGCCTTTGTCGCCAATGGAATAATAGTGAAAAAATAATGTCCCTAAAATAGTTGCGAAAGTTCGCGAGTATATGAAATAGGACGCGACTTGATTTTTGCGAAAGCGAATATTCGCAATTCGCAATTTGCGCCTCTAAGAAGTACCTTAAGTGAAGTGGTCCCTAAGTATATTCAGTGTCAAAAGTGGTGACTTGGAGAACCCTTATTATTCCACTTTCTGGTATGCATTTTTATTAAGTTTGACCTCCTGTCATTCTAGACTTCTTCTTGGTTTTTACTATGTGTCAAATTTAGATAGTTGATGTGACAGCAGGTGTCACTGTAAGGTTATATCTAGTTTGAATAATTTAGGAAGTTAACCTGATGGTAGGTGTCAGTAAAAAACATAGAGTAATAGTTTAACGTCTGTTTCCAAATCATTTCCAATATATTTTCTGTTCCTACAATCACACATTTGACTAGAAGAAGTGTTCGAAAAAGATATTTTGCTAAAAACGTGAGGGAAGTTAGAAATCATTTGATGACAGTTCATTCGACTTAGAATATATAGTAACAACATTATTTACTGTACTGAGATATTTCGTTCATCAAAAATTATGTAAGCATCGTCAAAGTTTCTACACAAAAAAAACTAGAATCAAGATAGGAAATACTTACATCTTC
Source organism: Endomychus coccineus (assembly GCA_958510875.1). Lineage (NCBI taxonomy): Eukaryota > Metazoa > Arthropoda > Insecta > Coleoptera > Endomychidae > Endomychus > Endomychus coccineus. The sequence goes on from OY294067.1 coordinate 203,175,173, forward strand.
TATAATAAAAGACCAATCCTTGTCTTCGAGTTCATTTGTTCTAGGATCTTTAAATAAAGTAATAGAGACTTGATGATTTTCTGGGACATTCCACACAACTAATCCTTTATATGTGCTTTGCAGCGTAGGTTCCCAAGCCATCGGCACAGAAGCAACTCTCCGAGAACGGCGGGCCCAAACTACAGATAATTTGTGTGGTTCCCTGAAAAAAGTATAAACTTGAAGCACGTGGACATGGCCATGACATTTAAATCAGGATAACAAGATTGGAAATGATATTTCTGTTATAGTCACTTATACTCCTTCAATGTTCAATTTGTTGAAGAAATCGAGAACTTTTGGAGCTACCTATTACTCCAAATACTTGAAGGCGTAGTTCAGACATATACTTTAGTATAATATAAAAGGCACAATCACTTTGGTAATAGACCATAGCTATTACAATAGACAGTTCCAATCAAGAAGAAAAGTATTTGGCTCAGAGTATTTATAAAGATTTGTTTCTGGATCTTCCACCGGAACGACATGAAAAACGAACAACGACATCAGACCATTTTTTCGGAAATGTATGTATTTTATATTCAACATAATTACGCAGAATGTTACAGATGAATGCTGTCTATATTTTATGCGTATTCAATCTTGTTATTACATTATTACGAAATGTAAAACTTTTCTAAATATTTTTATTCTTATTGGATATCATGTGATAATTTTTGAATACCGAATGATCACAGAATGCTGCAAGATAATTGGTCATGAACGTTGTCTTGTGTAATTGCATACTTCATTCGATTCTGAATAAAGGGATCATAGCTTAGGAATAAGTAATTTTTTCAAACTCGATCAAAGGCTTCAGTAAAATATATGTGCACAGGACTTCAGTTAGGTTTGTAAATTAGCAATTTAATATTTGGTTATGTACCTAACCCAAGAAACAAAACTATCTTATTCAGAGCAAATTATTGTTAGATCAACAGCAAAAATAGTCACCGTTAAAAGAAATGATCTTATAAACATAGATTAGGTTTGTGTAGATACTCAGTATCTCGTAGTGGACTCCAACATCTCAATATAATAGTTTCAAATCAAAATAGATTAGTTCAGTGTCCATTGCCTGAACGTTTTAGAATATACTTGACATGATAATAAGATAAAATAATAATATCAAGTCACTTATTAAAATCAAATGAAGTCACTTACATGAAGATAAAACAATGTTAAAATTATGTTTCAAATGTCTGTAAGACTAGTGTGACATAGTCAGAAAATAGATACATTGTTCAATAGTTCTGACGTCACTACAAATAATTAACGTTTATTAACAATAATGAAATGTTATACTGGGTTCCATTATGAGTACCAAAAATGTTCAGTACTGCTACACGAAGCAGGTTATAATGATTTTGTACAATAAAAAAATTCGTAGAATATTAACGCAAATATATTAGAAGGAAATATACATTTTCTTGACGAACCATATGATCAAAATTTCTAAGCTATATATTTAATTTTGTTGCATTTCGATGAATTAGTGATATTATAATGCAGAATTTATCTCAGAGTATACTAGAAGGAATCGAAGACATATTTTAATAAATTCAGTTCATTGCATAAACATTTGAATAACATGTATTCGACGTTAATCATGTCTAGATCTATATGTTGTAAAATACCATAAAACTGAGTAATATCCGAGTTTAAACTTCCGCCTGGCATCAGTGGGTAGAAAACGATGATGAATATTTATTATCCTCGACTAATATCATCAGAATAATTCACTTATTATCTTGGGTTTTGTCTCATTACAGCGGCATGAAAAATGTTCGCTGTCTGGAGGATAGATAATTGATTTAGGTATATATGACAACTTTAATAACAATAATTGACAAAATGACAGTATGAGACGCAAAAGCATCACGAACGCATTTGTAGTGCATGAATGTATGTTAAAAACGTAACCTCCTTGATAGGAACACTTCATTAACTTCACTTAGTTCTGATGGAGAGTAATACAATAACTTCTTGATGTTTATCTTGCAGAGTTTACATACTTAATAAACAAAAGAAACATGTTATCTGCCTTAACTTGCTATTTTGCTTTTATTAGGTTCCGGTCCTGGTCTATGTTTGCTTCAACCGATTATACAAAAGTAGACTTTTATTGATTTATTGATAAGATATACAGGAGCAGAGGCGTGTAGCTTATAACGTTTCGTTTTAAAAATAAAGGAAAACTACCTTCTTCTAATAGAGTGCACAATGTGTTTAAATTCGAATAAAAAAATAGAAAACGGAAACTGTAGTTCTAAATGTAACTAAGCCTTTCAATAACACTGGCAAGAAAGCACAAAAAAACGGAACATAGCCTTTTATCGCTGGCAAGTATATATAAGAAGCCATATTCCCAAGATGGAAAACTTACAAGTTACTAGATGCACTGGTCACAAGATCATATCTATACTTGAAGGCGTTTGTCGATGATAACAATTTGGTGAAGTTCCATTTTGCAGAAATACAGTTTGAAAAAGAAATGTCGACGCCATGACGTTTTAAATGTTTCAGCCTTCAGTTCATATGAGCGACCCCTGAGCCGAGAATCTTTTTTATATTTTAGTCTAGGTGATTGGTCAAATGAACAATTGTTGTGAGCGATATTGTAAGTAGTGAACAGGTTTCCGCTTTGTCGTATTGGTAGATTAAGCAGCGTACATCTGGTCTCATACGATAACTGGTTGTAGCCTTTAATAAACCTAGTTGCTGTTCTTTGAATTCGCTTCAAAATTTGGATATCTTTAACAAGATGAGGACCAGACCAATCGCGCCAGAAAACCCAAATGCTTTAGCTGAAGCTACTCTTCCCCACCGATCGGTAAGTGGCTTCAGGTTCCCATATCGTGTGCCCTAAGTAACCTAATAGTACCCAAAATGACTGCCTTCTGCATCCGATCTATCAAGATTTGTGTAGAGTTTTTGCAGGCCGGAATAATCAAGTTGGGAGTGTTGGGGCGCAGCGAAAACCGAATTCCTTGTATCCTTTTTTTCCTCCTATTTCAAGACTATGTTCTTCTCTGCCGGAGCAGAGAATCCTTGTTTTGTTTATCGAGGAGGACGTCAGGCCTATTTACTTGTTTGGACCTGACGGTCGGAAACGAGTAATTCCAGTAGATCTGGCATTTTTCGTTTCCGACAACGGACTTAATATCTCCTGGCATGTAAGGTAACACTGGCTATTGATTTATTCCGTACGAGTGCCTTAGATGAAAATTCAGCACTCGTAAGGCCGCAGGTGGAAAAGTGTCTCAGGCGCCTTTCGACAGGTCCTGTAGCTCACATCAGAAACCTGCACACCCATCACGTTGCGGCGATAGACCAAGGTATTGATTACGCCATCTTGGCAAGCTGCAATAAATCGCTCGGTCTCGGATGTAAGCCCAGCTGACCTTAGGTAGCCACCGTCAGCCTGGTTGATTAGCCGAGCGTTTCGATATTTCTGTAGAAAACACCGTGTATCCGCTTGTCAACATGCCACCTGAGCGTAAGATCTTGTTCCGCAGCATTTATATGGGCTTTGTAGGTCTTCTCGACTGATGTGAAATTCGAGACCAAGTTTTTCCACAGCTTTTTGTGCTGCCTTAACGGCCATTTCGTGACTTTTGACAAGGCAAAGGAGGGGGTCCGAACTCCTAACCTCCTTGGTGACGTGGGAGATAAATACGGAAAAAGGACGACCTACGATGTAAACTGGGATAGATATGCATTTTTTCAGGTGTCTTTATCGAGTCAATGTAGCTCATCGACCGTCCATTTCACCACTCCAAATAAGTAGAGCATGGCTGGAACGTCAAGCATATTTGTTGCAGACACCTTGTTTGCACTCGATAGTTCGACGACTAAATCTTTCAAACGAGGTTTCTGTACTTGCCGCAGAGAGACACCTTTACCTGGGATGCGTCATAAGTAGGAGGCCGTTCAATTCCCAGCATCAAGATGTTTCAATATGCTTCCGTCGGCCTCAAATGAAGCACTGCGCACTGCCTACTGCCTAAAATAAATTGATGGTCTGATGACTCCGGTTGTTCGATGGTTCAGAGTAATATCCGCGAGTCCGCCTTAACGCAATGGAGAGCGGCATTAGCAAGATGTTGAACAATAGTCATCGCGAAGTTCGTTCGCCCACTCAGAGCAGTCATTTACGTTGCAGTCGTCATCGTCTGGACCCACTTGTTGGGCCCCACTCACCTGTATTGTAGAGGTTGTCACCTCTAGGCTCGGATATGTGATGGCGCTACTCACCAGTGAGAAAACGGGAATCTCATTTTATGACGTGAGCACCAGTTAAGAACGGATTGTTTGAAATCCAATTCCAAACGGGGTAAAAAAGATTCGGAATAGTTTGACGTTTTTGACAACTAATCACATACAATTTTATATGAGACAGATCCATAGATTATCATCATCACAGTTCAGACTGTCTATGTTATGACAGACAACACAAAGCGTCAGCAAAACAGGTAACGTTTACGTGACAGACCTCATTAATAATTCAAATAAGCTTTCACATGACAGAGTATGGTTTTATGTCTTTCGACGCTTTTAGCTATTTCTACTAATTTGAAATATCCATTTCAAGTCTTGAGACTTGTGGAATCATATTGCGGCGTTGGAGTCGATGCCTTCTTCTTCTACGGATATTAGTTCTTTCTGCAGGCGTAGCCCGCAGACAACAGCTAGAATTACTTATTTGATCAGACCAACTTAAATTGTTTTCAATGGTTATGCCTAGGTCCACACGCATTTGACTCGATTCAGTGATAACTGTCCGAAAAAAAATTGCCTCGTAGGGTTCGTAGATTCAAAGTGTAACACTTCCTCAGTATACGCAGTATAAGGGAAATTAATCTAAAGTGGTGAAAATAGGAACTGTATTGTTTTTGGGTGCGATAGCTCCGTTTCAAGTGACATTTTTGACATCAATCTTCCGTTTTTCAAATGGAATTATACAATTATAGTATTATATTGAACCATAATGACAACGGCATTTGTATGATTATAAATATATATCACACGTATACAGGGTATTGCACGAGAGCCGTTCGTTAGAAGTTTTCGGGGTTAGAAAAAAATTAGAATTCTGAAATTTTGGGTTCCAGGGTTATCTAAGATTTTCTTTCTTTTCAAAATATTTTCAAGATCATACTACTTCCGGTTACACCAGAAATCGCCATTAACTTCCTTATTTTAAATGGAACACCAGGTATATTATTTCATTTTTAGATTCCTGAGAAAATTTCATAGTGGATTCCATCAGGTTTCCCTATACCTATTTTCAATTTTTTCTCAGATATCTTGATTTTTTGAAAATTTTGACAGATGTAGCGCTGTTCTGAGCATTGCGCCCTTTAACCAATTTCGATTGGTGGAAAGCGCTTCTGGGGTAAACGGAAGCACAGGAATGATTCTTTCGAATGCCATATTGACAACTGATTTATCGCATACAGGGTATCCAAAATTTAATGACCAATTACATCATTTTAAAAGTTGAAAAAGTTCGTTTTTTCAAATAGGACACCCTGTATTTTATTGGATGGTCGGATGCAGAATTTGATTCTGCATCGATTTGCTATAACATTCCCTATACCTATTTCCAGTGGTTTTCTTGTTACTCCATATTTTTATCAACAGGTGATCAAACTCCAAATATTCTGCCAAAATTCAAATGCGGGAAGATATCTGGAGATACTGAGAGGGTTTGTTAGTGATTTTCTACATGCCCTACCTCCACGTGATAGAGCAAACAGTTGGTATCAGCTTGATGGTGCTCCAGCACATTCCACTATAGCTGTACACCCGCAATTGTCACTGATGTTCGAGGATCGGTGAATTGGCCCGCGAGGACCTTGGAACTGGCCACCCAGATCACCCGATTTGACCCCCTTGGATTTTTACCTCTGGGGTCGCATAAAAGAACTAGTGTACTCTAGGCCGGTACAAACTAGAGAGGAATTTTTGAACCGTGTACACCATGCGCTTACTAATATAAGTCCAGACGAACTTCGGAGGTCTGTTTCGTGAGGAGTATATGACAGAGTTATTCAGTGTTTGAACCAAAATGGAGGTCATATAGAACAATTATTGTAATTTTACATTCTCTTATTATTTTATGTCATTATGTTCCAATTTTTTGTTTTTATTTTATATTTCGTTCAAAATGTTATGTACTAAAGTCATGTTCTAATTAAAGTAAATTTTTTACCGTTTCATTGATGTTTATTTGGCTTCGAAAGGCAAGCGATGTTTCGGTTTCTGCCAAAAAACCACATTAAAATAAAAAATATGGATTAACAAGAAAACCACTGGAAATAGGTATAGGGAATGTTATAGCAAATCGATGCAGAATCAAATTCTACATCCGAACATCCAATAAAATACAGGGTGTCAAGATATCTAAGAAAAAATTGAAAATAGGTATAGGGAAACCTGATGGAATCCACTATCAAATTTTCTCAGGAATCTAAAAATGAAATAATATACCGGGTGTTCCATTTAAAATAAGGAAGTTAATGGCGACTTCCGGTGTAACAGGAATTAGTATGATCTTGAAAATATTTTGAAAAGAAAGAAAATCTTGGATAACCCTGGAACCCAAAATTTCAGAATTCTAACTTTTTTCTAACCACGAAAACTTCTAACGAACGGCTCTCGTGGAATACCCTGTATATTTAAACTGCAAAACTGTTCGAAATTCTCATTTTAAGATTCAAGTGACGTCACAGTCAGTGTTTACTCTGTGGCAAATTATGATAGTTCTTATGACAGCGGGTGTCAGTATAAAAAAATGTTATATTATAGTGTGAATAATTTAGAAAGTCAACTTGATAGCAGGTATCAGTATAAAACAGTGTTGTGAATTACATTATGCAGACCATGTAACGAAGCTTAAATTTTGAAAGATTATTTAATTTAGATCAGGCAATAAATACGGATGTTACATGTAATCTCAGTTTGAACATTCATTATTTCAATGGATATAAATGAATTCCGAATGTGTATTCCGTGATTGCCATTTTTCTAAGTCTCCGTAATTTCGAATAAGTATAATTATTCAAATAGATGAATCAAATTCATGTCCGTTCAAAATTGCATTTCATTCCGATAAAATATATTGCAAAAACAGGGGTCTGGCCAGTTAAGAAACCAAACTTTGTGCAACCTTATGTATAAAAAAGGCGAACGTCCAAAAAAACTCCTTGCTTAGTCCGCCGAGAGAAACTACCGGAGCGTCATGTGCGCGAATTTTAGATCTAAAAAGTAGCGTCACTTTTATACATTGTTCGGGGCATAAGTAAAAAACCTTTGGCACAAAATAAGGAATTGGTGGAGCAGACCTGTCCAGAACCTCGGAAAACATATAAAAGCCGTGACAGCCAAAAGATTGCGCTCTTGTGATTTCGAGTTAGAATCAGTACCGTTGCCCTCTTGTGTTTTTGAATTTCAATCAGTGCAGTTACTCTCTTGTGATTTCGATTTAGAATCAGTACCGTTGCCCTCTTTTGTGATTTCGATTTTCAATCCGTACCGTTAAAGTGTGATTATCACTAATATGATATTTCACTTTGATTCTAATAAATCAAAGTGAAATAATTATTATCCGAGTTCAAGTCAGATTTGAAAAAGTGAATTAACAATAGTGTTCCGTTTAAGTGAAATTTCGTATAAGGTAAATGGCTTAATATTTTATATCCGGGCATTACGATATTACGTATTTAAACCGTTTGATATATCGTAGTGCGTTTTAACAACATTTCAAGTAATATGGCTATCTGAATATTTACCGAATACCGCTATTACGCTAGGACGTGTTTGATTCGTACTTTTCCGCAAATTGATCATTCTGAATCATTTGTCAACCGATTCCGTAGATATCTTGAAAGAGTTTTCATTTACCGTTTGAGCTTCATTACATTTTCCGTCTGGGTGTAATTTTGTGAAATAATACCGTTCAATTGCATTTATATTGATTATTCTGAAAGTGTACTTGTTATATTTATTATATATTTTATTATTTGGAATTCCCCGTTTTATTAAATTATTTCTGCTCCATCTTCAAGCGAGCTAAGTTTTAACCAGGTATCAACTGTAATTAAAGCCTACAATTCTGATACTGTTTTCTGCCCATTGGACAAGGCTATCTTTAGATAGCATAGTGACAAGCCTTGTGGAAAGGACCCTCCCTAGCAGAAGCCCTCAAAAGGAGTAAACCTTTGGGAAAAATCTGGCGCCCGAGGATTTTAAATAAGCACTTTACCGAAAAGTCCCAAGGTACACGTCATAACCATTAATTGGAATAAAATTTATGTAATATTTATAAATAATTTCCATATACTACAATCATTTGACGGACAGAAGTGCCAGAAAGCTGTTTTGCTAACAAAAGATCAGTAGTCGACTGATCACAGTTCATTTAATATTTAATGGAATAAACCACTCCAAGCACCATGTTTCAAGTATGATTAGATCGGACACAACTGTATAACAGTCTAGGGAAAGATTCCCATACAACTTGTCGCCATCACCAAATGAGGCAAACTTGGACGCTAAGCAATAATGCAAATCGGCTATGTATAAAACAAATAAAAAAAGTGTAAAGCACCCCTGACGAACTCCAGATACTATGTTGTACGAATTTGACCGATTCTGACCCACCTTTAGGGAACATTTCCGGTTTGTTGGAAAAGTCTCGATCCAAGCTAAAAGTGGAGCTAGTATAACGAAATTTCTGCTTTTTGACACTCTTTCAAACGCTTTTGAAAAACCTAAATAATCAGATCCACGGGACAGTTTTCATGCAACAGGATCTAGCACGTATGAAACCATGCTGGTTTGGCGACATAAAATAGAAAATTTAAAAAGAGTCACGTCACATCGATGACGTCATTTGAATCTTAAAATGAGAATTTGGAACACTTCTGCAGTGTATTTTTAATCAGAAAAACACGGTTGTCCTTATGGTCAAATAAAATTTCATAATTTCATTTGAAAAAATGAAGATGGATGTCAGAAATTAAACAGACGTCGCCTTATCTCACCGGGCGGCAGGGTGTAATGTTTTTAGTTTTGTTTGGATGTTATTCGAAGGAAGTTTATAATGATGAGTGCTCCACAACTTCTGACACATGAATTCTGTGGACAATTTCCTCCAAATGAAGCAGGTGGGATGTGAAAATTGGTATTTGTTAAAAAAAGTTATTTTTCATGTTATATGTTATTTTCTTCAACAATAATTATAAAATGGACATATAAATAATGTTTCAAGTAATAATGGTGTGATGTTTATAATAATTTATTAAATAAAACCTGAAAAAAGTAGGTTGTCCTGGACTTGGTACAATTTGCAACTAAAGTTGCTGAATTCAGCTCCAAATCCCACCATGTCAATAAATAAAACCAATTTTATGTCAAAACTACAGCTCAAACATTTTTTCTATTTTGCTCTTCAAATAAAAGACTAAATTAGAATATATAACAAAATCAAACAGAAAGGTGTAAAGACGGCAGTAGTCATCTGTAATAGTTTATAAATGTCACTGCCATATTTTGCTTCTATACCCCTCATATACTTCAATACTTTAAATTACTTCCAGAATATACAATTATAAAAACAGATGCTTTTAGAGTTCAACCTTTTGTTTTGCATTTAAGTATACAAATAACGCATGCCAATATCAGTATATTATAAGCAGAGGCAACTAAAGATATAAGTTGACTATCTAGTTTATGTGTATCGTAATTTGTACAAATATACTTTTAACACATTTTACTAAGTAACTTCAGGGTAAGTACTAGATATTACTAAGTAACTTCAGGGTAAGTACTAGATACTTTCATATTTAGTGGCAGTAAATTGAAAGATTCTTGGTGTTAAATATGCAACAAATTTGAGAGGAGGTTTTTAAACAATAGAATTTGCAACTTGTACAATATTCTTCTTACGTGTTATAAACATGACACGAAATCTTACTTCATTTCAGTAATTCTAAAATCCAAGCTTAATTTTAACTAACTTAATGATGCATAACAAAATCAGAACTAAAAATAGTTGAATAGGTAAATTTTTCAAACATCTAAATCAAGTGAAATTGTACATAAAATGAAACTTAACAAAATCATAACAAGAAATAGTATGGCTGAAAATTTGACAGTAAGGGTGAGAAGTTTGTAGAAACTCTACCAAACATGTTAAGTAATGAGTAATAGTAGTAGCACCTGTGGCATAGAGTAAATTATTGTTTATCAGCTTAATATAACTGTCCAATTATTGAGGTAAGTGTAGTGGGTGGTAAGTGTTTCATCAGTTTAATTTCAAACCAAATTCAGGCCTCATTTTGATATTGTTACAGTTCCATGTCAAGATGAAAACTATACAGAAGTTATGTCACTTAATGTGAAACATACACAAATTCTACTGTTATAATGTATAATAGGTTAATGGCAATATGTACTAAAGTACTAAAATCACTGCTAAAAGTTTCACAGCTGAAAAAGAGATTTAATAAAGGCTAAGAATATTCCCCTAACCTCTATTTATATAGATATTGTCAACTTGATTCAATTACAATTTGATATTACTTACCATTTTGGGGAAAACTCTACTTGAAGCTGATGGTAAGATACAGTATATTGGAACTTTGCAGCACGTTTATTTACCCTTTGTAGCCTTTTCCATACCGATCCCATAGTGGATGTACTTGCAGAATTCTTACTGATGAAGAAGAACATGTTAATAAATTACTATCTACATGTGAAGGAAATTGTTTGATAATTTACTAGCAATCACCAAACCCCACTCAAAACAAACTTATCTATATTTGTATAAGATATTTATATGTGTAAATTGATAAGCAATTGACTAAAAACTTAATAAAATGAAAATATTTATACCTCAGTATCAATTATTAATAATAGTGCTGCAATTTGTTTTACGGATTAATTTGTATCACATAAAAGAACTTTGACATTAGATCTATTAACCTTGCATGAATCATTTGACACTTATCCCAACAAATTTGCGTGTTATTTTTATTAATACTTTCATCCCTACCTATCTTGAACCGTTCAGGATGTAAATGGTTATTTGCTGGAAAACGTAAAAAATATTAAAAGGAATTCCATTATTGTTTTACATATTATTAATTCGGGTTCGGAATGACAATACTTCATTTCCACAACCACAACTCTACAAGCTATCTCATCCTCATCTCCACATTCTCCTTCTCAACTGTGTTCTATGAACTGTTCTGGTGTCAGAATATCACGTCACAGACAGAGAGATGTAACATATATCCAAGGACATAATTATCATGAAGATGGCCCACGTCGTACATACAGGTCTAGGGACCGCTAAGCGTCGACTGTCGCGTAGTACCAAAAGACGTCACGGGTGACGCAGTAGTCGGAGAGTATTCTCTGACAACTGTCATTCTTAAGTTGTAAACACAAAGAATACCGGCGTTTTCAGAAAAAATGACGAAACTGTGCATTGTGCCGAAATGCAAAACGGGGTACAAAAGTGTAAAGCAAGGAACTTCTGTTTTTAAAGTGCCGAAAGGTGCGGAAATGCGAAAAAAGTGGATGCTTGCGGTTCCGGATAGAAATCGTTTTAACGAGGTCTTTTATGTGAGCGAGCATGTATAACGAAAAAGGGGAAGTTATTTTTAAGGTAAGTAATACATTTTGACAAGAGTAACAGTTCTATTCCTCTCCCAAATCAGAATACTTAGTAACAATGCTTACGGTTCCGGAAAGAAATCGTTTTACCACTTCGATCCAAGCGCTAGCTAGTGGCTGAGCGAGAGACTACGAGTTTGGCGACGAGTAAGAGTAAGAGACCCATGTCAAACATACGATTCCCCAGATCTGTATGTACGACCGTGAGATGGCCCATCATGCGACTGATTTTATTAACCTGCCAGTTCCCATATATAATATCTAATCTATGCCGCCAGTGACGTCAGCGTGATGAACTATGGTCCAAGGCAATGCTGTAACAGTGCCGAGCGTATATTTTATAAATCTGAAATACTGTTTGACTGAGGTTATCAACTACCACCGGTTCCAATGTGAAATCAGCAGCTGTATGCCCTTACTTCCCAACAAGTAGCACCCACCGCAAGTTATAACTACACTTTCCAAACTTCTGATTTTTGAAGCTATAGGGCAATCCACACCACGTGACCCAATGTGGCGGTTGAGGGCACACAAATTGATAATCGCCATAAGAACATTATTGTCAGTATGGTCGCTGGGCTAGTGAAAGTGTATTTTTGGATATTTTCGAAACTTTAGTGTTGTTGATCAATAATATTCAGATGGAGAGTGATTACCTGAAGACCCTATTGTTGAAAAGCAGAGACGTTGGTGAAAATAAATCCCTATCTTGTGATCTCAGTAATTCAAACAGACCCATCATAAAACTTGATTGATTCTTTCCATATTTGGCTGGAATATCTATAAAGGAAAGGTTCAAATTGGAAAACATACTTATTTTGAAATATTTCTATTTATTGAGTCACCAGAATCCTAAAAATTTCTGTTACAGTAATTAACAAGTACGCTATAATAATATTTTTTGAGGAGTTACATGAACATTCATAAGCTGATTTGAAAATTTGGAAGAAAGAAATGTTATTAGGAACTTAGGATAATAAAATTATTTTATAACTTTTGTGCCCTTTTGTGACAGGGTACTGCCAAAGCGATACCACTCTCTCTAGTTGGTTTGATTTTTCTCTTGTCCAACCTCGCTTTTCTTTCGACTGCATCAACATTGTTCCCAACATTTTGTGAAGAATGTCCCCTGTTCTGTGAGGGAATGCAGTCAGGATTGGTTTCATTTTCTAAATGAGCAGGTTTTCCTGAAAATAAGTGCATACAAATAAATGAATTTTCAGTACACGCCAAATATTTTTCAGTGGACACTCATGTTTGCAACGACTCACCTGTTATAAAATGTCTGCTGCAGACTTTCTGATATTTGATTTTCGAATCCGTGAGATCCTTTCGCTTGATTGCAGCTAATCATAAATCTCGTCTCTTCCTCGATAAATCATTTTTACTGGTGATTTACAACTGTAGGAACCGAGTAAAACCCGACTTTATCCCTGTCGTGGCTAGACCCACAGCCAATCACAATGCAAGTAGCTGCAATTTTTCTTCAGTCGAAGCACTAATATTAATCCAAAATTAAAAAAAACCACAGAAAATAAGAAAACCAGAGGCACTTCTATCACTATGGTCCCTTATGACAAAACACAATGTTTGCCCTCAGCCGCCATATTGCTTTCATTTTAACAGATCGCTGTTTAATCACCGCTGATCCACCACTTGTAACAATCGGCTGGGTATTATTATTTCAGGTAGCGTTAATACCTCATCGAAGTGTTATATGAATTCGGAATCATTTGTTCGAACCTGCTCACTACCTGCTGGTGTATCGAAGATCTTTAGTTGATCTGCGTACCCTTAAGGTTCTTTTGAGCTGTCACCACTAGGCTAGGTGTATATTGTATAATTCAGCCCACTTAGCAGCGTTTCTGACTACGTTGCCTTGATTCCTACTCAGGGACCACCTCGAATTACGTACTGTATCATGTATATCCATTCAAGCGTACATTCTGAAGGTTGTATTCGCTGACAGGTGATTAGGAATTACCAGTTAAACTCGTTAATCATATTAAATGACAAATATATATTGGATAAGAGTTAACACAATTTGGTATGTATCAACTCAACAAGATTAGAAAGTTAGTCCCAAAATCTGATTATGGGAATGATAGTATATTAATTTAAAGACTTCTAATTCGGGTTCACTCCAAGTGGGAACATGGGAGAAGGTTATCAATGTCGCTAGTTCTAACCCGTTCGCCAGCGGGTGAGTACCTGCTCAGGTTCTCTTAAGATAGTTGGAATCGTGAGAGCTAATTAGCACAAACTCCAAAGTGTGATCGATTTCGCGCTCCACCACGCCGATGGTTGATAGGTATTATTTATAATTAAAGAAGGCTCCTCTCTCCGGCAACTTGGGGCAAGCCTAACGACCTGAGGGATCTCCGATAAACGAAATTACAATTACAATTACAGAACATATTAACAAAATAACATTGGTGGGCGGAGCATGATCTGAAGGTTAAATAACCAAATTATATTATATTGCCGACTTGAAGGTTGAAATCAACCTAACAGTTGTTCTCTGGCAATCAAAATGCACTTACCCTGTTGGTCTAATAGCACAATTTCCTCTCGAATCCCTTGCAAAAGCAAGGCACAGAGAATTTACACGTACATCGGATTGAGTTATGGGTGTTGTTGAACTGTCACAAGATGATTTCAAGGGAGCTTACATCTTCCACTAAACGCGAAAAACGCGCACAAGTCCAGCGCAACTTTACCCCTATAATAAATAACTCCTGTTGCACAAATACTACGTTTAATATTGCTTTACTTAACTGGATTCTAACTATGAGCCAATTCAATGCTTCAAACTACCCCTACAGCTATCTACAGCTCCGGGTTTCTTTCTTTTATAATACTACAAGCGAAATTTAATGTAGGTTAAATTTCTTCTGGAGTCCCTTGAATTTAAATAATTTCTTCAATGACTGTACACTTATATGAACACAACTTGATAAATTAATTTAATCTCAATCTATTTACTTGAATTTAAATTGTTACAATACTGCGACATACAGGATATTAATTGATTTCAAAAAAATATGATATTATGAACAAAAATTAACATGGGTTAAAATTTTGACTTTCAGTGTGGAGTCTAGGTAACATATATATGACTTGGATTAATGCAAACAATTGATTATTCCTTGAGAGGGAGTGAGAAGAGGCTGGACAAGAAGATTAGTCTACCGATCGAGTAAGTGGTGAAGAACTGTTCTTTTTTCCAAAGGCAATTAGTTTTAATAAACCCATTGAAGCGAGGATCAGACCACGCGCAAAGTCTAGAAAATATGTTTAATTTAGAACACCGGGGGCAGACCCACCCCCAAATGTGATTAAAGCGACCTATAGAAATACGACTAGGTGCCATAACAGTCCGTGAAGGCTCTTCACTTTACTTAGATTTCCCCTGACTATAGGTAAAAGTTTCATTGGCCTCGTGCTGTGCTTACGTTGCTAAGCAGACTTCCTTGCTGGCCCAGTGGCGGCTCGTGAACTTTTTAAGAGAGGAGGCTGGACATAAAACGTTTTTGTAAAAATATACTCTATTCAGCCAATTAATTTAACCTTTGCACAGCGACCGTATCGGCTACTTCAGTGTCAAAATTAATTGTTGCCCAGCAAGAATCAACGTGAAGGTGTAGAGTTTCTCTTGGCAAACAATTTTTTTGTTCGTTTTTTGTTTTTTATTTTTTTTTTGGATTTTTGATATTTTTTTTTTTGAAATTTTTCATATTTTGTTTTTTTACTTTTATTAACTTTTTTTATATATTAACGGAATTCTACGGTCTTTAGTTTGCGAAAAATGATCAATAATATTATCTTTTATACATAAATTCTCGGGAAATAGGTCACAATAACACTTATGCTTCATATTTTTCTTGTCTTTACGTACGTTTCGGTCTCACGACCATCATCACTTATTATGTCTAAAACTTGATTACTTAAAACTAATTGTATTACACAAAGCGTCCTAATCGCACCGATTTCAATTAAAATGCCCACGTCGCCGAAACGAACAGAAACACGATTAAACGAAATTGTTTACAATTTCGTTTAATCGTGTTTCTGTTGTTAGTTTTAAGTAATCAAGTTTTAGACATAATAAGTCTTCTGATGATGGTCGTGAGACCGAAACGTACGTAAAGACAAGAAAAATATAAAGCATAAGTGTTATTGTGACCTATTTCCCGAGAATTTATATATAATTCATACCTGGGTCAAGAATCTTTATTACAATAATATTATCATAAAATGTATCATTTTGTTTTAAGTGTTTTACTAAATCTTTTTCAATAGATATCAAACTAACATTGTATAAACGATTTTGGCCCACTGTATTTCGCATGATCGCATGTAAGTTTTAATTCGTTTGAGAGTAGAAAATGATCTCTCCACCGATGCCGACGTGACAGGAATGGTGACTGTCAAACAAAGTAGTTTATAAAACTGAGGTAAAACTTGTTGCAAATCATTGTCTATCATATATTTTATCATATCGGCGTGAATGTCGTACTGGCCTAAAATATCTTTATCCGAGTATATAACGCATAATTCATTGTGCAGTGCTATTTTATCAAAACATTCATATTTTAGAACTAAGTTATACAAAAAACTTCAATTTATGTAAATCGGAAAATCGAATCTCAATTTGACCTTTAATAGTATCTAAGATTTCATAAAAAAAGTGTTTTTAATGTAGTTTCTTGTCTACCAAATTATATGTTTTCCTCCTTTAACAATATTCTGTTGACCGGTTAATTTAAACTTGATACTCGATGTTCCTGCGATTTTTCATGTCTGTCTATACCACGAGCTAAATTTTTCAAATCTTCATAACCCGAGTGCCCCCAACATGAAGTTGTATCAGATGTAAATAGCAAGCAATACCAGCAATATAATTTGTTGTGTACCTCAGATCCCGTTAACCATAAATATTTTTTACAATTATCAGTATCAAATGATCGATTTTGAAAAATACCTGTCATCACTAATCTTTTCAGCAACTAAATCACTATTCATTTTAACGTTTAATAACCAAAGAACTCTTTGTTAATAACTCACCGAACAGATAAATTATAACTTAACCTTACATCGCATCGCGAAACAAAAACAACAACTGACAGAGCACCTGTCGCAGTTTGCAACGGCGGCAAGTAATCGTATCCATACGACCGACCGAGTGCGTACGAGAAGCTAGCCTACATATAGTGTTGCCATATTCGCTGTTTTACCGTATTTGGCAATTGAACTGGTTGGAAAAACGGCAACTGTGTTGACCATACGTATTTAGCTTTTGAGATATATAGAGAATCTAGCCTCTGGCCACTGTTGCCAGTTCAAAAATAACTACTGAGAACGGGGAATTAATTGTAAAATTTGAAGAATTATCAGAGAAACAGGAAATAAAATGGAGAATGATCATTAAGATAAATTGGTGAGGAGGCTGAGCTACCTTAGCCTTCTTCGAGGAGCCGCCACTGCCAGAAATTAGTGCACTGATAGAAAATATCGAGTTACGAAACAGATCGCCGCTAGGTCTGCCTGACATATTGCATGTTCTATCATGATATACTAATTTATGAAACTTCATTTCGAATTAAATTGAATTATTTCAAGAGACCGAAAAGTAATAATTTCTCGGATTATTATCACCCCCTTTTTCCAAGGAAAAGTGCGGTTCTGAAGAAACTCACTTCTTCCTTCGTCGCTGGTGTATTTCTGAAAACCTTCAGAATGTATTCGCCTACCTAGATGCGCAAGTATCTTTGAGGAGCGCGCATCAGCAGCTCCGCTCATGTAACATTACTATTTTATCTTTAGCGATTATCGCTATGTTTTTCCAGTGAGTGGGTACCCTCATACAAACAAAAAATGATAAACCATATGAACCTACATATAACATCCCAATACATACAAGTGAGATAATTAAGAAACTTAGTTATAATCCCCATAATAAAATCCAATTGTGCACATCAGTCTCAGACACAAATCAAAAATGAAATAGAGAATACCTGCAAACGACAAGCTCAAGACAGCTCCTGCTCAGGTATGAGATTGAGCCATAAGGCTGTTCTCCTCGCAGCCAATGGTCGGCTCCTGTTATCTGCTATCTCCGATACCTATATACTTGCAAAAGCAAACATGGTACATACAAACGTGCACATACCTTGTATAGATACAACGATTATCAATTCCGGACAACAATAATAGCATTAAACAAAACAAATTATGTGATATCGAAAATGTTTTATTTACGCGGGAATGACTCACTAACCTGCCACCTCAATTAGTGTTCGTGGAGGCTGATCCTGGATCTACTGATTTGCGATCGGGGAGTGGGTCGGATTCTTTCGTGGTCGGTCCGATGGAGAGGATATAGCGAACTCGCTGATGTAGACGGAGCTGCTTCAGAATCTGGTTGGCTAGATGGGACGGGTGGAACACGCGCGGACGAGATAACCTCATTGCTCGGTTGGTGGTGATGACGATATATGAAAAAGGCTGTGAGGGTGTTCCATACCTAAGCCAGCAGTGATAGCCCATATCCAAATAATTGATTGATGAGGATCCATCCATTCAAGCCGACTCCATAAGTCCAACGTTCCGAAAATTCCCTGCAACTCATTTTTCGTCGCCGGCACTGCTTCAATCCATGAGATAATTGGCTTCTCCAATTTATGTCACCTGGTGCCTACACGGTTTTCATATCTCGTTATACTAATTCATCCATCACTATCTCCTATGTATATGTTTCATCCGGACAGTACGCCACTGGAAGAACTACTTCCGGTTTCGGCGGATCCAATCTCATATTCTATTGATAATAACTAATCTATCTTGACCTAGCGTCCGTGTCGTCGTCCCTACCATACGAGAAAAAAAATTTTGGTTAGCTACCACTTGCGGTGTTCAGTGACAAGCGACTATTTCAAAAATGTTCAGAAATGAGTCCCCGAAAACAACAAAATAGAAACTAAAAAGGTTTCGCAAGTAATATATGTATCATTCTTCATACTTCTTAGGTACTCTGGACCGTTCTATTATTATAATATGCTTACTATGTAGTTTATAATGAATTAAATAGAATCAACGATCCAGCAGCCGGCAGTATTCAGATAAGATTTAACACGCTTACATCGGATAACTCAACGTTATTGTAAAAGTTCTAAATAAATAAATATTGCTTTCTTTTGAAAACTTCAATTAAAACCCACACATATACAGGATCTCTCAGATTTTAACCGGGAAAAATTAATAGACGATAGAAAATTTAATTTTGAGCAAAAAATTCCTAATAACATATATGCAGAGACGCTTAGTTTTTGAGATACAGGGTGTTGAAATTGATAAAAAAATTTCGTTTTTTGCGAATATCTTCGGAACCGTTCATCGTACAGAAAACAACTTTTGCAAGCATTTTCTACTCATAGTAAGCTATGTTCTGTGTGATAAAAAATTTTTTTTAGTCATAATTAGTGAAGATTTTGAAGGGATAGTTGATGTTTTTCTTCCCAACTTCTACGCCACTGAAAAAAGTACGGTTTTGAGACAACCGTTTGAACCGCCAATGTTTTCTACACAAAAAAGGTACTCTTGGTCATAAGCTCTAAAGTGGACCGTTTTCGAGAAAAATCAACTTTTATGTTGAAAAACATGGTCAATCCTTACTAATTAAACAAAATTTATTCAAACGTTAGAACAAGTAACAAAACCAAAAAATTGACCATCTTTTTCAACATAAATTTTCTCGAAAACGGTCAACTTTAGAGCTTATGACCAGAAGTACCTTTTTTGTGTAGAAGACATTGGCGGTTCAAATGGTTGTCTCAAAACTGTACCCAGTGGCGTAGAAGTTGGAGAGAAAAACACCAACTACCCCTTCAAAATCTTCACCAATTATGAGTAAAAAAAATTTTTTTTCATCACACAGAACATAGCTTACTATGAGTAGAAAATGCTCGCAAAAGCTGTTTTCTGTACGATGAACGGTTCCGGAGATATACGCAAAAAACGAATTTTTTTTATCAATTTCAACACCCTGTATCTCAAAAATTAAGCGTCTCTGCATATATATTATTAGGAATTTTTTGCTCAAAATCAAATTTTCTATCGTCTATCAAATTTTTCCGTGAAGGATAATTTTTCGTTGAAAATCAACAAAGTTTCCCGAAAAATTGGTGTAACAAAACCAAGAAATTGAATTGAAAAAATGTCTGGTCGTGGATGTCCAAAGCCACTCCATAGACGTCTTCGAGGGAATAACTTCTGCCCTGCAACAATCACTGGAATCCTAGAATTATGAAAGTCGAAGAGTTGCACAGAGTGATTGTAATACTGTAAGTGTTTCAGAATTCACCTCCAGTTCAACTACAATAGCTCAGCAATTCCCAATGAATTTACCTTCACAAATTACACACATAATTCTGGACTACTTCCCTATAGATTAGGTACTGCAAAGATCCAGAAAAATACTCATACATTCTTAAATTATTTCGATCTTCAACCAGTTATTGATGCATTCAATAAAATTAAACAGAATGGAAGTATTTTAAACGTTAAGTATATACACGTTGAGCAATATAGAACAGAACTGCAGACAATCATGAGAACACTCTCCGAACTGATGAAAATAGCCCAAATAAACTAAATTCAATCAATTATAATCATGGCCACAAAAAGGTGAAAAGAGGACTTTTCAACACTCTAGGGAGTTTTATGAAATCGCTCACAGGTAATCTTGACAATAACGATGCTAAAAGATATGATAATGCCATAAAAGAACTTGAAACTCGACAATAAAATCATCGAAATCCTAAACTTACACGTTAGTCTACATAAAGAATAATTGGATCATTACAATCAAACTGTACCAAACTTACGTCACAATGACGAACTCCTTCTTCAGAGACTGAAATTATTAGCAGTCTCAATGTGTTAGTGCAAACATTAAATGATGTGGAAAATGTGATCACATTATCCAAATTAAACATAGTATACCATTCAATTTTGACATATGAACACAGAGTTTACTTGTTTCACTAAATAGAGAAAATCTATTCTTCCAAAAATATAATTGTTGATGAAGGAAATTTATTCCAAATGTATGATATCTTAGGAATCAAAGCATATCACTCTAATAATAAGATAGTGTTTGTTATAGACTTTCCTTTGGTAGGTCCCGAATCATTTAATCATTACCGCTTATAACCTATACCAACGCAAAATAATAATATCCTTATTCCTCCTCATGACTATCTGACAATTCAAACGGGCTTTTATAAGTATTATGACCAACTTTGCATATCACTTCAAGAAACCTTCTTTTGTAAACAAACAATTACGTGGAATTTAGAAGATTGCATCTACCAGCTACTACAAATTGAACCAAAAGTACAACATTGCTCGTATGCACCGATAATTACCAAAGAAAGTATCATCGTACCAATCAACAGTCAACATTATATACTGATTTTGCCCTATAGCCTGAAAATTATCACATCTTGTGGAGAGGATAATCAGTTTTTGCTCCAGGGTATATTCTTTGTCAACATACCCCGCGGATGAAAAATGAACATGAAAGAAAATGTCTATTCAAATGATGTTAAGGAATTGACCAGTCAACCTTGCTTCTTCTGGAAATAAAAATGCCAAAATTGAGTAACCTAACATTTTACCTATACATCTGAAACAAAAAAAACTTCTAACACATCAAGCATATTGTCGGAAAAGAAAACAGCATCCCTTTATTACAACCTACGGACACCAATATGTATGATCATCCTGCCATTTGGACCACTCCAGCATATGTAATCATCATAATCGGAGTGATATGTGCGGTGGGATATCTTACGAAAAGAAAATCTAAAAAATATTGTGAAAAGTGAACCCACAGTTACACAGAGCTGAAAGTTTCAGTTCAAGCCTCAAGCCTGCCCTGAAGATGCTACCTGTAATGGTTGGCGAAACGTCGGCATCAAGTCGAGCTGTTGTGACGCGGAATCCATCCGGAAGCCAAGATTTTTCAAGATTAGCTATCCGCAGAAGTCTACTATTCAAGATAGGAAGAACTAGTATTATTGGTGGAGAATTATATCACATTGTTTGTCAATAGTTTCAGAACTCCAGTTTTTGTTAATCGATATTTTCACGGGAGAAAAAGACAACAATACTGAAGCTTCTTTGCTTGAGAATTCTAATAATTCACAATTATACTTCATTTATGTGAGATGTAGCTGCAGTTTATTACCACAATATTGTGAAGTTACGCCACTTGAGCATCAGCAAATTGAAAATCTATTCTGAAAGCATTTCTACGTAGATTGTATTTACATGTCTTGCTGGGGAAACAGGTTTTTTGTCGAAATTTCCATCACAGAAATAGTGAAAGTAGATTTATAGGTAGGTACTGTCATGCTCATGAAATAGTAACATCATGGTAATGTGGTTCTTCACCATGTTCTGATGCAATTGTATTCAAATGCCGTTGCTATTTGATTTCTTCATTCACAGGGAACCTAACACAATTTCTGCTGCACGTCCGTTAAAAGTGTAATCCTTTCTAATACACGACAATACATTAAAAGTATTGAAACTAATATTCACTCTAAAAAGATAATCTGAGTAAACAATGTAAACTAACGAATGTTATAGGTTATAAAAGCTGCAAATATTTATATATGAACATGATAAGCTCGGAATGACGAACACTATGAGAAACTTGAAAATGCTAACCGACTAGGTACGAATACAACCGATAAAGTTGATTCTGCAGCGTATGGCTTACGGAAATGTTTGTACCAAAACTACCAACCTAACAATATAACACGTGTGAATCCAGCACTTTTCATGATCAGATACGCCCATTGATAACGTACAGGCCAAGCTATTTGACGAGAACTGTAGTCAGTGAGACGGTACGAAAAGCAAGACAACCAGAGCGAATCTTCCAGAGCAATCAATTGTACTACGAAAAGTAGGTGTTCCACCAGTTCCCATTGAAGTATCAGGTAAATAGTGATATCGATATTTGAGTTAGTGCATTGAGTTTCATTGTTTTGCTCGCGGTACGGCCTTGTAATATCAAATATCGTTTAATTAATAATTGTAATTGTTGTATCGTATCTGATTAGTTTATCCTGTACAGATTTTCATAAAGTCCCGATAAAATTGATTGTTTTCGATAAAAGTAAAAATTGAATTTGTTAGGTGATTGTATTGTGTCAGGGGGTGTGAATGATTAGGGTGAAAGGGAATCACGGAACACCAATATGCACTGTGTCTTACACGGAAATAAGGATGCGTCGTAGATAGTCTTCCGCCAGGGTCTACACGCTGTGTCATACCCAAAAGTAGGATCTGAAGGAGGATGTATGTTTGAGAGTCGTAACATTCACTGTACACGCTGTGTGTAACCCGGAAGTGAAACTGTATTGCTGACGAGGTGATTATAATTCTAACACGCTGTGTCTTACCCGGACGTAAGAGTAATGATTACCAAATTTATGTGTGGGTAGTATATAAAAGCCTGGCACTATCGTACAATTACCGGTGACACCGTCACCTAGAGTCTACGCGTACTAACCTGAAAGAAGTGCAGGATAAATGAATCTCGGCATTCAAAAGTACCAAGAAGATTATTACTGATATTACCCGGGCGTAGTGAGGATATTGCGGAGGAACCATTAGAACTCAAAATTTGCTTTCACTTGCTCTGCTTGAGTATCCAATGCACGATGAATAATTTCACCAATAATTAGTTCACGAATAGCCGTTTATAATAATACTCACATGACTATATGTTTGCAAGGCTATAATAAGTAAAATAGCTTCCTTAACAATTATTGCTTCTGAGCTGCCTTGTGCTTCCCCCAGGTCAGGAAAACTATTATTATACAGACAGAGTTGAATATTTATCTATGTTCAAGCTATAATTAAACTCATTATTGGGAAGTTCCGTGTTTATCTAAAATGACTTTCTGCAACAGCATTTAAGTAGTCAAGAAGTGACCAAGTATTAATTGCAATTAAAGCCTGCAATTCTGATACTATTCAGTCTGCCCTATTGATTCCTGGCTACTTACTTTACTTAGACTATCTTGGGACAAGGCTATGTGTAGATGGCACAGTGATACGCTTTGTTGTAAGGGTCATAGCAGAAGCCCTTAACGAGGACTAAACCTTGGCAAAAATCTGGTGCTCGAGAAACCAACATAAAAGTCAATCGGATTCAGATCTGGCAGACTTGGAGGAGTATTGAAGCCATAGTGAGTAGTTATTGCCAAAAGTAACAAGGTACGTCACAAAAAGGCGCCCGAGCAGGGACTTTTGAGAATTGACCGAGAGAGGATATAATTATATTCTTTCTGTTAGTACAAAAGTTTTTTCAGAAAGTAAAATTATTCAAAGCAATTAAACTGGTTGCCCGATTTGGATGAAAGTTGAAACATAGTTAGCCAAGAGAATAAGTTTTACGACCCCGAAGTTTCGAACACAATTTCAATTCTTCCTCAGGAGTTTTCAATTTCTGAAAATTTTCAAAAGTTTCGCCTGAAACTTGTCCCCCTTGCTCCTTGAAGCTGTTTGGTAATCGAGTGAGATTTGAATAATATGGTGTTATCTGGGTATACTGGTACAATACTCGATACATCGAAGCTCACCTCTACCAATATTGAAGTTTGTTTAATACAATAAGAGGAAATGGCACAATCATGGTCCACCGAGGAAGAAAGCCAAACAGAGGCAGCCAAAGGAGAATTCAAAGTCAGCTGGGTATATGGGCTCAAGAGGGAACAGTTGAGAGAAATTCTGAAAAATCATAGAAAGGATTGTACTGGAACCGTAGAGGACTTACGCAGGGGGTGCGTGAGGGGTATCAGGAAAGGAATAATACGGCCACCGCAGGGGATGCTGGAAATGATAGCAAATACTATGGCATCATTAAAAAAAGCCATGACCACCGACGCCATTTCGAATACAAAACCTACGTTTAATCCAGTAGGTGTTGAGTCAAGACCACCAATCAAGGAGTACGCCGATTGTACAGCCATCGTATTGTGTGACAACATCCACTACAAATACAGTGACCTTCACAAATACCATAGAAATGACATCACAATTGATGCAGCTTGCAAGTTCTCCGCAGATGCTCACCATTCCCCCGGTACCTGGGTACAACTTTCCGTTACGGTTCCGCCTGTACAGCAAGTGCCAGCCTACGGTATCCAGCTCCGGGTTGTGCTCCAAAATTGCATCAGTACCGGATACAAATCGATTGAACTTAAGACCCCGCTACATTTTTAGAAAGATTGGACGAAATATAACCGTCACCGCTGGACTACGTTTATCCATTTCCAGAGAGACATATCGATTTGGATGTGCAAATCAGCCGCATGCATCAGAAGATAAACGAACTCGCCGCTGCATACGTGGGCGCTATGCACACACTAATAAGAAGATATGGTGCAATGACCACAGAACGTGAACTGTTTTGGTTGCACAGAAATTTATTGCCGGAATATAGTCAATTTGTCCGATAAGGAACTTTTAACTACCTGTCGTCGTTATGGAGCCACAGGGTAGGCAATCTGTGTCTGAAACGCAATCGCCAGGCAAGTCCGGGATACCGAATGTCCCTGACCCGACTTGTTGGGTTTGTGGCCTTCGGGGTCACTATAAGACATAGTTCCCTACCAGGCCGAAGACAACCGCTGCACAGTCCATCTCCTGTTGGAGATGTGGGAAACTGGATACAGTAAAAGCAACTGTCGGAATATGCTGAACTTGTTCTATTCAAGATGTCACCGCCCCGGAGTCATGTCGCGTGATTGTCCGTGTAATGGAGCGGGAAACGCGAGAGGGACTGTGCTGTGAAGAGGCCGCCGCAGTTCCCTGTTGAGAAAGCCTCAAAGGGAGACCCTTAGGCCGACCGTAATCCGAAAATTGGGAGAGAAATGTACATCAGTCCCATCGGTAAAGCCTGATAAAATTATTTTCAAGAACTCCGTTAAGGAGACTTTGCCAGAAAACCGTTCCTTTATTAGAGTTCATATATTGAGAAGAGATTTATTGGCTGTAGTGGATACCGGAGCCACGAGTTCTTATATCAGTGACACAGTTGTTCGTTTGTTTCGGGATTCCGGGCTGCAACCAATCCTCATTGAAGCCGTTGATACTAGGATGACCAAAGGAAATTTAGTATCTAGTACGGCTGCCTACAGAATCTCAGTACACTTAGGGTGTGGTGAGATTGAAGCCGAGTTCGTGCATTTATCGTCATTATTACCGGGGATAGTGATAGGAATGGAGATTTTGAGCTCCGGTTTGTTTAAGATACATCTACCGTCCTCTATAGAGTTAATTTTAAAGACAATTCGATAATGAACAATTGTGGGCAAGTTCCCAATGATGCTAGTTCTGGACCGAAGGCAGTGAAACGTGTGCGCTCCTGTGATGAAAGGGAGATTTCTGTGGACTCGTCCGTTGGAAACAAACGCAACCGAAGATGTTCGGAAAGCGGTTACTCCTATATTAATGTATGGACGTAAGTCCAGAAATCTGCAAAATGATCAGGGAAAACTATTCTTCAATAAACACTACTTTGACGACCCAATGGAGAAACATAAATTCCACCATCATAATACATATAGTGTGAAAAAAGCAGCCATTGCTGAACGTGTCAATCGAACTTTGAAAGAAACGCTCTACAAACAATTCAGTCTGAGCGGGAAATATAAATGACTTGATATACTTGAAGAAGTCAGGGAAAAATATATTGAACGTAAGCATAATACAATGGATATGGCTCCAATAAAAGTGACGAAGCAGAATGAAAGCGCGAAATAGAAGCGATCCTACTCGCACTTCAAGTTGGATCGATAATTCAGATCTTGTTTAATGAACCCACCATTGACGATTTGAAAATTATCAGAAACAAATAAACAGCTGGAATATTGTTGACTCAAGGATTTGAATATTATAATGGAACAAAATTCCACGACTAGGACGGAGAATCAATAGTGAAGATTATAATATTTGGGAAACATGTATTGTTAAGATCATACTTATGTGTCTTTGTATTGAGAAAATTTTGGAATTATTGAAAATAATGTTTTTGAGATCTTTGGTCTTTCCTCCTTCCTTACCTTTTTGAATAACGGTGCAATTTAGAATTCTCATTAGTCTGTATGTAAGTATACGTAGGAGGTGTTCTCAATACGCTTATAAACAAGCTCTCGTTTGAACTTCATATTCCCGGTTATCAATACTGTGAACGGTTGAAAATAAGAGATCCTGGTATCAATCCACTCTATAAAGCTTGTCGCCAACACGGTGTTTCATATTTGCGAAACGCTAGTTTGGAAGGACGTCATGGGGCGGAATAAACATTACAGAACGATGCTTGGCAACGTGTTAAATCTAAAGACACAAAATTTGGAGAGACGATTGCCGCTTTCGGCTTGAACAAAATTATGATGGGTATGAGAAAGAAGGTTGGATTCAGTAGTTCAATTGTCGATGTTGAAAGAAAATTTATGGAAAATACGAGACATCCAATCTGAAGGAAACATCTCAAACAACTTTGAGAGTTGCCCGGAAGCAATTCAAAAAAGCAGAAGGTCGGAAAAATGTTCGATTCGCAAGAGTAATTCCCATACCTAAGACAGGTATTTATACAATTTTTAATACCTCTGTTTGCCGGGTTATCAGCTGCTGGGGCATTGGCGGCAGGTTGTACAAGCATCGCTGAGGCCATCACCGATAACAAAGCAGCTCGAAGAACCTTGGAGGAAACACAAAGACATTATAAGATAATGGAAACTATATATTTGGGAAAACAAAGATCCTGTCTATATTTGAAGAAAATTGGAGAACGTTTTGATAAATTTTATTATAAAAATGGGAAGGGTGAGGGAAAAAAGCTAGTAAGTATACCTACGGGGCCCTACGAGGTTAACAGACATCGAGGATTTCATACAAAGAGAAGTTTGAGCGATAGGAGTGAAGCAAGAAGAACGTGACCGACAATTGTCAATAAAATCAATACTCTACACACAGAACTGAAGAATGATTTTGGAGTGAATTTTATTCTTCATGATAGTATGAGTGAACTGTTGGGATGCAGCAAAAAGAAATTGACATCTCGTGACCTACATGTATCTGACCGACCTATAAACATATTCGAAGTACAAACTATTAGAGTGGAGTGTAACTTAACCGCAGGAGCATATTAAAACAATAAAACAATAAGTTAGCTCATACGATATACGAGATTTCACCTCTTGTACCACCTGGTTTTTCCATTGATATAGAGCCGAAGAACCTTATTTATCTACCAGTCATCAACAAGATCTCCTTCGATAAAATCACATTGAATATTTTAGATCAGAATTGAGAACGGTTGAATTTTCGTGGAGAAGGAATTATTACACGGTTGCAGTTGAAAAAGACCAATAGAGATTATCGCTTTCAACAATAAATGTTAATGTAATACTCACCAGCATTCATTACATACAAAGAATTCATCTGAGAAGGTTGTTGCAGCCGACGTCACTAGATAACATGGGTTTGAATTTCAGCAATAAGAGATGGTCAATATGGGATTATTGACCATCAATCATTATCAACAAGCTAAACTTCAATGGAAACATCATCCGAGAAGAAACTCACACTTACTATTCACACACAACATCTTTCGGCAACCTCGATAGAATTGAGAAATTAATCAATCAACAAGATGTGTTGGTAGATTGAGCATCGTCTGCTTTATTCATAGAGGCAGAATTTTCGCCAGAAGCAGGTGAGGATGGTGAATGTACGCTAACCAATAACTTTGGAGCATTTTTCTTCGAATATATCAGTTATGAATTGAATGTAAAAGAGATAGACGAAGTACGCGATCCTGGTTTCGTCAGCACCATTAGAGCTTGTCTAACATATGCCGAAAATGAATCTATACCTTCAGCTATTTCCGAATGGTTATATCAAGATGCAATGAGTTCAGTCTACAATAATAACATCAATTTATGGATACAGTTGAATTTTCTACTAGGCCTATTCATTGACTATAACAAAGTTTTGAGTGGTGAAAATAAGCTGCGATTGATGAGGTCTGCAACCGACAACGATTGATATACTAATGGTGCAGGTACGAAGGCTAGAATAAATGTGAAGACGATAGCATCAAAAGTGCGACATGTCTCTCCAAATGATCAAGTTATATTCCAAATGTTGGGGAATTTGTGTGTTGAGAAGCCTACATTGATTTCTTTCCGTAGTTGGGATCTACATGAAAGTCCGTTGAAGGAGAGCATTCGCGACATTTGGGCAGTTAAAACATCAACGAATTTGAAACGTCCCAGATATGTGATTCTATCTTACCAAACTGATCGAAAAAATAATCTCGTCAAGCAAAGTATATTTTTCGATAATATAAGCTTGCTAAATGTAAAATTATACTTGAATTCAGAGTGTTATCCATATGAAGCAATGAAATTGAATTTCAACGATAAACAATACGTGGAAGCGTACCAGATGGACTATGACTTCCAGAAATCATTTTCGAATAAAATGATAAGCGAGCCGATGCTGGATTATGAAGCATTCAAGAATAAAGCAATTTTCGTGATTGACTGTTCAAAGCAAAACGATTATATAGTAGTGCATTTTGCCGAAACATATTGAAACAACTAGTGACGTCATCGGCCAGCGATCAACGCTTGCAATGAGATCGATTATAACGGAGAGTTACCCCCAATTCTCACGTTCTCAACTATGGAAGAGAGTATCATTTCAGAAAATTATTTATTCATATGGTAAATAGCATTCATCACATTTTTAACAAACATTTTCAATATTAGTACTTATGAAGAAGATAAAATTTGTAGGGTATGTAGCTGTGATCTGCGAATATCTGTAGTGTTTAATAGCCTCAAGTAGGTCGCTAGACCTATTTACTCTCAGGGATTGTAGTGAAACGTGTCCTGAGATTCGTGACTTAATGGATTACCCTAAACGTCAACTGCGTTAGCACAAAAATGAATAAAATCCACAGTCAAGAATTTCAGGCACTACGTGGATAAATGTTGATGGATATTTCGAAGAAATAAAGACAAGATCAAACTGAACAATGACTTTATTCCTGGTAAGGAATTTGAAAATTAACAATTTAATAAAAACACATACAATTAATGTTATAGCAATAAGGCTAATATACAAATAATAATAAATAATAATAAATACAAATTAAGTTATATGATTAATAACAATTCTAAATTATGAACCTTCAGGTTCGAACTCAACAATTAAATAAAGGTAATCACAATTATGGTTAGATAACATGAATCAGCGGAATGAAAATTTGGTTATTCAAACTAAAATAATGTTACCGTCCTTTGAACTTGTGTTCCTGGCTCTGCCAGGAAATTCCCTCTGCACACGTCACGAGAGAAAAGGATATAGACGTCTTGATCGTTCAAACCCTGTAATACAACAAAACGAGCAATACCTTGGCACAAGTTCGAGGGACAAATAACTAAATCAGTAGGAATAACCAATATTATTCCACGACTGATTATGCTATCTTCCCAATTTTATTGAAGTTACAACAAATTGAAAATTTGTAAATTAAATAACTTATTGAAGTCACAACAATACATAGTATCAGATATAAAGATAGAGGTAGTCTTGAAAATTCTGATTGAACAAGTTTGAAAATTGTCAAAGAGCATTTAGATGATATAGGATGCTTGTTAATAAAACAGACAAATGTAAATCTGCAGCTTTTCACGTAAACAGAAACCACATTAATTCGAATGCTATGTATATAGATAGTAAAATACTGGATCCACAAAAATGCAAATCTAAATATTTAATACCTGTAAATATTGATGGATTTTTTCAAATGAATTAGTGCTTGGGAATTAGTAGATAAGCCCTTTAATTGAAATATTATCATAAATGAATGTGAGGTATTTGAATACATTGAATAATATCGGAAAGGTCAAAGAGTAACTCATGAAGTTCATTAGGTAGTGAATGGTTTATGCCGAAAAATTGATATCGCTTATCGCAAAACCTCTTAAAAATAACATTTATTAGATTATTAGTCAGCGGTGTATTATTCGTAAAAGAATTTTCCAAGACTTATGAGAAAAGCAACCAGAAATTGCCTTTACAATATATTGTGTTAATTGTAATATATTTCCATGTTTCATCTTTCGATATTTATTGGAAAAATGTCATAATATGAATGTCTTCTCATCTCAACAATTCAAATTTATTGGAAAATCCATTGGTTCAGAGCACGGTCGTACATACAGGTCTGCGGACTCGAGGCTGTTTCCTATGTGAGAAGTGGGTCCGCTAAGCGTCAACTGTCGCGTAGTACCAAAAAGAATGGCGCAGTAGACGAAATTCTCTGACAATTGTCATACTTGTCTTGTAAACACAAGGAATACCTGCGTTTTTAGAAACAAATTACGAAATCGTGCATTGTGCCGAAATGCAAAACGGGGTACAAAAGTGTAAAGCAAGAAACTTCTGTTTTTAAAGTGCCGAAAGATGCGAAAATGCGAAATAAGTGGATGCTTGCGATTCCGGATAGAAATCGTTTTAACGAGGTCTTTTATGTGTGCGAGCATGTATAACGAAAAAGAGGAAGTTATTTTCAAGGTGAGTAATACATTTTGACAAGAGTAACAGTTCTATTCCTCTCTCAAATCAGAATACTTAATAACACTGCTTGCGATTCCGGAAAGAAATCGTTTTACCACTTCGATCCAAGCGTTAGCTAGTGGCTGAGCAAGAGACTACGACTTTGGCGACGCGTAAGAGACCCATGTCAAACATACGACTCCTCAGACCTGTATGTACGATCGTGGTCCAGAGTTTGTTGGAAGTATATGTTGTAGTGTATCAAGTTTATGATTCAATTGTGGACGTATTGTAAAATGCAAGTAGACTCTGTAACATACAAACTTGCCACAAGATACAAATTTGTCAAAATGATTGTCCCGATAATGTTCCACTCATCATAAAAATGTGTAAGATGACTTCATAATGTTGGAAGTATCGACAAAAAGGGCAATATAATAATCAATATATTCAACGTATCCATCAAGCTATGGTATATTTTGGAGCACGAAAAAAGTGTACATGTTGACAAAAGAGACAAATGTATATATGCAGATTTTCAAGTAAACACAAACCACATTAATTCGAATGCTATGTATATATTTCATATGACAGAAACTACTGACTTGCTATATATGTTGTCTGATGAAAAGGAAGGATAAGAAATATCAGAATAACTTGAATGCATGTTCGTACAATTGATTTTACATGTCAGATTTGGAATTAATAATGTTAGAACGAATTTTAAAATAACAATTGATGAAATTCTTAAACGTTTGAAATTAGAATGGATAGCATTGTAATGATTATTTTGTGAGTTAAATATTTTGCCAACATCACTATTTTAATCCCAGAAGATTGTTATAAAAGTTAGTGAATAACAATTATCAATTGCCTTCAAATTCTATTTCACTAATTTGAATGTTTCCTGAATTTGACCGCAATGTATGTATTGCGAAAGGTGATGAAGGAATTGTTTACATCAAAAATCATCAACTAAACATTATCATGGGACATAATAATTGAAATGAACTTTCTGAAATAATTGGTTTATCTATGTAAAATTATCGATTGTGAGCGATAGTTTATTAAGAAGCCTATGTTCAATTTAGCTGGTTAAGTTCGATACAAAAGAAGATTACATAAACAAAGTAATAGTCTCCTTATTTTAACAACTAAAAACTAATGGAAAACTCAACATGCAGAGTTTGTTGGAAGTATAATGTTCTAGTAACAGTGAAATTTATGATCCAATAGTGGAGGTATTTCAAAATACAAGTAGACTCTGTCAGACTCTGTATTGTACAAACTTGCCACAAAATGTATCAAAATGATTGGCCCGATAACGTTGTACTTATTATAAAAATGTGAAAGATGCCTTCATAATTATTCAGCACTATTTTCGTAGATCTCCTAAAACTTGTGAGGGAAGCAATCATAAATTGCCTTTAAAATGCACTGTATTAATTGGAATATATTTCCGGTGTTCCATCTTTCGATATTCATTATGCAATGTCACAATATAAATGTTGACAATAAAAATCGTCTATTGTGATATATATGTTGAAGAAAATAATGTGATTGTACGTTATTAAATTCATTTATATGAGTCAGATTTATATTTGTAATTGATAGTTTTTTGTACAGTTCAATATACTTGTAATGTAATGTTTGTAAAATATAATGAAACCGGACATATGAGTCTACACGTTATGTTATCTATTGTAGTATGTTGATCAGAATAACTTAAATGTATGTTTGTACAATTGATTCATACATATCAGATTTGTAATTAAATATGTTAGATCAAATTATAAAATGACAACTGACAAAATTCTAGAACGTTTGAAAATAAAATAAAGTTTGAAATTTTGTAAATAAATTGGAAAGATTTACAAATACAGATCGATAATAGTGAGTATTAGTTTGCAAAAACATCTTTACATAATTGTCGATATTACATATAGACTTGTAATGATTATTACGTGAAATTGATTACATCAAAACATCATCAATAGTAGACACCATCAGGGAACATGGAGTTTTTGTAAACCAACATAAAAGTCAATCGGATTCAGATCTGGCAGACTTGGAGGAGTATTGAAGCCATAGTGAGTAGTTATTGCCAAAAGTAACAAGGTACGTCACAAAAAGGCGCCCGAGCAGGGACTTTTGAGAATTGACCGAGAGAGGATATAATTATATTCTTTCTGTTAGTACAAAAGTTTTTTCAGAAAGTAAAATTATTCAAAGCAATTAAACTGGTTGCCCGATTTGGATGAAAGTTGAAACATAGTTAGCCAAGAGAATAAGTTTTACGACCCCGAAGTTTCGAACACAATTTCAATTCTTCCTCAGGAGTTTTCAATTTCTGAAAATTTTCAAAAGTTTCGCCTGAAACTTGTCCCCCTTGCTCCTTGAAGCTGTTTGGTAATCGAGTGAGATTTGAATAATATGGTGTTATCTGGGTATACTGGTACAATACTCGATACATCGAAGCTCACCTCTACCAATATTGAAGTTTGTTTAATACAATAAGAGGAAATGGCACAATCATGGTCCACCGAGGAAGAAAGCCAAACAGAGGCAGCCAAAGGAGAATTCAAAGTCAGCTGGGTATATGGGCTCAAGAGGGAACAGTTGAGAGAAATTCTGAAAAATCATAGAAAGGATTGTACTGGAACCGTAGAGGACTTACGCAGGGGGTGCGTGAGGGGTATCAGGAAAGGAATAATACGGCCACCGCAGGGGATGCTGGAAATGATAGCAAATACTATGGCATCATTAAAAAAAGCCATGACCACCGACGCCATTTCGAATACAAAACCTACGTTTAATCCAGTAGGTGTTGAGTCAAGACCACCAATCAAGGAGTACGCCGATTGTACAGCCATCGTATTGTGTGACAACATCCACTACAAATACAGTGACCTTCACAAATACCATAGAAATGACATCACAATTGATGCAGCTTGCAAGTTCTCCGCAGATGCTCACCATTCCCCCGGTACCTGGGTACAACTTTCCGTTACGGTTCCGCCTGTACAGCAAGTGCCAGCCTACGGTATCCAGCTCCGGGTTGTGCTCCAAAATTGCATCAGTACCGGATACAAATCGATTGAACTTAAGACCCCGCTACATTTTTAGAAAGATTGGACGAAATATAACCGTCACCGCTGGACTACGTTTATCCATTTCCAGAGAGACATATCGATTTGGATGTGCAAATCAGCCGCATGCATCAGAAGATAAACGAACTCGCCGCTGCATACGTGGGCGCTATGCACACACTAATAAGAAGATATGGTGCAATGACCACAGAACGTGAACTGTTTTGGTTGCACAGAAATTTATTGCCGGAATATAGTCAATTTGTCCGATAAGGAACTTTTAACTACCTGTCGTCGTTATGGAGCCACAGGGTAGGCAATCTGTGTCTGAAACGCAATCGCCAGGCAAGTCCGGGATACCGAATGTCCCTGACCCGACTTGTTGGGTTTGTGGCCTTCGGGGTCACTATAAGACATAGTTCCCTACCAGGCCGAAGACAACCGCTGCACAGTCCATCTCCTGTTGGAGATGTGGGAAACTGGATACAGTAAAAGCAACTGTCGGAATATGCTGAACTTGTTCTATTCAAGATGTCACCGCCCCGGAGTCATGTCGCGTGATTGTCCGTGTAATGGAGCGGGAAACGCGAGAGGGACTGTGCTGTGAAGAGGCCGCCGCAGTTCCCTGTTGAGAAAGCCTCAAAGGGAGACCCTTAGGCCGACCGTAATCCGAAAATTGGGAGAGAAATGTACATCAGTCCCATCGGTAAAGCCTGATAAAATTATTTTCAAGAACTCCGTTAAGGAGACTTTGCCAGAAAACCGTTCCTTTATTAGAGTTCATATATTGAGAAGAGATTTATTGGCTGTAGTGGATACCGGAGCCACGAGTTCTTATATCAGTGACACAGTTGTTCGTTTGTTTCGGGATTCCGGGCTGCAACCAATCCTCATTGAAGCCGTTGATACTAGGATGACCAAAGGAAATTTAGTATCTAGTACGGCTGCCTACAGAATCTCAGTACACTTAGGGTGTGGTGAGATTGAAGCCGAGTTCGTGCATTTATCGTCATTATTACCGGGGATAGTGATAGGAATGGAGATTTTGAGCTCCGGTTTGTTTAAGATACATCTACCGTCCTCTATAGAGTTAATTTTAAAGACAATTCGATAATGAACAATTGTGGGCAAGTTCCCAATGATGCTAGTTCTGGACCGAAGGCAGTGAAACGTGTGCGCTCCTGTGATGAAAGGGAGATTTCTGTGGACTCGTCCGTTGGAAACAAACGCAACCGAAGATGTTCGGAAAGCGGTTACTCCTATATTAATGTATGGACGTAAGTCCAGAAATCTGCAAAATGATCAGGGAAAACTATTCTTCAATAAACACTACTTTGACGACCCAATGGAGAAACATAAATTCCACCATCATAATACATATAGTGTGAAAAAAGCAGCCATTGCTGAACGTGTCAATCGAACTTTGAAAGAAACGCTCTACAAACAATTCAGTCTGAGCGGGAAATATAAATGACTTGATATACTTGAAGAAGTCAGGGAAAAATATATTGAACGTAAGCATAATACAATGGATATGGCTCCAATAAAAGTGACGAAGCAGAATGAAAGCGCGAAATAGAAGCGATCCTACTCGCACTTCAAGTTGGATCGATAATTCAGATCTTGTTTAATGAACCCACCATTGACGATTTGAAAATTATCAGAAACAAATAAACAGCTGGAATATTGTTGACTCAAGGATTTGAATATTATAATGGAACAAAATTCCACGACTAGGACGGAGAATCAATAGTGAAGATTATAATATTTGGGAAACATGTATTGTTAAGATCATACTTATGTGTCTTTGTATTGAGAAAATTTTGGAATTATTGAAAATAATGTTTTTGAGATCTTTGGTCTTTCCTCCTTCCTTACCTTTTTGAATAACGGTGCAATTTAGAATTCTCATTAGTCTGTATGTAAGTATACGTAGGAGGTGTTCTCAATACGCTTATAAACAAGCTCTCGTTTGAACTTCATATTCCCGGTTATCAATACTGTGAACGGTTGAAAATAAGAGATCCTGGTATCAATCCACTCTATAAAGCTTGTCGCCAACACGGTGTTTCATATTTGCGAAACGCTAGTTTGGAAGGACGTCATGGGGCGGAATAAACATTACAGAACGATGCTTGGCAACGTGTTAAATCTAAAGACACAAAATTTGGAGAGACGATTGCCGCTTTCGGCTTGAACAAAATTATGATGGGTATGAGAAAGAAGGTTGGATTCAGTAGTTCAATTGTCGATGTTGAAAGAAAATTTATGGAAAATACGAGACATCCAATCTGAAGGAAACATCTCAAACAACTTTGAGAGTTGCCCGGAAGCAATTCAAAAAAGCAGAAGGTCGGAAAAATGTTCGATTCGCAAGAGTAATTCCCATACCTAAGACAGGTATTTATACAATTTTTAATACCTCTGTTTGCCGGGTTATCAGCTGCTGGGGCATTGGCGGCAGGTTGTACAAGCATCGCTGAGGCCATCACCGATAACAAAGCAGCTCGAAGAACCTTGGAGGAAACACAAAGACATTATAAGATAATGGAAACTATATATTTGGGAAAACAAAGATCCTGTCTATATTTGAAGAAAATTGGAGAACGTTTTGATAAATTTTATTATAAAAATGGGAAGGGTGAGGGAAAAAAGCTAGTAAGTATACCTACGGGGCCCTACGAGGTTAACAGACATCGAGGATTTCATACAAAGAGAAGTTTGAGCGATAGGAGTGAAGCAAGAAGAACGTGACCGACAATTGTCAATAAAATCAATACTCTACACACAGAACTGAAGAATGATTTTGGAGTGAATTTTATTCTTCATGATAGTATGAGTGAACTGTTGGGATGCAGCAAAAAGAAATTGACATCTCGTGACCTACATGTATCTGACCGACCTATAAACATATTCGAAGTACAAACTATTAGAGTGGAGTGTAACTTAACCGCAGGAGCATATTAAAACAATAAAACAATAAGTTAGCTCATACGATATACGAGATTTCACCTCTTGTACCACCTGGTTTTTCCATTGATATAGAGCCGAAGAACCTTATTTATCTACCAGTCATCAACAAGATCTCCTTCGATAAAATCACATTGAATATTTTAGATCAGAATTGAGAACGGTTGAATTTTCGTGGAGAAGGAATTATTACACGGTTGCAGTTGAAAAAGACCAATAGAGATTATCGCTTTCAACAATAAATGTTAATGTAATACTCACCAGCATTCATTACATACAAAGAATTCATCTGAGAAGGTTGTTGCAGCCGACGTCACTAGATAACATGGGTTTGAATTTCAGCAATAAGAGATGGTCAATATGGGATTATTGACCATCAATCATTATCAACAAGCTAAACTTCAATGGAAACATCATCCGAGAAGAAACTCACACTTACTATTCACACACAACATCTTTCGGCAACCTCGATAGAATTGAGAAATTAATCAATCAACAAGATGTGTTGGTAGATTGAGCATCGTCTGCTTTATTCATAGAGGCAGAATTTTCGCCAGAAGCAGGTGAGGATGGTGAATGTACGCTAACCAATAACTTTGGAGCATTTTTCTTCGAATATATCAGTTATGAATTGAATGTAAAAGAGATAGACGAAGTACGCGATCCTGGTTTCGTCAGCACCATTAGAGCTTGTCTAACATATGCCGAAAATGAATCTATACCTTCAGCTATTTCCGAATGGTTATATCAAGATGCAATGAGTTCAGTCTACAATAATAACATCAATTTATGGATACAGTTGAATTTTCTACTAGGCCTATTCATTGACTATAACAAAGTTTTGAGTGGTGAAAATAAGCTGCGATTGATGAGGTCTGCAACCGACAACGATTGATATACTAATGGTGCAGGTACGAAGGCTAGAATAAATGTGAAGACGATAGCATCAAAAGTGCGACATGTCTCTCCAAATGATCAAGTTATATTCCAAATGTTGGGGAATTTGTGTGTTGAGAAGCCTACATTGATTTCTTTCCGTAGTTGGGATCTACATGAAAGTCCGTTGAAGGAGAGCATTCGCGACATTTGGGCAGTTAAAACATCAACGAATTTGAAACGTCCCAGATATGTGATTCTATCTTACCAAACTGATCGAAAAAATAATCTCGTCAAGCAAAGTATATTTTTCGATAATATAAGCTTGCTAAATGTAAAATTATACTTGAATTCAGAGTGTTATCCATATGAAGCAATGAAATTGAATTTCAACGATAAACAATACGTGGAAGCGTACCAGATGGACTATGACTTCCAGAAATCATTTTCGAATAAAATGATAAGCGAGCCGATGCTGGATTATGAAGCATTCAAGAATAAAGCAATTTTCGTGATTGACTGTTCAAAGCAAAACGATTATATAGTAGTGCATTTTGCCGAAACATATTGAAACAACTAGTGACGTCATCGGCCAGCGATCAACGCTTGCAATGAGATCGATTATAACGGAGAGTTACCCCCAATTCTCACGTTCTCAACTATGGAAGAGAGTATCATTTCAGAAAATTATTTATTCATATGGTAAATAGCATTCATCACATTTTTAACAAACATTTTCAATATTAGTACTTATGAAGAAGATAAAATTTGTAGGGTATGTAGCTGTGATCTGCGAATATCTGTAGTGTTTAATAGCCTCAAGTAGGTCGCTAGACCTATTTACTCTCAGGGATTGTAGTGAAACGTGTCCTGAGATTCGTGACTTAATGGATTACCCTAAACGTCAACTGCGTTAGCACAAAAATGAATAAAATCCACAGTCAAGAATTTCAGGCACTACGTGGATAAATGTTGATGGATATTTCGAAGAAATAAAGACAAGATCAAACTGAACAATGACTTTATTCCTGGTAAGGAATTTGAAAATTAACAATTTAATAAAAACACATACAATTAATGTTATAGCAATAAGGCTAATATACAAATAATAATAAATAATAATAAATACAAATTAAGTTATATGATTAATAACAATTCTAAATTATGAACCTTCAGGTTCGAACTCAACAATTAAATAAAGGTAATCACAATTATGGTTAGATAACATGAATCAGCGGAATGAAAATTTGGTTATTCAAACTAAAATAATGTTACCGTCCTTTGAACTTGTGTTCCTGGCTCTGCCAGGAAATTCCCTCTGCACACGTCACGAGAGAAAAGGATATAGACGTCTTGATCGTTCAAACCCTGTAATACAACAAAACGAGCAATACCTTGGCACAAGTTCGAGGGACAAATAACTAAATCAGTAGGAATAACCAATATTATTCCACGACTGATTATGCTATCTTCCCAATTTTATTGAAGTTACAACAAATTGAAAATTTGTAAATTAAATAACTTATTGAAGTCACAACAATACATAGTATCAGATATAAAGATAGAGGTAGTCTTG
The DNA here is from genome assembly GCA_958510875.1 of Endomychus coccineus. Taxonomy (NCBI): domain Eukaryota; kingdom Metazoa; phylum Arthropoda; class Insecta; order Coleoptera; family Endomychidae; genus Endomychus; species Endomychus coccineus. Next base: position 203,215,067 of record OY294067.1, read on the forward strand.
AAAATTCTGATTGAACAAGTTTGAAAATTGTCAAAGAGCATTTAGATGATATAGGATGCTTGTTAATAAAACAGACAAATGTAAATCTGCAGCTTTTCACGTAAACAGAAACCACATTAATTCGAATGCTATGTATATAGATAGTAAAATACTGGATCCACAAAAATGCAAATCTAAATATTTAATACCTGTAAATATTGATGGATTTTTTCAAATGAATTAGTGCTTGGGAATTAGTAGATAAGCCCTTTAATTGAAATATTATCATAAATGAATGTGAGGTATTTGAATACATTGAATAATATCGGAAAGGTCAAAGAGTAACTCATGAAGTTCATTAGGTAGTGAATGGTTTATGCCGAAAAATTGATATCGCTTATCGCAAAACCTCTTAAAAATAACATTTATTAGATTATTAGTCAGCGGTGTATTATTCGTAAAAGAATTTTCCAAGACTTATGAGAAAAGCAACCAGAAATTGCCTTTACAATATATTGTGTTAATTGTAATATATTTCCATGTTTCATCTTTCGATATTTATTGGAAAAATGTCATAATATGAATGTCTTCTCATCTCAACAATTCAAATTTATTGGAAAATCCATTGGTTCAGAGCACGGTCGTACATACAGGTCTGCGGACTCGAGGCTGTTTCCTATGTGAGAAGTGGGTCCGCTAAGCGTCAACTGTCGCGTAGTACCAAAAAGAATGGCGCAGTAGACGAAATTCTCTGACAATTGTCATACTTGTCTTGTAAACACAAGGAATACCTGCGTTTTTAGAAACAAATTACGAAATCGTGCATTGTGCCGAAATGCAAAACGGGGTACAAAAGTGTAAAGCAAGAAACTTCTGTTTTTAAAGTGCCGAAAGATGCGAAAATGCGAAATAAGTGGATGCTTGCGATTCCGGATAGAAATCGTTTTAACGAGGTCTTTTATGTGTGCGAGCATGTATAACGAAAAAGAGGAAGTTATTTTCAAGGTGAGTAATACATTTTGACAAGAGTAACAGTTCTATTCCTCTCTCAAATCAGAATACTTAATAACACTGCTTGCGATTCCGGAAAGAAATCGTTTTACCACTTCGATCCAAGCGTTAGCTAGTGGCTGAGCAAGAGACTACGACTTTGGCGACGCGTAAGAGACCCATGTCAAACATACGACTCCTCAGACCTGTATGTACGATCGTGGTCCAGAGTTTGTTGGAAGTATATGTTGTAGTGTATCAAGTTTATGATTCAATTGTGGACGTATTGTAAAATGCAAGTAGACTCTGTAACATACAAACTTGCCACAAGATACAAATTTGTCAAAATGATTGTCCCGATAATGTTCCACTCATCATAAAAATGTGTAAGATGACTTCATAATGTTGGAAGTATCGACAAAAAGGGCAATATAATAATCAATATATTCAACGTATCCATCAAGCTATGGTATATTTTGGAGCACGAAAAAAGTGTACATGTTGACAAAAGAGACAAATGTATATATGCAGATTTTCAAGTAAACACAAACCACATTAATTCGAATGCTATGTATATATTTCATATGACAGAAACTACTGACTTGCTATATATGTTGTCTGATGAAAAGGAAGGATAAGAAATATCAGAATAACTTGAATGCATGTTCGTACAATTGATTTTACATGTCAGATTTGGAATTAATAATGTTAGAACGAATTTTAAAATAACAATTGATGAAATTCTTAAACGTTTGAAATTAGAATGGATAGCATTGTAATGATTATTTTGTGAGTTAAATATTTTGCCAACATCACTATTTTAATCCCAGAAGATTGTTATAAAAGTTAGTGAATAACAATTATCAATTGCCTTCAAATTCTATTTCACTAATTTGAATGTTTCCTGAATTTGACCGCAATGTATGTATTGCGAAAGGTGATGAAGGAATTGTTTACATCAAAAATCATCAACTAAACATTATCATGGGACATAATAATTGAAATGAACTTTCTGAAATAATTGGTTTATCTATGTAAAATTATCGATTGTGAGCGATAGTTTATTAAGAAGCCTATGTTCAATTTAGCTGGTTAAGTTCGATACAAAAGAAGATTACATAAACAAAGTAATAGTCTCCTTATTTTAACAACTAAAAACTAATGGAAAACTCAACATGCAGAGTTTGTTGGAAGTATAATGTTCTAGTAACAGTGAAATTTATGATCCAATAGTGGAGGTATTTCAAAATACAAGTAGACTCTGTCAGACTCTGTATTGTACAAACTTGCCACAAAATGTATCAAAATGATTGGCCCGATAACGTTGTACTTATTATAAAAATGTGAAAGATGCCTTCATAATTATTCAGCACTATTTTCGTAGATCTCCTAAAACTTGTGAGGGAAGCAATCATAAATTGCCTTTAAAATGCACTGTATTAATTGGAATATATTTCCGGTGTTCCATCTTTCGATATTCATTATGCAATGTCACAATATAAATGTTGACAATAAAAATCGTCTATTGTGATATATATGTTGAAGAAAATAATGTGATTGTACGTTATTAAATTCATTTATATGAGTCAGATTTATATTTGTAATTGATAGTTTTTTGTACAGTTCAATATACTTGTAATGTAATGTTTGTAAAATATAATGAAACCGGACATATGAGTCTACACGTTATGTTATCTATTGTAGTATGTTGATCAGAATAACTTAAATGTATGTTTGTACAATTGATTCATACATATCAGATTTGTAATTAAATATGTTAGATCAAATTATAAAATGACAACTGACAAAATTCTAGAACGTTTGAAAATAAAATAAAGTTTGAAATTTTGTAAATAAATTGGAAAGATTTACAAATACAGATCGATAATAGTGAGTATTAGTTTGCAAAAACATCTTTACATAATTGTCGATATTACATATAGACTTGTAATGATTATTACGTGAAATTGATTACATCAAAACATCATCAATAGTAGACACCATCAGGGAACATGGAGTTTTTGTATGAAAAAATAATATCGGAAAGGTCTATTATGATATATATACGTTGAAGAAAATAATGTGAATGCACGTTATTGGATTGATTTATATGAGTCAGATTTATATTTGTAATTGATAGTTTTTTGTACAGTTCGATATATTTGTAATGTAATGTTTGTAAAATATTATGAAACTTGGACATATAAGTCTACAGATTATGTTATCTATTGTAGTATGTTGATCAGACTAACTTGAATGCATGTTTGTACAATTGATTTATACATGTCAGATTTGGAATTAATAGTGTTAGATCAAATTTTAAAATAATAAATGACGACATTTTTGAACGTTTGTAATCTTAACGGTCAACATTTAAAAAATCGGCTTTTGGCAGAATAGGCTTTGTTGGTTGGGTTCATAATAGTTTTGATAGATAATCACACTGGGGCTTTACATTTATTCTGTAGGTGAAAGATCTGTGACTTGAAAAACTTTCTTAATTTATAATTATCGATATATTTATAAAACATTTAGCAGCTTGCAAATATAAATGTACACAAATCATTTAATAGAAATATCATCAGAAATAAGTGGCACGTTTCATGAAACAGAAAAAAATCATATTGTAGTGTATAGAGGTTATTTGAGTTTAACCCAAAATATGTTATATTTTGCAATGAAATCATTTTTTTCAGCAATTTGAAAATGTTTATACTTACCATAGACCATAGAGATATTTGCTGTTCTGGAAGGACAAGCGACAGCTTCAATCAATGATTGATCTTCATTATGTCGCTTCCTTCCATTGGGTTCATCATCTTTTACTATTTGCCAATGTTTGCTACCATCAGATTGAGTGATACACCTCAAACGCAATTTTGGTGTTACGGTTTCATCATTCTTTGTGGAATCTTTGAATGTGTACTCGACTATTTATATCATTCAAAACGAATTGCTCTGCATTAATTACCATTTGCGTTCCTTCCAGAATTACTTTGCTGCTTATTCCGTTTGGTATATGAAAATCTTGGTTTTCTCGGCATTATAAAACCGACATAACAATTTTAGTAATGATATATAAACAGCAAAATACTATTGTATGCGTCTTTGTGTGGACGTGTTTTCAAAAAAACAATATACACCAACACACTTACCTGTAGGTATATAACTTGCTCGATACTCAATCTTCGCATACAATAAAAGAGCTAGAATTTACTTAGCAGTTAACCTGAAACATAAAAGAAATTGATAAAAAATTCAAAATGAACTGCAGTTTAAAATAGGTTCAGATTTTATATGACTGGGCTGAATAGCATTTATTATATCAGAACATTTGTAAAGAAAGCTTTGGAGTGGGTTAAACGTGATAAGTTTTGCCAGTACTAAAGCATTTTACTCGCAAATCAAGATGATATAGCTATTTTAGCTGTTTTTCATATATGTAGAGCAATGGTAATGCTCCGATAAATTTTAAGAGTGCATTCTCATTGCCAATGAGTCTGCTACACTCATTTCTCTCAATACCTTGTCAGCCGGAGCTGAATTACTTTGTTATTTTCATCTAAACATGCAAGCACTTTCCGATAGTTTCATATCGTTCCTGAATTATAATGATAGAAGGCGATTGCCTTGAAAGCAGCTTGATCATAGTTTTAAATGGATGAATGATGGAATAATTTCGTTTTGATTGTATATGTGCAGGATTGTAATTGTTAAGTTTGATATAAATTTTATAATGCAAACATGTAAAACGAAATCATTCAAGAAGTAGATATAGATAAGTACTTACTGCGAATTTAATATAAAAATATTTAATCAATATGTCAGTCACCACTGGAATGTTGTGTAGCCGGAATCTAGAGAAAAAGAGAAAGAAATGAGAAATTTGAATTGTATGACAATTATAAATTAAGGATGAGGTAATTTCGTTACAATGACGTGGTTAGGATTGCTGAGTGATTTTTTCAAATGAAAACACCTGGGATTGGATCACGATTCAGCAAATATTAACAGTCATTTATGATCCCCCATTCTATCAGTTTCACTCATTGCTCAATTAACGTTCAAGGTAATAGAGCAATTGCTTAGGGATCTAAGACGGAATGTTGTTTGTTGAACTTGAATTCCTTCCACAACGTTACAACATCATGTCTACATCTAGATACTTTCTCGATAATTTGATACAAACAACTCTACAATAATGATATCAACATTATGGATTTTTTCATGTAAAATAGGTATATCAATTTCATTCTACTCAATCATGAACAATTAAAAAGTTTAAAACAATCAAGAACATATTAAAGCGTTTGAATTTATTTTTGAACTCTGTTTATAAATATCAACATTACATGTAATATAAATAAGTATACTTACAGTCACAATAATAATAATTTCTGAAATCTTGCGTAGCGTATGAAATAATAATGTCGAGTCTTGCTGTTAGCGTCTCGTACAATTTTTATCACAAAACAATTATATTTTTATAGCGTCTCATTCGAATGACAATTTACATCAAATAATTTGACATTTCAATTTATCATAACCACGGTCGTACATACAGCATCGTGAAGCTGGCTGCCAAAGTTGGCTACTAAAATTTCCGAACATTGCAGATCAATCAGTGGCGTCGCGAAATGATGTCCCAAATTAAATATTCAATGTATTCTTAGTTTTCTTATTTTGTAAATCTGAATAACATATGGGAAGATATATGGTAGAATAAGTCAATTTACATATCATAAGTTATTCGATACAATTTCCTCCACTATTGGAAATGATTTCCAAATCGAATGTCTTTACGATTTCTTTTGACTAGGACTCTGGTAGATTCTTTGAGTACCAAAAAAATTGTTGTAAAACACATGTACCACTATGAGTACGAATTGATGTAGAGCTGCTTGCTCTTCAATTTGAGATACCACCATAATTTCTTGCACTTGGGGACTACTGGGTTACACATGAATTTTCGAAAACAATTTTTTTTTCAACTTTCCGGAGCGACTGCCAAAATCAAAAAATATGGAGAAGCATCCTCATGTGTAGAATCTCGAAATACTAAGATAATTTCTTGCACTCGGGGACTACTAGGTTACATACGGGGACACATGAATTTTCGAAAATAATTTTTTTTCAACTTTTCGGAGCGACTGCCAAAATCAAAAAATATGGAAAGGCATCCCCTTGCTAAGTAGCATCTAAAATACTAAAATAATTTCTTGCACTTGGGGACTACTAGGTTACATAGGGGGACACATGAATTTTCGGAAATAATTTTTTTTCCAACTTTCCGGAGCGACTGCCAGAATCGAAAAATATAGAAAGGTATCCTCTTGATAAGTGAAATCTCAAAATACTAAAATAATTCCTTGCACTTGGGAACTACTAGGTTACACACGGGGACACATGACTTTTCGAAAATAATTTTTTTTTCAACTTTCTGGAGTGACTACCAAAATCAAAAAATATGAAAAGGCATCCTATTGATAAGTAGAATCTCAAAATACTAAAATAATCACTTGCACTTGGGAACTGATAGGTTACATACGGGGACACATGAATTTTCGAAAATAATTTTTTTTCAACTTTCCGGAGTGACTGCCAAAATCAGAAAATATGGAAAGGCATCCTCTTGATAAGTAAAATCTCTACTAAAACAATTTTTTGCATTCGGGGACTACTAGGTTACATACGGGGACATGAATTTTCGAAAATATTTTTTTTTCAACTTTACGGAGCGACTGCCAAAATCAAAAAATATGAAAAGGCACCCGCTTGATAAGTACAATTTCAAAATACTAAAATAATTTCTTGCACTCGGAACTGTATCAACTATAAATTATTCAAGTGATAGACATAAAAATGCAACTTTCCACACCCACGTAGGAGGTATTGCAGTGCCAGAGCTCGTTATACAAGTAGGTTACAACACCGTTTGTGGTCATTTCATTTACAATGGTCCAGTAGATATGGGTCAAATATCGACCAGAAATTTTTTTTGAGAAAAAAAATATATATATATCCATTTGGGAAGCTGTGTTATGTTTTCTTGGTATGCTGGTTCTTACATATGACTGAAAATGAAATATAAAATTCTCATTTTTCAGGCAATTTTCTGAAGCAATTAGCAACAATGAATAAAACGTGCAAAGAATTATCAAATAAAATGTCTGAAGAGATACGAAATAATGATCAATCGCAAATAAGTATAGAAAATATAAATCGCGTTGAATTTCCTAAGATATTGACGAATGAAATTGAAGAGAAATGTTTATACTGCGGATACGGCCGTCTTGACGCAACCGCTGATTGGGTAGCTTGTGACGGATGTAAGCGTTGGAGCCATACAAATTGTGATCCATCGTCCGGAGATGAAACTTACAGCGGTTTTTTTTCCTGCGATAATTGTGCAGCCGAAAAGAAAGTAAACCACGAAACAACCTCGTTTAAGTGTCTTTATTGCGGTTTAGATGATGTAGATGTGTCCGTTGATTGGGTAGCACGTGATGGGTGCAACGGGTGGATCCATCAAACTTGTGATATTAAAAATCGAACTTATAGTCTTTCTTTTTACTGTGAAGGTTGTTCCAACAATTTAAGATTCAAATGTAACGAAGCCGTGCATAAATTAGATAGTGATAGCTCGCAAAGACATCTAATTGAATTAAATACCAGAGATCACAGACAGTCTGCTATGTGGTTTGAGGATAGAAAAAAAAGATTGACAGCGTCAAATTTTGGTGTAATATGCTAGGCAAGGAATTCTAAAACTGAATTAAATTTAGCACAATCTCTCATAACGACAAAAAGTTTTTCAAATAAGGCTACACAACACGGCATTGATTACGAGAAGTTTGCGCTCGAAGCATTCCTCCATCGAACAAATTATGAATATAAAAAAGCGGCCTAATAATACATAAAAATTATTCATTCTTAGGGGGTCGCCGGATAGCCTTCTGAGTGATGACGGACTCATATAGATCAAATGTTCCTTTAAAGTGCGCGAACGTGAGCGAAATGAAACCCTAGCAAAACTCGATTACATCGATGGGGACGGACACCTGAAAGTCAATTCGAATTATTATTATCAGATTCAGGGTTTATTAGAGATAACCAATAGACCGTGGTGCGAATTTGTTCTTTATAATTTTAAAGGGATTCAGTTAATTCAAAGAATTCAAAGAAATTTCAAAATTTTTCAAAAACATTTTACCAAAGTTGAAGGAATTTTATTATTATTTCTATCTGCCTAGTTTACTGGGATTTGAAAATATTGACGATAAGTCGCGTAAATGGAGACCCGTTAAAGATATCACATTTCTATCAAATGTATTGGTAAATGACATTAATTATTACAAAAAAACCAATAGAGATTATGTCGTGGCACTTTTCAAAAATTTAGATTGCCTCAATCAAATTAATTATTCGGATGTTGCATCTCTTGATAATAATAGTTGGTTAACTAATTTTGTAGTAGACATAAGCTTAAATTTGTTGAACGTTGAAAATAAATATCAAATAATACCGGAGAAAATTACCACCCTCATTTTTAATGGAGAATTTTCTGAAACATTTTTGTCAACAATACAAATTAAAAAAAAAATATGTAGCTATACCGATTTTAATTAATGGAAATCATCATTGCCTTGCAATCGTTAATTTTGAGAAGTCAACTTTTGCTTTCCTGGATCCATTCCATAGCAACATGCAGAAAACAAAATATTATCTAAATATATTTTGCAAATTCATAAATTGTTATAATCAAAGTAAGAGAGATAATGAGCATTTTGATAACAATCTATCTGTTTTAGTTTATAATCATGTTAAACAGAACGATTCTTATAGTTGTGGTGTATTTTGCATGAAATATTTCGAATGCATCTTGAATGACGGTAATATGATGGCAATAACAGATTTGGGGAGATATAGAAATGAAATTAAAACGTTAATTACAACCAAATCTGATGAAATGAGGAATTCTTGCTTGATATGCTCAAGAATTATTGACCAATATAAAGCAATCCTTTGTTTGTACTGTAATAGATTTGTACACAGTGAATGAATGCCTTTCAATTGGAGAGGACGCTTTCATTGAGGATAATATTTGTCAATTGTGCATCCAGTATTAGTTTTCTGCCAAATATTCTCTGGTATTTAATACAATAAATATGTATATCATATGACCAAAGATAATGCTCACTAGGGAGGATTGAGCTTTTATTCCTGATAAAATATTAACGGCTGATGAAATCATTTTAATTTTCATAATGTGAGGTAAAGGTAAGGCTGTGAAGGGAGGTAGGAGGCCTTTTACAGAGATGAATCAAGCGGTGCGTATCATTTCTGTCCTAGGGATAATATAAGTTAGGAAATTAATGTCATTCACAATATACATGTGAGGTAAGGGTAAGGCTGTGAGGAGAGGTAGGAGGCCTTTTACAGACATGAGTCGACTACGTGACTTGTCCCTGTCTTACAATAAATATAATACGACTTTAACTAATACGATGTTACGATGTGAATAGCACACAAGCATCAATAACAAGATCTTTTATGATGCACTTGAAGTGATGCAGTTATAAATGTCATTTTCAATTTCTCATGTTCTTACACGTGGGAAGATAGGGCTCCTGGTGAACAACCCACAAAAAAAAGGTGATGCACCCTTGTGAGAGCTGACTGTGATTAAACTTTCATAACTTCAAAAGGTTCACAGTTTCAGACGAGGGGCTCACTCAAAATTTCTAGCATAATCTTGATTCGGTTCTCACACTGCAATACCTCCTGAGTGGGTGTGGAAAGTTGCAAGTAGTCAGTGAAAAATGTGGCTTTCATATCAAGAGCATTCCTTTCAATATTTTTTCATTTTGGCAGTTGTTCCGGAAAAAGGAGAAAAAAATTATCCCCCAAAATTCATTTTTCTTCGTATACTACCTAGTAGACCCCGTTTGAAAAGAATTATTATAGTACGTCCGAAGAGTATGTTGCATTTACTCTTTCCAAGCTATTTCTAAAATTGTTAAAATGAGTCCTAGACTGCTACTGTTACATCGACTACATTACTATTAAGTTTCTATTGTCTACATGTCGTTATGAAACTAACTTGTGATGCTCCGATTGAGCAAAATGGATAAGATGATTCTATATATCAAAACACCAAAATAAAAATTATAGTCTTTCTGAATCTGAAATGCAGTATCCAATTATTGACAACGAACAATAATATATCTAGTTCAGGCGTTAGATGTGATCGGACGTGTTCTTATCAGTACTACTGTAAATCTGTTAAATAGTATCAATATTTACAATTTTTGACGTGACAACGTCTTATAATTCGATGGAGCCGGCTGCACGCACGAGAAAACATGACTCATTTGCCGTTACCTCGCTCTGACCGGCTGTGCGTTACCTGGCTCTGAGGCGTTCCATTTAAGGCTTGAAGTGCAAGCAAGCTCTCCTACTTGAGTGACCGATGCGATGCGCGTGGACAGCTGCTATACAATGATACATTTACATGTTGTCGTAAGTGCAGTGAAAAGAGAATGTGGTGTCAATTGTTTATAGCAACGATAATTGCGGCGATAAAGGTAATGATTCTTTCGATATTAAATATATGTTCAGTGATATATTGTCGAATATTCGTGCTTTCATCATTAAAATAAATAGCATCGGTCCGCTAGTGCAGCGATTGTAGGTTATGCTATAATTGACAAAACTATAACAATAAGTTAACAGAACTGTTTCACGATGAGTAAAAAATCAATTGCTTTACTATTCGATCGAAATAATTATCGAGCGTAGCTATGATTTCAAAAAATTAAAACATAAATGTTAAATCTTCCACATATCATAACAACGTAACTGAAATGACAGGTAGGACCAGCCAGCCGTCAAAGGGAACAATTTTCTCCTATATCAAACACATTGAGGCGGGCTTTTTGAAAGTTAAATTGACATAATTGTATTTATGCGTACAAATAAATGTAACTTGATCAATTCAATTGTGATTTCCATTTACCTCCTTCTCTATATCCATACAAAATATCTATCAAACAAATAAAATTGAAATTTTCTTCTGAAAAATGGAACCATTTCATCAGTATTTTGTTATGACGTTGTCACGTTCAACTATCGTCAGTAAACCGACTTTACAGAAAACCGATTTTTTACCCATTATGGGTGCTAAAACAAGAAGTACTTAGAGAGATTAAATCTATCATGGAGGATATTTCAAATAATAAAGAATTTCAATCAAGTTTATACGATAACATACAAAGAGTTATCTCCGATACTATTAAATCTGTCGTTTGTGCCAACTTAAGTGAAATTAATAACAAGTTAACAATACTAATGAAAATGCAACATTGAAAACTACAATTCTGGAATTATCAGAGAAATTAAGTAAGTTTGATGCGAAATCTAATATAATCGATGTCCTTTCAAAAGAAACGCATTCCACTATTGATAAGGATATTGGTAACACCTATGCAAGCAAGGTAGCTAGTGTATCCGTCAACAATACGTCAACGAATATCAACATTGTAAGAAATGGAAGTGCAGGAGCGGCACGTGTAATTACAGATCACGATTTCATTCCCGTTGTTCGTAAAAGACGTAATAAAAGCAGATCTGATGTTAATCCTGATCAAAATGTCGATGATTCATTTGCAGGTAATAGTTCTAAAAGGTCAATTCCTAAGTCCAGTTTTGAGGGCAAAAATAATAGTTGTACACTACTTGTGGCACAAAACTTTTTGTATAAATGGTACTTTGTATCTAGATTAGATTCATCTGTAAGTAACGATACGTTACTTAACTTTCTGACATCCATGGATACATATGATACAGTTTCATTTAAAGTAGAAGAACTCAAGACAAAACATGAAAATGCTAACTATAAATCTTATAAAATTGGAGTCCCCACGATGTCGCTGAAAAGGTTATGTCACCAGAATTATGGCCATATGGTGCTTTCATTAACACATATTATTTTCCAAAAAAAGCAGAAGCAGTTAAAGAAAATTTTTAAGTGCTTCCTCGGACATCATATCTGTCTATAGCAGTGATAGTGATAGTGTTTGTAATAATAACAGTGAAAATTTGACTTTAAAATGTTCTGTTTCGTATTTATTTTATATGAATATTCAGTGTATTAGAAACAAGAAATATGATTTGGAATTGTCATTGGATGAATATCACAATTTAAAATACTTATGTTATTCTGAACACTGGCTAACATCAAGCGAAAACTTCATAATTGATAATTATACATTAGCTGCTACATTCTGCAGGAAGAATTTTGAGCATGGTGGTGTGTCAATTTATGTCAGAGAAGAATCGAAATTTAATGTTATGAATATTTCGAAGTTTTGTATTGAGAAGGTATTTGAATGTTGTGGAATTGAATGTTTTGAAACGAATGATTATAAATTTATATTAATTTGTATATATAAAACCCCATTGGCTGATGTTGAAACTTTCTTTGTTTAATTAGAATCACTTCTCGAATTCATTCAATGTCACAAACACAATGTGATAATATGTGAAGACTTTAATATTCATTTAGAAATAAACTCAAAATCAACGCAGAACTTTAAACATTTATGTAATGTTTTCAATTTGGACATTGTCCATGATTGTGCCACTCGAATTTCTGATAATACGTGCTCAACTCTAGATAATGTTGTTACAAACATCAATTTCAATAGAAAAGATAGCTTTGTTTACGAAACTAGATTTTCAGACCATCTTGCATTATTTCATAAACTGGATATTTTAAAGAGGCCAAAAATGGACTTAGTTAATATTTTGCGTATCTTAAATAATAATAATCTTTCTGAATTTAATTCTTATTTCTATAATTATACCTGGAGTTCGATGTCACTCATGACAGGTGCTGAAAATAAATTGAACTTTTTTTATAATTCAATATCTAAAGCATTCCATGGTAGTTTCCCTCTAAGAAGAACCGTTCACAGAAGTAAAAAGCCCTGGTTAACTGAAGGAATTAAAATATCATCTAAAACAAAACGTGATTTATTCTTACTTAAGAGCATTTTTAATGATTCAATTATCTCAAATTATTATAAGAAATATTCTAATTTACTTAGCAAAATAGTATTGATGGCTAAGCAGAAACATAATGATAAAATAATCAGTGAATCTGCATGTGTTTCCAAAACAGTCTGGCAGATAATTATCAGGGAAAGGGGAAAATCATCTAAATATAAGTCAGTGAATAGTATCGTTCACTTGCGTCATAAAGTAGATGATTCTCAAACTATAAGTGAGCTTTTTGTTAATCACTTCAGCATTACACCGGGGGCACATGAACATTGCAGTAACCTCGACCATCCACACATTTCAACTTGTAATAGTATGTTCCTTTCTCCAGTAACAAAAAATGAAATTTTCAATACAGTTCATGATTTAAAAAACACCAACTCTACTGGTATTGATGAATTGCCTGTTGTATTGATAAAAAATGCTATTGAACATATTTATCCCCCTATATTGAAAATTGTTAATTCTTGTTTCAAGATGAATACGACCTTCTCAATTGAAAGTCTCAAAGGTAGTACCTGTGCATAAAAAAGGGAATCGAGAATACTGGGGAAAATTCTAGAGAATGCTATGAAAAATCGCGTTGTTGACTATCTAGAAAAAAATAAAATTATTGTTGATAATCAGCATGGTTTTCATGCTGGTAAATCTACAAATAGTGCTGCATATGAATTATTGAGCAATATTTATAACAACACTAATGAAGAGTTAGTGTAGTATCAGTGTGTGACCTGTCAAAGGCATTTGACATGGTAAATCATAAAATATTAATAAATAAAATGAAAGCGTATGGTATTCGAGGTATTGCTAGTGAATGGGTTGTTTCATACTTAGAAAATAGGTTAAACTATGTTTCAATCAAGAAAGATGGATGAAAGTATAAATCAAGTCAAGTTAGAGTGACAATCGGTGTTCCACAAAGATCCATCCTTGGACCCATTTTATTTAATATTTTTGTAAATGACTTACCCAAACATATTCAAGCCGATATATATTGTTATGATTTCATTTCCTAAACAATAAAAATGATAAAAATTAGAACCTACCGAACATTGAAAATCAGGAAAGATTAATGGAAAGATATTATATGGAATTAAAAAACAATATTAAAAGTTAAATAATAGTTAGTATAATATAATAAACAATGTAAAACATAAAAAACAACAATGTAATTAGAATAGAAGTGTAAAACAAGAACTTCAGTGAAAGTGAATAAACGTACAGTGTTACGAAGGCAGAAATCATGATTAAAATGATTACAAAAACTATCATGAGACAGCTCAAACTATTGAAAAATGTTATAGATATAAGTTAGGATTAGTAAATTTGAGTTATATAATGTTAAAGAAATGTTATTGATATATTATATTATGTATTAGTTTTTAAGAATGAAAACTGTCAAATTTATAATAATTATTGGAATAATCATATTAATAATAACCTAATCATAGGTTATCTTATACCAAAGTGTGTGGAAAAATGTAGGCAATATTAATTTAAAAAGAAGGAATCATCATCATTTAAAATAAGTTGAAAATCTCCAATAATTCAAAATTTATGGAATACTAAATTCTGATTGGTCGAGACGGATTATAAACGTCAGACTGATAACAATGTAAACTTATGTCAGTTTTGCAACAATCATCAAAGTATTCTTGATAGGAAAAGAAAGCACCTCATAGGTTGAATATGACATCAAGTAGCATCGGTTTTGAAGGCCTATAAAAGGCATCTGAAGACAAGCCAAGTCAATTAGCCATCAACATCTGAAGAGTCAAGGTACTCATGCAACTCTTGAAGTTTCCATAACCTTAGTTTATTGGATAAACATCGGTGAACCCAAGTGTTCCAGTAGCTTCGTAAGGTTGAAAGTAACCGAAGCAAATAAATAATTTCTACAAGTCAAGTAGTGTTCCAAGTCTCCGAACAAAGTTTAAAGGTTACAATAACCTACAATTCATAAGTAACATCGAACGATGAAGTTCCAAACTTCATTAAAGAGTTTTGTATCTTTAATAAAAAGAATAAAACCTTAGATTGCAAATTATCATATGCTTTACATATTGAAAATATTAACCATAAATTGAGATCTGCATGTTTTGTTCTCAGATCTCGAAACATGTCAGAGGAAAATACATTAAGATATTCGTTTCTGACACTTACCAAGTAGTGCATAATTTTATTTTATTCGATTTTCATAAAAAACTATTTCACGACAAATCCAGGGGAAATAATCTAATTCTATCATATATTTAATGATAGTTTAACATCATTTGAGTACTTAGTTGAAAGTTTACCAATAAAGGTTATGTCGGAAATGAATATCTGATATCGAAACTATCATATGTCCTTTCTTAGAACTATATTTTATATTGAACATGAAATATTTCTGCATAAAAAAAAATATTGAATTCAAACGATATATTGAATTACAACGGAACTTGATGAACTTAACGATTTCTCATAATTTTCGACAATTTTATTCAGATTCAGACTGTTTTTAGTTTTCATTTCTCTCCAAATTAAAAAAAAATGATAATGAGTTAATATTACTTTTATTACAAATACATATTTTAAATGTTCATATTTCATTTTTGTTAGTGGTAACTTTTCCCCGTATGTGACCTAGTAGTCCTCGAGTGCAAGAAATTATTTTAGGATTTTGAGATTCTACTTATCAAGAGGATGCCTTTCCATATCTTTTGATTTTAGCAGTCGCTCCGGAAAGTTGAAAAAAAATTCTTTCGAAAATTCATGTGTCCCCGTATGTAACCTAGTAGTTCCCGAGTGCAAGAAATTATTTTAGTATTTTGAGATTCTACACATCATGAAGATGCTTCTCCATATTTTTTGATTTTGGCAGTCGGTCCGGAAAGTTGAAGAAAAAATATTTTAGAAAATTCATGTGTCCCCTTATGAAACCTAGTAGTCCCCAAGTACAAGAAATTATTTTAGTATTTTGAGATTCTACACATCATGAGGATGCTTTTCCATATTTTTTGATTTTGGCAGTCGGTCCAGAAAGTTGAAAAAAAAATTATTCACAAAAATTCATGTGCTTCAGTATGTAACCTAGTAGTCCCCAAGTGCTAGTAATTATTTTAGTATTTTGAGATTCTACACATCGAGGGCATGCATTTCCATATCTTTTGATTTTGGCAGTCGCTCCGGAAAGTTGAAAAAAAAATTATTTTCGAAAATTCTTGTGTCCCCGTATGGAACCTAGTAGTTCTCAAGTGCAAGAAATTATTTTAGTATTTTGAGATTCGACACATCATGAAGATGCCTCTCCATATTTTTTGATTTTGGCAGTCGGTCCGGAAAGTTGAAAAAAAATTATTCACAAAAATTCATGTGTCCGCGTATGTTACCTAGTGGTCCCCGAGTGCAAGTGATTATTTTAGTAATTTGAGATTCTACACATCATGAGGATGCTTTTCCATATCTTTTGATTTTGGCAGTCGCTCCGGAAAGTTGAAGAAAAAATATTTTAGAAAATTCATGTGTCCCCTTATGAAACCTAGTAGTCCCCAAGTACAAGAAATTATTTTAGTATTTTGAGATTCTAAACATCATGAGGATGCTTTTCCATATTTTTTGATTTTGGCAGTCGCTCCGGAAAGTTGAGGAAAAAATATTTTCGAAAATTCATGTGTCGCCGTATGTAACCTAGTAGTCCCCAAGTGCAAGAAATTGTTTTAGTATCTTGAGATTCTACACATCAAGTGTATATTGCATATTTTTTGATTTTGGCAGTCGCTCCGGAAAGTTGAAAAAAATTTTTTTTCGAAAATTCATGTGTCCCCGTATGTAACCCAGTACTCCCCAAGTGCAAGAAATTATTTTATTATTTTGAGAATCTACACATCATGTGGATGGTTTTCCATATTTTTTGATTTCGGCAGTCGCTCCGGAAAGTTGAAAAAAAATTATTTCCTAAAATTCATGTCCCCGTATGTAAGCTAGTACTCCCCAAGTGCAAGAAATTATTTTAGTATTTTGAGATTCTACACATCAAGGGCATGTCTTTTCGTATCTTTTGATTTCGGCAGTCGCTCCGGAAAGTTGAAAAAAAAATTATTTCCCAAAATTCATGTGTCCACGTATGTAACCTAGTAGTCCCCAAGTGCAAGAAATTATTTTAGTATTTTGAGATTCTACACATCAAGGGCATGTCTTTTCATATCTTTTGATTTCGGCAGTCGCTCCGGAAAGTTGAAAAAAAAATTATTTTCCAAATTTCATGTGTCCACGTATGTAACCTAGTAGTCCCCAAGTGCAAGTAATTATTTTAGTATTTTGAGATTCTACACATCAAGGGCATGTCTTTTCATATCTTTTGATTTCGGCAGTCGCTCCGGAAAGTTGAAAAAAAAATTATTTTCCAAAATTCATGTGTCCACGTATGTAACCTAGTAGTCCCCAAGTGCAAGAAATTGTTTTAGTATTTTGAGATTCTACACATCAAGGGCATGTCTTTTCATATCTTTTGATTTCGGCAGTCGCTCCGGAAAGTTGAGAAAAAAATTATTTTCCAAAATTCATGTGTCCACGTATGTAACCTAGTAGTCCCCAAGTGCAAGAAATTATTTTAGTATCTTGAGATTCTACACATCATGAGGATGATGCTTTTCCATATTTTTTGATTTTGGCAGTCGATCCGGAAAGTTAAAAAAAAATTATTTTCGAAAATTCATGTGTCCCCGTATGTAACCCAGTACTCCCCAAGTGCAAGAAATTATTTTATTATTTTGAGAATCTACACATCATGTGGATGGTTTTCCATATTTTTTGATTTCGGCAGTCGCTCCGGAAAGTTGAAAAAAAATTATTTTCTAAAATTCATGTCCCCGTATGTAAGCTAGTACTCCCCAAGTGCAAGAAATTATTATAGTATTTTGAGATTCTACACATCAAGGGCATGTCTTTTCGTATCTTTTGATTTCTGCAGTCGCTCCGGAAAGTTGAGAAAAAAATTATTTCCCAAAATTCATGTGTCCACGTATGTAACCTAGTAGTCCCCAAGTGCAAGAAATTATTTTAGTATTTTGAGATTCTACACATCAAGGGCATGTCTTTTCATATCTTTTGATTTCGGCAGTCGCTCCGGAAAGTTGAAAAAAAAAATTATTTTCCAAATTTCATGTGTCCACGTATGTAACCTAGTAGTCCCCAAGTGCAAGTAAATATTTTAGTATTTTGAGATTCTACACATCAAGGGCATGTCTTTTCATATCGTTTGATTTCGGCAGTCGCTCCGGAAAGTTGAAAAAAAAAATATTTTCCAAAATTCATGTGTCCACGTATGTAACCTAGTAGTCCCCAAGTGCAAGTAATCATTTTAGTATTATGAGATTCTACACATCAAGGGCATGTCTTTTCATATCTTTTGATTTCGGCAGTCGCTCCGGAAAGTTGAGAAAAAAATTATTTTCCAAAATTCATGTGTCCACGTATGTAACCTAGTAGTTCCCAAGTGCAAGAAATTATTTTAGTATCTTGAGATTCTACACATCATGAGGATGATGCTTTTCCATATTTTTTGATTCTGGCAGTCGGTCCGGAAAGTTAAAAAAAAATATTTTCGAAAATTCATGTGTCCCCGTATGTAACCTAGTAAAAAATTGTGTTCGAAAATTCATGTGTCCCCGTATGTAACCCAGTACTCCCCAAGTGCAAGAAATTATTTTATTATTTTGAGAATCTACACATCATGTGGATGCTTTTCCATATTTTTTGATTTCGGCAGTCGCTCCGGAAAGTTGAAAAAAAATTATTTTCTAAAATTTATGTGTCCCCGTATGTAAGCTAGTACTCCCCAAGTGCAAGAAATTATTTCAGTATTTTGAGATTCTACACATCAAGGGCATGTCTTTTCATATCTTTTGATTTCGGCAGTCGCTCCGGAAAGTTGAAAAAAAAATTATTCTCCAAAATTCATGTGTCCACGTATGTAACCTAGTAGTCCCCAAGTGCAAGAAATTATTTTAGTATTTTGAGATTCTACACATCAAGGGCATGTCTTTTCATATCTTTTGATTTCGGCAGTCACTCCGGAAAGTTGAAAAAAAAATTATTTTCCAAAATTCATGTGTCCACGTATGTAACCTAGTAGTCCCCAAGTGCAAGTAATTATTTTAGTATTTTGAGATTCTACACATCAAGGGCATGTCTTTTCATATCTTTTGATTTCGGCAGTCGCTCCGGAAAGTTGAAAAAAAAATTATTTTCCAAAATTCATGTGTCTACGTATGTAACCTAGTAGTCCCCAAGTGCAAGAAATTATTTTAGTTTTTTGAGATTCTACACATCAAGGGCATGTCTTTTCATATCTTTTGATTTCGGCAGTCGCTCCGGAAAGGTTGAAAAAAAATTATTTTCCAAAATTCATGTGTCCACGTATGTAACCTAGTAGTCCCCAAGTGCAAGTAATTATTTTAGTATTTTGAGATTCTACACATCAAGGGCATGTCTTTCCATATCTTTTGATTTCGGCAGTCGCTCCGGAAAGTTGAAAAAAAAATTATTTTCCAAAATTCATGTGTCCACGTATGTAACCTAGTAGTCCCCAAGTGCAAGAAATTATTTTAGTATTTTGAGATTCTACACATCATGAGGATGATGCTTTTCCATATTTTTTGATTTTGGCAGTCGGTCCGGAAAGTTGAAAAAAAAATTATTTATAAAAATTCATGTGTCCGCGTATGTAACCTAGTAGTCTCCAAGTGCAAGAAATTATTTTAGTATTTTGAGATTCTACACATCAAGGGCATGTCTTTCCATATTTTTTGATTTTGGCAGTCGCTCCGGAAAGTAAAAAAAAAAAATATTTTCGAAAATTCATGTGTCCCCGTATGTAGGTAGCCTAGTAGTCCCCGAGTGCAAGAAATTATTTTAGTATTTTGAGATTCTACACATCATGAAGATGCTTCTCCATATTTTTTGATTCTGGCAGTCGGTCCGGAAAGTTGAAAAAAAAATTATTCACAAAAATGCATGTGTCCGCGTATGTTACCTAGTAGTCCCCAAGTGCAAGTAATTATTTTAGTATTTTGAGATTCTACACATCATGAGGATGCTTTTCCATATTTTTTGATTTTGGCAGTCGCTCCGGAAAGTTGGAGAAAAAATATTTTCGAAAATTCATGTGTCGCCGTTTGTAACCTAGTAGTCCCCAAGTGCAAGAAATTATTTCAGTATTTTGAGATTCTACACATCAAGGGCATGCCTTCCCAAATTTTTTGATTTTGGCAGTCGTTCCGGATAGTTGGAACAAAAATTATTTTCGAAAATCCATGTGTCCCCGTATGTAACCTAGTAGTCCTCGAGTGCAAGAAATTATGGTGGTATCTCAAATTGAAGAGCAAGCAGCACTACATCAATTTGTACTCATAGTAGTAAATGTGTTTTACAACAATTTGCTTGGTACTTATAGAATCTACCAGTCATGTTCAAAAGAAATCGTAAAGATATTCTATTTCGAAATCATTTCCAATAGTGGAGGAAATTGAATCGAATAGATTTACAAAATAAGAAAACTATAAGAATTCATTGAATATTTAATTTGGGAAATCATTTCGCGACGCCACTGATCGATCGGCAATGTTCGGAAATTCTTGCAGCCAATTTTGGCAGCCAGCTTCACGTTGCTCGTACATACATGTCTGAGAACTTGTATGTTTGACATGAGTCTCTTACATGTCGCCAAACTCGTAGTCCTTCGCTCAGCCGCCAGCTGGCGCTTGGATCGAAGTATGACAACAATCACATTATTAAGTAAAATAATTTTTCTCGTAACGCAATATTTACTTCTGATTTGAGAGAGGAATAGAACTGTTACTCTTGCCAAAAGTATTACTCACCTTAAAAATAACTTCCCCTTTTTCGTTATACATGCTCGCACACATAAAAGACCTCGTTAAAACGATTTCTATCCGGAATCGCAAGCATTCACTTTTTTCGCATTTCCGCATCTTTCGGCACTTTAAAAACAGAAGTTTCTTGCTTTACACTTTTGAATCCCATTTTGCATTTCGGCACAATGCATGGTAACATTACTTTTATAAAATGATCTTGAGAGGGTATCTGCTATTACCATACCTTTACCTGGTACATATATAATATCAATTTTATATTCTAGTAACTTTACTAACATTCTTTGAAGTTTGGCACTCACCTTATCAAGATCCTTTTTAAAAACTGGGAGTAACGGCTTGTGATCGTTTTGCACTCTTTCTTTAAAACCGTATACAAAATAATGAAACATTTCAAATGCAAACACTATTAAAAGCAATTCTTTTTCAATTTGTGCATATCTTTTTTCTGCTTGGGTCAGAGTTCGAGAGGCAAAAGCTCTTGGGCAACCAACCGTCTTGTAATATTACACAACTGAACTCTTCTGAGGAAGCATCTGATTGAATGGTCGTCACTTTTTCCGGGTCAAAAATCTTTAGTACAGGGGAATTAGATATTAAAGTGTTTTAATTCCGATTCATACTCAAAAGTCCAAGAAAATGGCACATCTTTCCTAGTTAACTTTCTCATATTGTAAGTAATATTAGACAAGTTTGGGTATACGATAAAATTTATACCTCCCAAATGGTGGTATTAAAAGTACACAAATCTGAGCTCTTTTTGTCTAATACATGTTGCCAAAATTCGTCTTTCATATCTGCAATACTAAAAATAGATTACCTGACAATTTAATTAATATATCATTTGCTGTTGGTATAACAAAGTATTCCCTACAGATAAATTTGTTTAATGGCTTTGGATCGATACATGAACGCAGCTTGTTTGAAGGTTTTTTTCGACAATCATTAAATTGTTGACCCATTCAGTTTGATAATTTACTCTTTCTATAAAATCCTTCTGCTGTAGGTCATCTAAAGTTTCTTTTGAGTTTTTATGTGGTGAAAATAGCACTTTTCTGCTATACTGTACAACAGGAATAGCATCTGGGGTCAGATCTATGTAAGTGTAACCTGGAATTTTTCCCAACACTATAAACACATCAGGATACTTAGAGAACCATGATTCGTTAGTTTTATCAGTCCCTGTACAGTTCACAAATAGCTGATCCTCCTCTTCTTCTGAATGCTGCTGGCTAACTAGTCTAACTTTGATGTTTTCTTCTTTTCTATTTGTAGTCGTTCGCTCTACTTCTTTTTCTTTTGACATCGTTGCCAAATCTTTGTCTCCTTTTTTATTGCCGCATGCTTTTGCAAAGTGACCTTTCTTCTGGCAAATCGCACATGTTTTATTATAAGCAGGACATCTGAGGGGATAGTGTTCATATGTACAATTACTGCGTTTAATTTTCTTGGGCTGCCTTAATTCTCTTATTGCATTTACTTCTTCTATTTCCGTTGGGTCCAATATCTTAATATGATGCTTACTTAACTCTATAGTCTTGAATTGTTCTGCAATCTTCCGAACTGTTAGTTTGGGCTCACATAGCAACCTAAGTTGGCTTTCTTTAGTGTATTCCAATTATTAGCCTATCTCTTATCATCCTTTCTTCGAAGGATCTTTTACATGAGTCATTTTCACATACAAACTCACATGTATCCGCCTGTTTCTTAAGTTCTGTGACATACTGATCAATCGACTGTTCTTCAGTATGAACGAGAGTGTTAAAACGAAAAGTTTTCATTGCAACTAACTTTTTCGGAAGGAAATAACAATCAAATGCCTCTAACAATTTGGAAAGGGTAGATTGTCAAGCTCTTCATCCCCTATGCAACTGAGCAGGTTAGCTATTTTAACTTCCTCTGACTTTTCATTTTTAGCTGGAGCTGTAAGGTATATTTCAATATTTCAAGTTGGACTTTACACGCGTCTTCAAAAATTAACCTCCCTTTTTACCTTTATTTCTTCTGCGGCGGCAAAACTAGAGGCACATCTGACACCATGTATTAATTACTTAATTGATTAACAAGATGTTGTGTTCGTAAGAAAGCAGTTAATATTAACTAACAAGAGTTTATCTAACACTTTACAAGTTTACAAGTACTGTCTTCCATTATCGCTTACCAAGCTTCTCCCTCTGTTCAGCGTCTATCTACCGCTGAATCAGCAACCATGACAAACCTTAGAAAACATACTTCTAAATTAACCTTCATTCTAAGTATAGGATATACAATGCAAGGAAATAATTTTGAAATTATAAAAAATTGGATACAAAATATTCTGTATTCATTATTTTATTTATTCGATTAGGTTCTTATTCTCGAATGTGTAAGGAATAAGCGGCTAAATTCTAAACAATAAGATTATGCAGTATTCCAACATTGACTAGGGAGACGAGAACATTGCCTCGTTTTATGATTCAAAAAAATGGATTAATTAGAACATGATACATTTTTAAGATTTGGATATTTTTTGAATTTGAAAGCATTCTATCCCACAAATTTGGAGTCCTTGAAGTATTCGATGAATATGATATAAAGGCTCTACTTCAATTTGGTTAAAAAATAGATCATTCCAAATCCACAGCACGACACATGCTATATGGTCACATACAGTTCACGGAATTTTAAAAATAATCCCGTATTGTTCCGATGAGCTTAATTCAAATTAAACAATGTTAGGAAAATTCCAAACGGATCCATTAGACAGGTTTGTAAATACTGCCAACTTGCAGGGGCGCAATATCATACTTGACTTCGCCAGTTGTGAGAATCTGAAAAAAGATTGAGAATTCTGTCTTCCTTCATGAACATTTGGAATTATAAAAGTAGATTCATTTTGTGATAGTTGCGACATTCCAGAATTTTGTAATAATGACTATTTTTCTCCAGAAATTGAAATTGAAGAAATAGAGTCTATTATCACTTATTAAGATGGCTATTGCTCATAATATATTGCAACAGAAAATTGAAATATGAGGTAGGTATGTAAGTTAAATTTGGTTTCCTCAGGAGATTTATTAGTTGACGACTGTCATCAGAGTCTTCAGAGATGAACTATTTATTTTGTGGAAATCCGTTTTAATAAAATGAAATAAATTATTCTTTGTTTGTTTTTTGTCTAATTACACAAGGGGCATTCCACGCCAACTCAGCGGTCGATCTCACATCGCCCTCTCAGATCTGGCTCAAAATTGGTACATCGATTAGTACTATCGAAAAAAAGATATTCCCTAATTTTCAGCCCCTAAGACCGCTGTCTGTCACCAGGAGCCCAAGTTTTCGACCATCATTTCACCTCCAGGGGTCTGAAATCGATTTTTCGTGTACTGACGCGGCATTTTGATCTGAAAAAATGATAAAAAATACATAGGAGATGCCACATTTCTCGTAGAACACGATGCTACCATCCGTTTTCCGATATCTAGCAAGGGGAGCCCGAAAAACGCGAAAACCCGCGCTTTGGTAAAAAATCTGATATCTCAATGATTTATTCCACAATTTTTCGTAAATTTTTTGATTTTCGAGCAAATTTACATTTTCTGTAGCTTAGTTTCATTAATAATAAAGAGACTATTCCATTATTTATCATTAAAAAAACGAGAGCATTCTGAACTCAGTACCATTCGGAAATCGAGAATCGCGCTGAAACTTTTCGGTAACATAGGTTCCTATGCGCTCTCCGCACAGATGACGCGAAGAGACGGGCCTTGTTTAAAAGCATTCGTTCACCGCCCTTCTGTGCAATAAACAAAAGATTTGAGACAAGAGAAGGGGAAGAATTATCATTATTTGAAGCTACAAACTACTAACGTTTTCAAGATGAGTGATGAATCTCAAGGTAAGCTGAATAAAAAAACAATTAGTGCAAGTTTTTTCCGGTCATTTTCTAAAACAAATGTGATTTGTGTTTCATCGTACTGATGCGATTGTGTATTCTAACCTCGAAAAGCGCGGAAAATTTGTGTTCAGAATCCAAGAGTCATTTGTGAATGTTCATGGGCCAAAGTCGAAAAGTTCTGGAAAATCGGGTTGTGTGAGAATTTTGCCTGGATCACCGAATATCGATTCGTGAGAAATATAAAAATGTTTGCAAACTCCATGGGATTTCGTCCTCAAACTCAATGATTGGTGCGTGGGATATAGAAGTGGTGACAAGGTCCCCTATTCGTTAATCGACCGCGATGAGCACTTTCTACGAGTTATTCGATTCAGTTTTCGATAGAAATTCAATTTTTCTGTGATTCTGGAGTAGATAATTGAGTCTGGGCTCACGCGCGTTTCTGCCAATAAGATCTCTAATCCTCAAGACCAGATTGGAGGGGCGTAGAGTCCAATTGTCAAATTCTTTACAAACCTGCTTGTTGCTTGATTATTGACCCCGGATTTGGTCTCAATTTGGTAAGGCGCCAGTTTTAACGTAGCTGATTATGAAGTTGAAAATGTCGAAATGCTTGAAGGGGCAGGCGCTTTGACTGGTCATTTTTTGGTAAAAAATTTGGAATACATTTATCTGATATTTGGGCTTGTCAAAATTACAACCGCAATTTTGGGTTTGGAAATTTTTTCATTCTGATCCCGGATTCATGATCTGTGACTCCGGAAATCCCCTGTTAACATCTTGGCCATAATATAAATTCTACTCGGAAATGTATGCTGGTAAGGGTTTGATGTCTCCTTCGCGAGAAACCAATTCTCCAGTCCCTTTCAACAAGCTATTATTGTGACAGCTCCATTAATTTTTTAATTATTTATTGACAGCGCACCTTCCAGTGATTGAGGAAACTTCTTGTGACATGGGAAAAAGTGATGGCTCTCAAACGGCGTGTTCAGGCAAAGTCAAGGCACTTGAAGGATATAATGGAGAGGACTATGAGCTAATAAGCAGGGGGATTCATCCGAGGCCCTGTTCAAGGAATATGACAATTTGTCACACTCATGAAAACAGACTTTTACTCAAATTCGAGGTGTCTAACAAATGGTGCAGTAACCCTTTTCGTACTCATAAAACGCGTAATAGTTATCGACTCATTGTAATTGATCTCGGGCTAGCTCGAGCCGTCGACCGATTGGAAAATATCAAATTAATTCCTGGACATAAATTATGTTTTCATTGTAGCCGGAAAGTCTGCGAAAGTTTGGAGGCAACGCCAACAAACGAAGCTGAATCACAAACATCTCAAGAGACATCATCAACCGAAGGTAGCTCTCAAGCATCATCTGAAGTTTATTTGTGTACACTAACAGCAAAAGATACAATGGAAAGTATTTGTGAATTGTTACATGTATCCCCGCTGAAAGTGGACAAACGTCATGATTCTGCTGAATTGAGATTGAAAAAAATGCTGAGACTCGACATTTCTGTGAGTGCAAACTTACAGATAGAACATGAAAAATTCGGAAATATCTTACAGGAATTGAAAGAGAAATTCGAAGAATCTGAGCGTGATGTCAAGCTACAGATTCTGACAATAGTTGTTGGGCATTTGAAATCGGCAGAGATTATGAGTTTTTTCGGTACATCCAGATCTATGGTTGAAAAAGCCATAGAACTCAAGGCAAATCAAGGAATTTTAGCTCTTCAAGGCCGAAGAATTGGTCGACCACTATCAAAAGAGTTGAAACAGTTTGTGATTGATTTTTACTCCGACAGTACGCTTGACCACATCAGGATGCTTCCAGGAAAGAAAGACTACGTGAGTATGAGCAAAGGAGAACATATCCAGGAAAGACTCATTTTATGTAATCTAAGATATCTATTCAACAAATTTACAGAAGAATATCCGAATAAAAAGATCGGCTCTCGATATTCTGCTCTCTACGGCCTAAATATTCAGTTATTGCTGGCTCAGCGGGAACTCATACTGTGTGCGTCTGCACAATTCATCAAAATGTGAAACTCCTCCTGTATGGGGTCGACTCTGGGTTATGCTACAAAGGAATTATTTCAAAAGTCATCTGTGACTCAGAAAATTTACCTTGCATGGTTAGGTCATGTTTCAAATGCAATAGTTAAGAGCACGTCAAGAATGTATTGATTGAAAGTATTTCTGCCGAAACTGATCTCAATTGTGAAGATGTTATCTCCTACAGGGAATGGACACAAACTGATCGAGCTCAGTTGGTGTCAAAAACTTGTACATATGATCAGTGTTTGGATTTGCTTGTGCAGAAATTTGAAATTCTAATTCCCCATCAATACATTGAGTTTAAGCAAGGAGAATATTTGAAAGTCAGAAAGTCAAATCTGCCCAGCAGTACGGCAATCGTCTTACTTGATTTCTCCGAGAATTATCATTTTGTTATTCAAAATGGAATCCAGTCAAGCTAATGGTTCAAAAACTCGTGCACAGTCCATCCAGTCGTAATGTATTTCAAAAATGGTGATATTCTCTAGCACGTGAGCATTTGTATATTATCGGATGACTTGAAACATGACATCGCGGCGGTTGAAGTCTTTCAGAAACATATAATCAATTATATACAGGAAAATCTACCAGATATTGAAGTTCTGGAATATTTTAGTGACGGTTGCTTTGGGCAATATAAAAATGTGAGCATAAAAAAACATATGGACTGGATGCTGAATGTTTTTTTTTTGCAACTGCTCATGGTAAATCACCATGTGATGGAATTGGAGGCCTACTAAAAAGAGAAACGGCTAAAGAAAGTCTGCGGCGGCCATTTAAAGACCAGATTTTAACGGTGAAGGACCTACACGATTTTTGCCAACGTGGTTTGCCCAACTTGAAGTCTATCTTGGTTTCTAAGGAGGAACTAACTCAAGAGCGGGCCACAACTCAAATGAATGCCCAGACTATCCCTGGTACAAGGGGATATCATCATTTTGTTCCTGTTACTGAACAAGTTGTTGCAAAATCAACGAGTTTTCATCGGGAACATTCAATCAGATTCGACCTTCTGAATAAAAATCTCTTTGACTGGGCAGAGGATAAGTTTGTAACTTTCGTTATCAATGATAATTGGTCAGTTGGGTATATAGTCTAAATTTCAGAGGATGAGTTTACTGCTGAGATCTCATTGCTGAAAATGATGAAGAAAAAAATATATGAATGGCCAGAGAGGGATACCAGACTATCGATACCCTTCACTGATATATTGACTCAGATTGTAGTTATAGAAAAAGCAGGTGAATTCACCATAAAACTGGGCCACACAATTAGCTAATTCGAAAAATATAAGGGTCAAGGTACTTCGATAAATTAGATAGAATGCTGATTCACTATGTGTAAAATAGCGAAAATAATATCAAGATGTATAATGTCAACAATGATTGTAATAAAGGATTTTCTTGTTTCTTACTGCGATTTTCATTCGCTATATTATATTATAATCAAATTTTTTACAAATAATAGAAGTAAGCTGCAGAAGATGTAAATTTGCTCAAAAATCTAAAAATTGACAAAAATTGTGAAATAAATCATTGAATAAATAATGTTTTCTCTAATACTGGCTGGAGAGAGAAATTTCTGTGTTTGTAAAGACAGGGGGACAAAAGAGACGCTTGGTGAGAGGAAAAAATTCAATTATTACTCAACTGGATAGGGCCAGTGGAGCGGTTATAATGAAAAAATTACAGAAAATCCCATATAAAACCCGTAAAACGCGTGTAACTTTTTTTTACATATGATGATCACCACGCGCGTATGAACATTCGAAAGAGCAATAATCGAAGTGCCTTTTGGTGAATTTCCAGCCAGTTTGAAGCGATCGTATTTGAGATATCAGATTTTTTACCAAAGCGCGGTTTTTCGCGTTTTCCGGGCTCCCCTTGCTAGATATCGGAAAACGGATGGCGGCATCGTGTTCTACGGGAAATTTGGCATCTCCCATATATTTTTGATCATTTTTTTAAACCAAAATGCCGCGTCAGTACACGAAAATCGATTTCAGACCCCTGGAGGTGAAATGATGGTCGAAAACTTCACTATGGGCCCCTGTTGACAGGAAACGGTCCCAGGGGCTGAAAATTAGGGAATATCCTTTTTTCGATAATACCAATCGATGTACCAACTTTGAGCCATATGTGAGAGGGTGATGTGAGATCGACTGCTGAGTTGGGGTGGAATGCCCCACAATAAACACGACCGGTTTCGACAATGATGTGAAAGTCGGTCGTGTTTATTGAAAAAAAAAATTATTTTATTTCATTTTATCTCAGTCTTATTAAAAATTTAAGTAGATGTGCTTCATCTTTTT
Source organism: Endomychus coccineus (assembly GCA_958510875.1). NCBI lineage: Eukaryota > Metazoa > Arthropoda > Insecta > Coleoptera > Endomychidae > Endomychus > Endomychus coccineus. The sequence goes on from OY294067.1 coordinate 203,244,229, forward strand.
CCAAAGAAACTGTCAGCCATTTGATTATGTTAGAATATATTATTTTCAATAAATTATTATTAAATAGTGAAGATCAGTTTTTTTATAATTTCAAATTGACGTGTGTTTCATTGGTAATGTTTTGTTGAATAATTATTGCTCAAGAACTAACGATCAATTAATAAAATCTTCGAGCAAAAGTAGGAAATCAAGTACATACAGGTAGTAGTTGGTAATCTTCATGATACATAGAGTATTACTTTTTACAATAATTACTCGTACATTATATACATTTTTGTTTTTTTCCATATAGAAAAGCAAATGGGGTGCAACTAAGGGCTCAGTTCACGTCTAGCAACCCCGTTTAAGCAGGAAGTATTTATGAATGTCCTAAAGATAAATATTGCAGAATTGTGTTGTCACGTACGGGTAACCAGCTGCAATATAGAGACTGGCATGTGACGTCACGATCGGGCTCTCAGGCCTTGTGTATCTAGACGGTACTGTCTTCCCTCGAAGAGTACACAAGCAAATCAATGTAGTATATGTAAATACTAGAACAGAAGTACTAGAGTTACGGAGTGGCTGAAGTGTGGTTGGTGACAATGACCAGAATTCGGAGCGAAAAAAAAATGATAATAACAGTGTATCTTGTTTTGAAGATGTAATGAAAACTGAACACCATTTTCAAAGTTGTTATGCAATCTCTAGTGGTCACAAATAAGTGTTGAGTATATTATAATTCCATATTTACCAATTTCTTACCATTTTTTATTCATGCTGCTGCTGCTGCACCTGAACATTCAGATTAATATGAACCGTGACCTGAAACTATGGAAAATGAAAGAAAAACTTTCATAAACAATTTTTTAATATATGTATTAAATATTACAAAATTAAAAATGAACATTTCAAATAATATTATTTACTCTGCTAAACATTGTTCTTGATATAAAGTTTTAATCTGTATAATAAATGAAAACGATAATAAATATTCAAAAACATACGATTAATAAGGAAGTAATTCCAATTAATATACATATAAAGCTTATGTTTGATTTCAATATTAATTATTATTGTAACATCACATATAATATAGAAGATTCTACATCTTAGTCATATATATTTGTACAAATTATAAGCACGTAATTATAGTACAAATTTCATTGATATCTCCACTTCTAGTTATTTCTAGGGAAGCAGTTATTATGGCAGCAAATTTGATGGAAAATTACCGTTTATGTACAGCTATACTACTTCGATTTTGATGAGTACTAAAACTGTGGAAACATTTTATATATCTACACTTATACGTTATTTATCTCACATAGTACCTCATTCCAATTTTAGATTGGGTTTCATATACTCTAGGAGCCAGAGCGATATTGATGATATGAACATTAACCCGATGTCACTATGGTTTATCGTTAGAGGACGGTTCAATGACCAATTCATCTCGCAAACCGAATTTTCGTCGACTACTAGATCTCGAGATACAGCCTCCGCAAATTGTTTATTTTTTGACTGGAGGTTAACCCTTTTCAAGTTGCGGTTACTTTAAAAGCATGCCATTCATATACACTTCCACCATGTGCCATCATTTTGTATCGTGTCCGTTTATCAGGCTGACCAGTTAAAATAGGACCGAAAATGGACTGCAAGCTAACCCTCCCAAACCTGGTGGAAAATGTTCATTGGTGTTAGCAATTGTTAAGATACTCTATGCCATCAAAAGTTAACCGTCAATTTCCGAGTAATTGACCATTATTTTCTCATTTTGTGGCTAAACATTGCGGATTACAAGGTAGCATGATGGCACCATGTTAAATAACTTTATTGGAGGTCAAATAAAGATTTAACATTATTGCCATAAATTCTCGCCTATTTCATCCAACCAAAACCCCCTAAAACCAACCCCCAAAAATATGAATGATATGGATAATATGATCAATTTTATGATAAATTAGTCAACCATTGAGATTCTGGCTGGGTTTGAAACGTCCGTTTTTCGTTTTTGTTTTGGGGGGTGGTTTTAGGGGATTTTGGGGGTTTGAAATAGACGACGAGTGATGACAATAATTTTAAATCTTAATTTGACCTCCAATGAAGGTATTCAACATGGTTCCATTATGTTGCCTTTTAATCCGCAAGGTTTAGCCACAGAATGAGAAAAAAACATTTTTGGTCCAAATGATGGCCAATTACTTGTATATGGACCGATAACTTTTGATGGCATAGGGTATCTTAACAATTGCCATCATCAATGAACATTTTCCACCAGGTTTGGGAACTTGCAGTCCATTTTCGGTCCAATTTTAACTGATCAGCCTGATAAACGGACACGATAAAAAATGATGGCATATGATGCAAGTGTATAAGAATGGCATGCTTTTCAAGAAACCGCAACTTGAAAGGAGTTAACCTCTAGTCAAAAAACAAACAATTTGCGCAGGCCGTATCTCTAGATCCAGCAGCCGGCGAAAATTCGGTCTGTGAGATGAATTGGTCATTGAACGGTCCTCTAACGATAAAACATAGTGCTATCGGGTTACTGTTCAGACCATCAATATCGCTCAGGCTCCTAGACTGTTATGTGACTGAGATATTATTGTTTAAATCTTATATTCAGATTGAGTGAAATTATTGAGTATTCAAGGATTATAGATAATATTTTATACTACATATTTGGTTCTGTTAAGGAACTTGAATATTCGGAATTCTCTTTCCTAACGAAACAAAATGTATTTTGCAGTGTTCTCAATTCTGCGAAAGAATTTATACGAAATTACTGAAATGAATATCCAATAAATAAGTTCATTTCTGGATATATTCACCACGTTCAAAAAAGTTTAGGAGCAAGTCAGAATGTTCATATGCATAGAAGTAATTGAACTTGATTAAAAAAAGAATTTCTACATTCGTAAAAAATAAGAGTGAATCCAATAAAACTCAGCAGCTGATTTTTTCCCCAGAAATGGTGGAAATAGTCACTGTGTTAGATATCAGTATGCCTTGATAATCTTCCTCTCTTATGAGTCAAATAGTTTCATATGATTCGAAACAAGGTATGCCTGAGGAAATATCGTAGAATAATTCACAGAATTTCGTAGATATATGATGTATTTTGCGTATTCACAAAATATATTAATTCTAACGTTAATATAGTACTGGGAGCTCTATAATTTCTTTTGAATAGGGGAATAGGTAGAAAATAGACTCAAGAAGTGAAGTCCTTTTCAGGTCACACAAAGGTCAAATAACAAATAACAAATAACGGAATCCTTTTAAATGCATTTTTTGTGTTCTTGTATTTTAATTATGAACTTTAGTTATTTAATTTTGATTTAGTTTGATATCTACCGTTGAGTTGAAGTTACGATAAATTCCATATCATTTCGGATACATATATATGTATTCTTGAATAGAATCGCTTCCTTAGCGTTGAAAAAAGAAAAAAATACGATAAATTCGATATGCTTTGAAATGTACATCCCTTTATTCTTGTATTCTTGTGTGAATATTTCATTTTGAATAGAGTGCAATAAAATACGCTTCCGAAAATCCGAACTTTTTGGGTTCTACTGGTTACTCTCCTCCCTTCCTAAACATAAACATTGTCATTGTTCCAAAAGCGTATTCCCGTATTCTTGTTCAACAAATTTAGTTCAGAGAAGAGTACGAAATAGCTAAAATATGCTCATCAAAAGCACTATTTTTTGGGATTCAACTAAAATTTTTCCCTGTTGCTCAAAAACCCAAAGAATTAGGAAGAATTCGATATGCAGTTAGTGCCAGTGACTATTTCCAGATATTTCCGTGGTTTTTTTTGTTGCAATGAAATCCTTAGTATACTAAGGAGGTTGAAAATCCTGGAGATTCACATTTGTACAACGAGATTGTAGTGTCCATGCAAATTCAATCCATTGCAGTTCAAGAAATTAGTTAACAGTTCCATTAGCCTGAATAATTATTCATTTAATTTATTTAATTTATGTCCACACTAAAATTCAAGTAACTCTTATTCACTTTATATCATTGAAATCATATTTAAATTGGAATTCTTTTGAATAAAGAAGTGAAATAGAGTATAAAAAGGATGATTGCACCTTAAATTATTTCATTTCTTGAACTACGAATTTCCATTTACATTTTGACGGTAAGAACAATTTGAATGAATAGGAAAAATGGAAATTATTTGCCTTCAGCAAAATAATTGAGGGATTCATCAATGTTGGTTGTAATATAATAACTACAAAATAGATTAGAAACATATTTTTGTTTTTAACATTTGGTTTCGTTAAGATATAACATATCACGAAATAACACCATTAAACACCTAAAACGTATAAAAGTTGAAAAAAATCAACAATGCGGTATTAATTTTGAAGCAACAACATCAATCCTCTGCAGGTTGGATGATCATGTGATGGCATTTATATAATTTCTCGATAGGTACATCATTTTCCGTCCGAATGAAGAACTTTATATGATACCCATTCGTTCTGAACTTCAATACTACGAAATATCATCTAGATACGAGATATCTGAGATATTTCTTATATGATATCTTATGAGTACCAGTTTTTGTTGTGTATTCATTTTAATATATGAAAATATAACAAATGTAGGAATTCTATTGTTTCGGTATTACTCATCTGAAATTCATAATCGGTGTTAAGTTGAACACAAAATTTGTCCTATTTTCATTACAGAATAAACTTTTTGAGATCATTTTATTTACTGATCTGAATATGACATCAACGTATAATTCTGACAGTACCAACGATTCTGACAATCAGGTAAAGCGGAGAGAATTGAACAGACAATCGTTAATATTGAGATGATTCATTTGTGAATCTAATATCAGAACAAATATTAGAAATAAAGGAACAAACCGATACCACTTATTAGTTTGCGCCAGATAAACTACAATGGTGATTTTCCTCCAGATCGGACAGTAACACTACAGTTACTAGTTCTTACAGCTATTTTGGTCTCTCGAGCTATTTATCGAAGTTCCAATGCTACTATAACTTCATTGTCCTTTTGACAAATGATAAAAAATATAAATATCTGACTGGATCTGTATAATTGTTCCACTGAGAAATCTACGTAATGTAACATTGACTGATGAATTTCTCGCACCTTATACAAAATACGAGGAAGCTTAGGTGATGCCACCATCTGGCACTAAAGTACTCGAGGGAGCTATCCGGAACTAATAATTGTAACGTTACGAAAACCTTACCATAGTTACAAAGATAAATGTGTATATTTATATATCTTTTACAAGCCAGTTGTTATACTGAATAGAAATATCAGGAATAGTTAATGAGCCTGCTGATACAACAGCATTATGGTAGTACTTTTGATCAAGAATGTGACAAATCAAACACTCCTGGTCATTATTCTCGTCATCGACACCCGCTCAACACATCGACGGAAAGGTCATTTGTTCGATTGAACTGAAATAATATCAATTCAAAACAATGATTTAAGACCACAATTACGCTGATCTTTTATATATTTGACTATGATTTAGGAACATTTGAAGACCAAATGCAGATAGAGATAATAACTTCTCTAGCCTGCGTTTGACAAAAATCTCCCCTGAATTAATTCATTCAAGATCAGTTAGAAGTAGGTCACAGAATCTACATCTAGCATTTAACGGAGATTTTTAAGTAAACGTAAGTTTCCTTTATTTCTGGTGTCATATGCGTGATTATTGATATTTTTGTAAATGACATTTCTATTGATAAAAATGTATGTCAACCATTCGAATAGAAGATATCTAGAAGACACAGTCAGCAAATTATATTTTTTTAATATTATCCTACATGGTGTTGTTTGGGACAGATTGAAGGTTAACCTCAGTATAAATAAAAACATGCAAAATCTCAGTGAACTGACCCGAGATTATTATATTGTATGGAAGCGCTGAATACACAAAAGCATAACAAACCTTAAGAAATGCACCTGTATTGAGATTATTTTTTAAGTTCTTAAGTTCTCGTATAAATTCTTGATTTTACCATAGATTTTCAAGAGATCCAAACAGCCAGATTCTTGCAATTTCATCATTATGTGGTTCCGATAGCACCAATTACTGAATTGAGCTAGCTAACTTATTTTGTCATATGAATTATTCAGTCTCGAAGTGAAATAATTAAGACAATATCGTCTGAATGTACGTAGAAACATCTGATTTTTATATATTATGGTAGATCGATGATGAATAATAAAAATGATTGGAGGTGTTCCCATCAATCACCGATCTTCACTAAATTTTCTATTTTCGAGATCAGATTTTATCAATTTATTTGAAGGTTCACGGATACGAAATTAAGAATGTTACTAGAAACAATGAAGGGGCTTCAGTGTCGAAAAACTGGTAGTTAAATAAAACATAGTTGAGTGTTAATGCAAAATCCAATAAGAGAGGTTCAAACCAGTTCTACGATTGCTCTGATTAGATATCACATTTTATTGCAACTATTCTCCATATTTTAATTGACGTGTTTTCAAAATTTTCGAATTTCACATCTCTTAATTCTTAAAATTTGAGTGTATATTATGCCATCACATTGAATTATTTTGATATTGACCTATTATATTTCGTCGCTTGTTTTGTTGATATCCCTCAAGTTTTATAAGTTCTCAGACAATACTTCCAATGGAAGAGAATGTTTTGATTCTACATTACTTTTTAAGTACTTATTGCAAAATTACAGGTTTTGAAAAGAGTATCTTATTGACAAGTAAGAATAGGTAAAGCAATTTTACATTGTTCTCGGATAGCAATAATATAAAAGAAGTTCTTAAAACTAATTTAAAACTAATTATAATGAATTTACAATATGATACTGTTGATTCCTTTTTATTTACAATTCAGCATGTTCAAACGTATTAGGTTGATAGTAGTTCTCCATATTCCTATATCTAGTGTCTAACTTAGGGAACACATGATCATAATATTTTTCATTTTCGTACTGCAGAGGCTTCGGTCGTGATTTTGAATTTTTATTATATTTATTCAAAGATCTACGATGGTATTTACTGTCGGATGATAACGAAGGCTTACAAGACTGCATTGCCATTGACCAATTGTCGACAAGGTTCTGATTAGGGTACTTATTAAAACTATAGTATTTTGACAGATCTTGTAGTTGGTAAGTCTTTTCAGTGTCATTTTCATCGGATTCATAAAAAGTAGGCGTCACATCGCGTATTTTCATCTGCTGATTATCGAGTTGTAAGCCCGTGTAGAGGTTTTCTTTTGGTTTTTCTTCTAAGGTACTACTTCTACCATTGAATGTATGTGTAGTTTGCTATATTTACAGCATTATGTTAGACTGTGTTAGTTTGTTAGATTTATCAGCCATTCAAAACATATAAAACTTCCGTTATAGCATATGCTCTTAGAGATTTGCTATCGTTAGAGTAATATGTGAACACGATAGAACCTAATGCAAGCATTGACAGACGAAGTGATACAATAATTTGAGGCATCGCTCATGATTTCGAGACTGATTTGGAGAAAACTGATTATTTCATTTATTGTGGCTAATTGTTAATACAGTTTCGATAATTATCTTGATAAATCTTGGTTGCAACCGAATTTAATGCAAGACTTGAAAATGTTGGAAAATAATTATGAGAAAGTTGAAATAAAATTATCATACTTTCTTGAAGGGCGTGCAACTTGAGTAGAACGAATACTTGAGGTAATCTTGCACAAAATGGAACGTTATTATTATACGGTATCAATCCAAAACAGTAGAGCACACTCATCATAATTTAATGCTCAGTAAATCCGAATGCACGATATTCTGCTACAAATCATAAATTTCAAACGGAAAAATGTGGTTTGTATTCTACACGTTAGACCGAAAATGATTATCAACAACTTATTTGCATAACACAGTAGAACATACTCCAGTGAGAATAAAAATGATACAAATTACTAATGGCTTAATCAATTTTCTGACTTGAATGTCAGTATGGTTGAGTTTAAGAAAGATCACAGTTTCGTAGATATTCCGTGTGAATTTATTGACAGCTAACCGAGTTTTAATGAGGAATAATGTTTCATACAGCTCAGGCATTCTGAGTTGAGAACAACCAATTATTGCAGAAACAAAATTGCGGTTTAGTTTAAAACATGATCTCACTTCATTATTAGGCATTGTTTCTGAGTAACTTTAGAGAAACTTCGCTGAGTGAAAAAGATCGAGCGGCTAATTTTTGTATACCGTTCCTATTTTATCTTCCGCTTTGTTGGAGGAAGTATTTCCCAAATTCTAAATGAAGAATCTATAGTCGAAAACCTTTTTTCGCAAGGGTGCTTCCTGGAACAATCTGCGCGATTAACGTGAAAGCTGTCTTACAGGTTGTTTCTGTATATCTTGAGAACTAAGTACGCTTCATATTTATTATAATTTGCGATACTCCCTTGTTATCAATGAAAACAGTACAAAAATAGAAAATTTTATTGTTTCATCTCTACCTACTTAAATCAGACAATACTATGTTACTATCCCTTCAATTTGTAATTTTCTGTACTCAGGTTTTCGACGTTCAACGTAATCTTCAGATACCTATCTGGTATTTGAATACCGCCCGAAGATTTGTGAAACGCCTAAACTCGGGTAATGAAAGTTACTAAATGAAGTGATATCAACAGTAGTAATTCTTTGATTTCATTCAGATGATAGTTATTCGTATGAATTATAGGGTAATGAATAGAAAACTACTGTTTTACATCTGCTACGTTTCTCTCATTTATCTTTTGCTTCTTCAGAGCTTAACTTGTGAAAAAACAATATGTCATAACAGTTCAAAATAAAGCTGATACAATCCACCTTCACTATACATATCTGTAAACTCATCAGAATGTCTGGATATGGCTGGTCGTCTAACATTCAGTGCGAATAAAATTTATCTGTAACGCCAGTGATTAAATACGGGATAAAACCTTGTCTTATTTGTACATGTAAATAAATAAGAGATATGGAATAAAGTTTTCTGAATTATGAAGCTAGTCTAGATAATTTGACAGGATTATCAAGATGAATAAACGTAAAACATTGAACCGTAGGTGCAATTCGAACCCACATTCTTGGATTTCTAGTCTAGCGTGTTAACCAATCGCACTGCACCACTTTGGTCCCATCAGAGTCTTATATTTTTCTTAATATAAGCCTCTGAAAGGACAGTAGATCATTGATGAACACAATGCAATACGATGCCCCGCCATAGATCAACTATTCTATTGAAATATATAAGAACCGGGATGCTGTCATTGAATGACTACTGTCAGAGTTATTGCCAATAGTTATACTCATACCTACACTCCTCAATTCAAAAAACGATTGAACTATAGACGAATGGCGGGTTATCGGATCGCATTTCGTTCATCAATGACCTACTATCCTTTCAGTGGTTTATATTTACAAAAATATGAGACTCTGACGGGACCAAAGTGGTGCAGTGCGATTGGTTAACACGTTAGACTAGAAATCCAGGAATGTAGGTTCGAATCGCACTTATGGTTCAATGTTTTACGTTTGTTCATCTTGATAATCCTATGTTGAATTATCTAAGATATCTTCATAATTCAGAAAATTTAAATCTATATCTCCTAATGTACTTACACGAAATTGTAGCCAATTAGACAAAGAAACCTCAAGCCATTTACTAGAATCTATTTCAATGTAAATACATTTTGTTCTTCTAAGGCTTTTCTTCCGTCTTTTATTACTGTCATTACGGATACGTTTTATTCATACTTGAATGTTGAGTTACTTGAGGTGAATTGTGGCATTGTTGATCAAATATTCTCTGTTTGTTTTCAGTCTGTTGAAGTGGAAACCAAATTCGCGAAACATTAGCAAAGAACGTAGAACCGTTGTCTTTATATAGAATACCCTGCAATTCTTACTAAAGATTAACACAGTATAATAAGGGAAAATTCTTGGCATCCGGATGGATTCTAGGTCACAATAGGACGACTTGATGCCGACGTTTCGCCAATCATCACAGGTGGCATATTAAGGGTAGGCTTGAGGTTTAAACCTTCTTCAAGCCCCAAACCTGCCCTGAAGATGCCACCTGCAATGTTTGGGGAAACGTCAGCATCAAGTCGTGCTTTTGTGAAGCGGAATCCATCCGGAAGACAAGAATTTTCAAGATTAGCTTTCGGCAGAAGTCTACTATTCACAATAAGTATGACTTTTGAGAATCTTTAATTCAAACATACAAAATCACTGAACCAGGAGTGTGATCTCTACTTTCACCAAAACCAATATTTTTTTGTAGCCTTGCACTTTAACTTGGTTTTTTTTCTCTGCAGCAATGTTCACCGTTTCTATAGATGCCTAAGTATTCAAAAATATTAGAAGTATGGGAAATTCAAAATTCACTTTATTTCAGATAATTATTCAGCTGAGTTACTTACACAAGTTTTCAGAAATTGATTGCGGACATTTCTAAAATATTTCACAATCAGTTACAAAAATCGAATAAAATCCACTTTTAATCGATGGTGCATTTATAGTAGATAGTAAGTGAAATTAAAATAACTTCCTGATAAATTTCTACAAAACAGCAAAAACAGTGAACTTCCTGAAGGGAGTAAATAAAAAATCTGTAAATATTTTTACGAATTATAATTGATCTATATTACATCTGTATATTTATGTGGCATTTCTCATGAAGACATTTCATAATATATAAATTTGGACGTGTGTGAAATAATTAAATAATGATCACGACCAATTAATTGTAAAGTTCCAATATTCTTAATGTATTAAAGATCATTACTAAAATACATTGAGTATTACACAAGATAATATGTGTTTGATTCGCATATGTGGAGAAACAATATTTTCCAAGAACAGACTTATGTTTTAATTAGTTTTGATTGGCTGAATAAATATGTAAATCATTTGGGTAATGGATACTAAAATTAAAGTGCGATGATCTTCTAAGATGACGGAAGCACCCAATCAACCCATCGGATGAATTAGAATCAAGTATGGTGGTTTGAGAATGTGCTGAGGACAGGAGTCTGTGTGGAAAATCAGTGTGAGTGTTAATATGTACAGTGTGATCATACATACCAAGTTACGATAGCGGAATTTTGAATAGCAGAGAGACAGTAGAAAGACTTATAATTATTCAATGCATTTTTTTGTTTATATCGAGATTCACACATATTTCACAATTCCTCAAGATTGCCATATTATCTACTAACAGGAAACCCAGTATTATTTTATCAATCTTCTCATATCTGATGATTTGCGAAGAGTAACTTTGCCACGCAAACTATTTATCTATATCTATTCTCAAAGCGCTAACACTATTCTCCAAGAGGCAACACTAGTTCTTTTTGTGGTTAAACATTTCATATTATATCCCTTATTGAGAGACATGGTTTTATTTATAGAAGCTTCTTCATTCTCGATAAGTCCATGACATATATATATATATATATATATTTGTATGTTTTCTTGGTATATTGATTCGTATATATACTGATAATGAAATAAAAATTCTGTTTTGACGTTTCGACAATGTTTATTGCCTTTATCAAAATTGTTAATTGAATTACTGTTTCCATGTAATTTAGAAAAGAATAGATGATTTCGATTAATGAAATGCGTCTGCAGCCGACTTGTGTTTTAAGATCCAATTAAAACTGCAGAAAACATTGGATTGGTTGTGTGTGAAAGAGTAATGTATGGCTAACTACAATTTGAAAAGATTGAATTTGATTAAATACAAGACATTCCAATATTGTACAATTATAAATATCTATGAATTATTGTATGAATTAGTTATTCTATGATAAGCATTTCAGATCTATCATAACTATTCAAGTTTAAGATAATTCTATGGAATTTAACCTCAAAATTGTTACTCTATAGTGTCATAGTTAAATAATACTTCATCTTTTTTAGGTTGAATTTTAAATAGACAAATGGAAAGTGGCACTTCAAATTAATAAAATTTTGTTAAGTTTGAATTAGATTATTGTACAGTTTCGAAAGATTGGAATCTATTTTGTCATTTACACAATTGTTCTTTTTAATTTGAATAGATTCTAATATCAAACGTTTGTTGTCGTTTGTTTCAATATTTAAAATTTTTGTATTGTTGTAGTCGAAAGTATGGTTAGTGTCTTTCACATGTTTATTGAGCGCAGTTGATGAATTTTTGGTATATTTGTGGCCATTTAATCTTTTTTCGAGGTATTGTGAAGATTGGCCAATATACACCTTTTCGCAATCTTTGCAAGGGATGGAATAAACAGTATGGGTTATTGTTTTGAAAGGTACGCTGCTTTTTAATTTTGTAAAGAGACTTTTCTAATTTAAATAACTCTTATGACATATATGTAGGTCATAAGGTTTCACTATATTACAAATTTTCTCTGAAAGTCCACCAATATATGGTAGTGATATATAATGCCTATCATTAGTTTTCTCATTATTGGTATTGATTTCACCAAATGAGTTATAAAATATATTGGTGGACTTTCAGAGAAAATTTGTAATATAGTAATTAGTAGCAGTAAGTATAACAAATAAATGTATCAGTATTCGCTTTGAACAATATCAGTTCAATTACATTTCATTTGATTGATGAATATACTTGACAAGAATTGAAATAAAAATGTCCTGTCAAATGAATTAGCCCTATATGCATACGGTTAAAAAAAACAGCCTACATCGCAATACCCATGCCAAACTATATACCAAAACATTGAAATAATATGGTAAACATATTATCTGAACCTTGCGCAATCCGAAACACTGTTATATTGCCAAACTGAGATTTGATTAGTATTCATAATCAGTACTTTGAAAGCTGAATATTTCAAAAACCGTTTGGTATAGGTATAAGGAATGGCTAATAAAAGATAAAGATAAAGAACAGTGAAAGGTCTTTCCTATAATATACAGTACAAACCGTTTGGAACAGTTGGGTAATATTTACATAAGCGTTTTGAATCACTCTGTACCTAAATAATTACTTCATTGAAGAAATGTGAAAATTGTACTAAAATACAATATATGATAAAAATAAAGTAGTGGATAAGTTTTAACGTCCATTATTCAATAAGATACATGGTGTTAAATTGGTCCCTACTTCGTGGTAAAAATCGCCATGTCTTCTAAAATCATTCTAAGATATTTCATAGTATACATCACATTTCTCTATTTAAAATAAGAAAATGAGATACTATCTCCGATGTACCCGGAAAGAACTAGATGCTCTAGATATGATAGATCGACTGGGCATATTAGAAAACTTCACATAGACAGATCACCCTATATTTTTTAGTTATTGCCAATGTGGTAATAAGTTACGGAATAACAATATTATTATAATTTCCCGTTTCTTTTGAAGAATTATGTCGAATGTGTTGATGGCTGTAAAATATCCGCTATCGTAACGTAAATGGCGCGTGTGCTATGACCACTTATCATTTTCAATGAGTGCAAATTAACATGCGCATTTGAATAAGTGTATTGTACGAACAATTTTACATCGAATATTGGAAAGAAAAACTATAACCACACGTGATATGTGCTTCAGGTGCATAATATTTACAATAAGTGCTAGAAGTGCGTTAATGTTAAAAAGTAAAATCCATTCCATACAGTACTATAGAATCATGAAGATATGGGAGCCAATTATTTATATACTTTCAACCTTTCGTAGATTTGAAACTAACAAATTAAACAAAGTACCAGGTCCAAGTGAAATTATGATGGTGATGGGAAACATTACTATGCAAGTCCTAGGATTTATGGTTAAAAATATATTGAACTAGTAATAGTCTAGGAGCCAGAGCGTTTTTTTTTACTGGAGCATAACCCTTTCCAAGCTGCGGTTACTTCAAAAGCATGCCATTCTTATACACTTACACCATGTGCCATCATTTTTTATCGTGCCCGTTTATCATTGGACCGGAAATGGACTGCTAGTTAACCCTGCTAAACCTGGTGGAAAATGTTCATTGGTGTTGACAATTGTTAACATACCCTATGCCATCAAAAGTTATTGGTCCATTCCCGAAAATTGGCCATTATTTGAACCAAAAATGTTTCTTTTTTTCATTTTGTGGCTAAAACTTGCGGGTTACAAGATAACATGATGGCACCATGTTAAATAACTTTATTGGAGATCAAATAAAGATTCAAAATTATTGCCATCACTCCTTGCCTATTCAAACCCCAAAAACAAAACAGAAACAAAAAAACTGCCGTTTCGATTTCAAACCCAGCCAGAATCTCAAAAATATACTAATTTATAATAAAATTGGTCATATTATCCATATTATCCATATTTTTTTGGGGGTGGTTTTAGGGAATTTTGGAGGGTTTAAATAGGCAAGCAGTGATGGCAATGATTTTAAATCTTCATTTGACCTCCAATGAAGTTATTCAACATGGTGCCATCATGTTATCTTGTAACCCGCAAGTTTTAGCCACAAAATGAAAGAATGAAACTTTTTTGGTCCAAATAATGGCTAATTACTCGGAAATGGACCGATAACTTTTGATGGCATAGGGTATGTTAACAATTGCCTACACCAATGAACATTTTCCACCAGCTTTGGGAGGGTTAACTAGCAGTCCATTTTTGGTTCAATTTTAACTGGTCGGCCTGATAACTCGTCCCAGAAGTAAGCTAGTCTTATATAACCACGCATTATCGGAGCCCACCCATAATTTCGAGCGTTTTTCGAGCTGTTCAACAGTAATTTCGAGTTATTCCCAAACTTAAAGAAAAGCTGAGAAATCAAAATTATCAATTTGACTAGGTAAATGTGCAAAAGTTAGCACAGCAAGCCTAAAATTACACATCCTAGAATTTCGAGAGTAGGCTCAAAATTTCGAGCTTTTTACGAGTTAAAAAAGAGTGATTGGGTGATTGCCGAGAACCACGTGGTTTTCCGGAAATATGGAAAAAACTATTTTCCGGTCTGAAGTAAGCACAGCAAAACTAGAAGAACGTAACTTAGAATTTCGAGACAGGTCTCTAAATTTCGAGCTTTTCACGAGCTGCTTCGTGGTAATTTCGAGATTGCTCAGAAGCACGTAGTTTTCCGGAAATAAGGGAAAAATCGTTTCCGGTCTGAAGTAAGCACATCAAAACTAGAAGTACGTGTCTTAGAATTTCGAGACTGGGCTCAAAATTTCAAGCTTTTTACGAGCTAAAAAAGAGTGATTTGGAGATTGCCCGGAACCATGTAGTTTTCCGAGAATAAGGGGAAAACTCATTTCCAGTCTGAAGTTAGCACATCAAAACTAGAAGTACGTGACTTAGAATTTCGAGACTGGGCTCGATATTTCGAGCTGCTTGGTGGTAATTTCGAGATTACTCAGAATCACGTAATTTTCCGGAAATAAAGAAAAAACAATTCCCGGTCTGAATTTAGCACAGTAACATAGACTGGTGGCTAAATTTTGAGCTCTTTACGAGCTATAACATAGTCTTTCAAAGAACAATGAAAATTGTAAAATCTACCGGAAGTTGGGAAAATATCGATTGGACTCAAAATGTCGAGCTTTTTACGAGCAGCTTCGTGGTAATTTCGAGAATGCTCAGTAGCACGTAGTTTTCCCGGAAATCAGGAAAAAAGGTCTAAAGTTAGCACAGCAACAATAGATGTATATGATTTAGGATTTCGAGACCAGTGTCAAAAATTCGAGCTCTTTACGAGCTGGTGCATAGTAATTTCGAGATTGCTTAGAAGCACGTAGTTTTCCGGTTATTATGAAGGAACGATTTCCGGTCTGAATTTAGCACAGCATTAATAGATGTATATGACTTAGAATTTCGTGACTGGTTGCAAAATTTGGAAGCTTTTTAGGAGTAACATGACAGTTAACTTCAGCAGAAACGTTTGTTCTGATGTGTCCAAAATACACAACGATTTACGGTGTTTCCTTCGGAGGTGACACATTATAAATAATATAAATAAAAGCTGAAATTGGCTGTTCCAGGCATCTTACTTCTCAAAAAAAGATTTTAAAGATTGCCAAGAGACGCAAAGTTTTCTGGAAATTGGAAATAAAATCGAGTTTTGGTATGGAGTCAGTACATTAAACCTGGAAGTGCATGACCAAGTCATTTTAAGGTATTCAAAGAACATCGATACTGTTTCTAACATCACGATTTCTTTTTTATTGCAGTTGAACCATTTCTAATACCTTTTTTATGTAATGAAAATTGAATTGACCCAGAATATTTATAAAGTAATGAATATGAAGAAGAATTTTCGAACAAGTATTTGAAGGTTCAAATGACTCTAGACAAGTTATTCTGATACACATTATTGCTTATCTTTAATCAACTGTTTAAGAAAAATAAGTAAATATTTAACTATCACATATGTATATTAATATATTCATTCTTAATTCACATGATATTTCTGTATACATAAAAATAATATTTGATATGGAAATATCTTTAAAAAAATAATATATTCAGAATCAAAATGTATTCATCTATTTTATAATAAATTAGTAGTTCTGGAATGAACTTGGTTCATTTTTCTAATTTCTCAACACTTAGAGGACCTTTTGCTGCTGATCTTGTTAGGTCGTCACATCTGATGAAGGTCCCATCATATCTGCGGCATATAGCTTGATAGTGCCCTAGTGCAGTAAATTCGGAATATTCATTTCTTGAAGTCCTGCTTACGTGGGATTTGATCTCCACTGCTCCAAGGAATGAATATTTTCCTTCATCGGGTAACCTTAAAGTAATATCTTCAGGAATAGTCTGAGCTTCTACTTTTGTATTGTCACCATGTTCCGTGGTATCACATGTGTCAATAAATAAAAAATTTTCTGAAAATGTAAAAAACCATTTCTTTGTATACTTTTTTAAATTTATAATCTACATTTCCTAAATTTTGAAAAAATTACTGATTCTGTTTTAAGAAAATAAATCTCATCATATTTTCAACAATGAAGTATCTTTTTGCTGTAAGAATGTTATCTTCTATCAAGATCTTTAAAATCAGAAGTATCAAGAATGAATAAGTCGAAATTACTATGCGCCAGCTCGTAAAGAGCCCGAATTTTTTACACCAGTCTCGAAATTGTAAGTCACGTACCACGTTTTGCTGTGCTAACTTCAGACCGGAGAACCGTTTTTCTCTTGTTTCTGGAAAACCACGTGGTTCTAAGCAATCTGAAAATTACCACGAACCAGCTCGTAAAAAGCTCGAAATTTCAACACCAGCCTCGAAATGCTAAGTCATATACATGTATTGTTGTTATGCTAACTTTGGACCGAAAATAGTTTTTTCATGACTTCCGGGAAAACTACGTGCCACTGAGCAATCTCGAAATTACCACGAAGCGGATCGTAAAAAGTTCGACATTTTGAGCCCAGTCTCGGTATTCCAAGTCCCATATTACCAGTTTTTATATTTCATCATGAAACCAGAAATCGATATTTTCTCAACTTCTGGTAACTTTTGCACATTTACCTAGTCAAATTAATAATTTTGATTTCTCGGCTTTCTTTAAGTTTGGGAATAACTCGAAATTACTGTTGAACAGCTCGAAAAACACTCGAAATTATGGGTGGGGTCCGATAATGCGTTGTCATATATGACTGGCTTACTTCTGGGACATTGATAAACGGGCACGATAAAAAATGATGGCACATGGTGGAAGTGTATAAGAATGGCATGCTTTTCGAGTAACCGCAGCTGGGAAAGGGTTAACCTCCAGTAAAAAAAAAAATGCGGATGCTGTATCTCGAGATCTAGCAACGGGGGAAAATTCGGTCTGTGAGATGAATTGGTCATTGAACCATCCTCTTACGATAAACCATAGTGCCGTCGGGTTAATGTCCAGATTATCAATATCGCTCTGGCTCCTAGACTTTAATAATTTCGACGATATTGTGAAATAATCTGCTATCAAATGAACTTTGATCAATTGATCACGTGACTTTTCTCAATTTTATTAGCAAAATAGCTTTCAGGCACTCCTGCTTGTCAAATGTAGATGATCGTAGAAATAGAAAATATATTGGAAATTATAAATTATATTTCATGTTACGATGTTTCATACAGAGGCCTGTCAGGTTGACTTTTATGAAACTAACAGCCTTGTTTTATACTGACACTTAGTGTCATATGAACTATCAAAATACACTGCAACATCAGGAATATTGACTTCTTGCACATAATAGTGACATAAAATAGATCGTGACGTCATTTCAAACTCAAAATGAGAATTTTGGACACTTCTGATGGTTAAATATATACGTATGAATGATATGTATTCATGACACACACACACACACACACACACACACACACACACACACACACACACACACACACACACACACACACACACACACACACACACACACACACACACACACACACACACACACACACACACACACACACACACACACACACACACACACACACACACACACACACACACACACACACACACACACACACACACACACACACACACACACACACACACACACACACACACACACACACACACACACACACACACACACACACACACACACACACACACACACACACACACACACTCACCCACCACTCACACAAATACTCACACACACTCACACACAAAGAATTCTGTTTTTTGAAAATAGATTTGAAATGGTTTTTTGTTCGTCTAGCTAACATGGTGAGAATAAAATCACTGTATATATTTTAAGGAAAAAACAAAAAGTTCCATTTGTAATTTCTCTTCTTCGAGTATTATTCAATATACTCAAGAAGTTTTGACGGCATAGAATGCATGATTTTGAAGAAGAATTTATTTTTCCAATTTTCTGAAAATATTCAGTATTTGTAAATTACTGCAAAACAGAAATGGATTTTGGTTTTGCCATTATAGATGTATATTAGAAATCCACTGAGCCACTATTATCGACCTGTTTAAGTTTGAATATCTTGGAGAATAAGCACATGACTCTTGAAATTCCCTAGAAATTGTTTCATTTGGGCGACCGATAACTCAAAAATTACATGAGATATGTTGAAAAAAAACATTCTTGACTCAGATTTGTTATTTGCATGAAAAATGGAATAATAATGCAATAAAGGAGATTCGAATAAACCTTTTTGAAGGTACGTACTTCCATGTGGTTTCCAGGAATCTTTGAGCATTCTATGAAAGAGCTTTAAGATTGCAGTTGACCTTTGAATGCTTGTTTTTCTATTTTCGGTGAACAGGGTGCAACTTTCACCGATCAGTAATTTGGTCAATATTGCTTCTACAGAAATAAAAAGAACCTGATTATTTGTTTGTTGATTGCCTCCAATTTTTGTCATGACATTTTTTTCGATAAAATGTGAGGTCGTCGAGTTATTTGCGAAAATCGAGATCATGCTTTTTCCGCCGAAAAATGTACAACCTCTACCGTAAATAACTCAGATACAATAGATCTTACAAAAAAATGTGGGGAGCCTTTTAGATTAGAATCCATTGATTCATTCGTTATACGGGTCATTCAGGATTTTCACCCACGAGAAGGGCCATCCAGATCCAGGGAAAAAGCACACCCCGTGGTCGGGTCAAAAATTCATTTTGGTCCTTCCCCTAAATTTTCCCAAAATTTCATGGGAATCGGTGGCGGTTCAAACCAGAGGTAATACCCCATTTTTACCGTCATTGACTACAAAATAGATAGTACATCCAAAAACACTCGTACATTGGGAGCATTAAAATATTTCAATGAACTTTGTTCATCAATGCGGTAACAATTTATATCCAATCAGTTAGTAACAAATTATGTGAGTACCTTGACTATATAAGAGATTTTTTGAATTACAATGCTCAAAATGATTGAATTCTGGTCCATATTGGCTTTTGTGACGATCCTCCAACTTTCATGATTCTATGGCACTCATATTAATTTGCAGTCTAACTACCCCTTCATCATTGAAATCAACGGCAAACTCAAAGCGTAAGAAAAACATCATTAAGTGAGTAGATTTCGTCTCCGTACCGAATCATAGAAAATATCCCTATTGTCTAAATATCGATACAGGAGAAGGAGGGATCAAGGGAATTTGATCTATTGAATATCTTCATAATTAGAAATACACTTACCAATATACAATAAGTAAAATTACCCATATTATCATTCATAGGAATATCGTGAATTCAAAATCTTATGAAAACAGGTTATGAAAAGTAGAACTGAATATATCAGATAATTTCCACAAGTATTTTTGAAATTATAATATCCATCAATCGCAGATTATCTTAGTTGATGGACTTTTGGAGTAGCGTCAATTGAAGAATAATTGTTCTAGTGTCCAATCTGGGCTGTAAGTTTCGTGCCTAAGGGAGGAAGGGGGGCGGTTTCTCTGATGCCACGAAATAACTTCATACACCCGGCGACAAATAGGTATTCAAATGTCGTTCCTGATTGGCCCTGAACCACTCGAAATGTTTGGATACGATACAATTATTCAGCAAATGAATAAGTTTGTCATTTCTTTAATACCATTTTCACCATTGGTTGATTTTGTACGAACGTATGAGAATCAAATCTATGAAATTCCTATTCGCACCTATAATAAAAGAGTGAACATTGTGATTGTTGTTGAAAAATGTATGATTAACGGAAATTTTCGAAAGTTTCGACAGGAGAGACATCCTAACACGTCTTAATATTTTAAGGGGAAACCGATCGGGAAATGTTATTTTTGAGTAGATGATTAGAGAAGGCTATCTAGGGAAGTAACGTTTATATCTGCTGAGAGATGAAGAGTTCCATTACATTCTTATCCTGGTAAATTGTAATGGAAAAAAAGTGGATAAAGAGCGAAACTCTGTTTCCTCTTCAAATAGGGCATAAATAGATTTATGATAAAGAGGTCAATTGAAAAAATGATAATGTATAGGAATATTGATTGGATATATATAGAAAGTTCTATCATAATCAGAGAAAATTTTGAATACACATATGATATGATGTGAATATAAGATCACATTTACATCTCAATAGTAGAATACTTCTTCATGTACCTACTTATATATTCAATTTTAGAATCGGTACAAATCAACACTGCAAACAAGCTTTTATTAAATTGAGGTTTTTCCATTTACATATACGAATGCTTGCTGTCAATGCACTTGCAATCAACAGAGAATATCGAACAAGAAGAAGTACACCTCTGTGATACTAGAAGATAAAATAATATATTAGTGTTTTTCCATAGGATTGATAGAAGCAAACAACGGATGAATTTAAGAAATATCTGAAGAATTAGATGAAAGCTATTATTCAACAGATTTAAACAATTTCAATGATATAGCCTAGATTGCATTTATTCCATGTGAAGTTGTTATCTGTCAGTTTTATTATAATAGAGTTGTCGTGTCTTTATATTTTATTGTTGTATTTCAGTATTATGTATTTTTTAGACTATGTACTTAATTGGCGTTTGTTAACTTTCTCAATGCATTTTTCAGCACGAATAAATAGTATAAAATTTGTCTCATAGATTACATAAATGAAACTTAAGATACAAGTTTTGAACTTATAATTATAAATTAGATCAGCAATAATATTGGTTATTGATGAGTATTCTTATGGGAAGAGACTTCAATATTAAATGATAATTCAATTCATAATAAGATCAATTCTTACGTATTGTATATTGAAAAAGTTTGCAGTATAGTAGAAACACTAATTTACTGTTATTGTTAAAATGGAAAATAAACTAAGAACTATGTCCAGATAAATGGGATTTATGTCTATTCGGATTAAAAACATTAGCTGCAAGCATTAATCAACTGTAAATCACTATACTCACAAAATTGTAAATTAATAGACAAACTTGCAAAATATGTAACTATCAATTAAAATAAAAACTTTGAGTCATAAGTAAAGTTTGTATCGTGCAAATTGTGACACGTCCCATAATTGGCAGTGAGTAGTGTGAGCTGTTTTGAAACGTCAAGATTACAAGCATTATTCGTAAAAACCTCACGATGCTACCACTGAAACGACGCAAATTCAATTGCCACTTCTCAAAGTAGAACGAACGACCACAAACAATTTATAAGCCGCTGACAGCTTTTCCCTTATCATAGAATTGAATCAAAAAAGCTCCATCTTGGAGTATTAAGTATAAAAATCACTTGTGTTGACGTTATACTTATTTTCAATTATTGCAGGATCTCCAGATCATCGCTGAATTCACTGTTGGAATAGTTCAGGTTGATATTACTCGAGAAACTTACGGAATCGGTGATTGGGACAATTTATCATGATATTTATTTCTTTCCTTGATGCAGAATAGAAAAGAATTCATGATCAAAAATAGTTGTACCTAATTTACGTCATTACGCAACTACTTTATTATAACGGAATCCTTTTATTGTTCTATATTTTCATGAAGAACGAAAAATCTTCAGGACCTGCAAGATGGAAAGCTTGAACTTACGATGAGAAGATATCTTGGATATATTGTGAACATCGTCAGAGCTTTTACATTTTAAAGTTGTATTTCTCACGTTCATACTTCTGTATCTCAATATTTCATTACCTCATCGATTTCAAATTGCCGAATTCCGTAATTTATTCATTCGTAATCATATCCACTGCAAAACTACTATTCAGGCTATTGATAGTGATTTTAGAGTTGTTGAACTGAATATCGTAAACACACGAAACTAATAAGCAAACCAAAATTATTATTCACCGCTTTATCGTTTTTCATCAAGAATAACTGGTTAAAAAATGAGAAAAATCTTGAATTAAATTTGCACCCAATTGAATTGAAATAGGCGTTGAGAAAATTGAATTCAAAATTTTCGCTTACTGAATTTCTATAATTTTTTCACATGATTCAAATGTAGCCTTATTATAAATCTTACATTCTTATTTAATTATTTATTCATTTGTTACAAACTGCAGGTTTCACAACTCATTTACAGAGTAGGATTCAATACAAAAATACCCGTGCTGCATATATTACATAACAAATATTCAACTATAAAAAGTAAAATTCAGATCAGCATTCACTAACAATAATGCATCACGAACAGAAAGTACGAGTTCCATTAAAGTCACATGGAATATATATCGCAGTTCTCACTCACCTCATGGTAAGATCTACACATAAGACTTGAAGGTGCGTTAGCATAACAATTGGAACAAGGGGTGCATGAGTAAAAAGTTTTCGATAAGAATGTGCATTAATACATATTAATGACAGAAAGTGTGGTTCGTCGACCCCTTAGATAACGTAGTCTCTATTAGAATGAATTTAACTTCAACTTCTACTCTATTCTAGTCGTGAATTATCATTATTATCGAAGCGCAATTTCAGTGGTAGCAGCTTGAGTAAGTGAACTCTCCAAATTGCAATAGAAAAATAGAAGTTTGTTTGTGTTTAGTCATAATTAGTGACACAAAAATTCAAAACAGTTAACACCTGTACTCAATGACCGTGGCGGGTCGGCCATAATTTGTTCCTTCCCACCGCGGTCTCAATGTGCGGTGCTACACTCTAGTGGGGGGTTGCAGCACCATCGCGGCCAGACGTACCTTCATAGCTTCGGGGCTCCCGCTATGATGATGACTCCCTCTCGTATTAGTTGTGTATATGGCATCAGCAGGTATGCCTCCTGGACCAGTGACACTTTTTTCTAAATCTATTTTATGTCTGAAAAAGCAAAATAATATTATACTTATAATAAAACACATATATTTGTTTTCATTTATGAAAGGCATAATTTTCACAGATTATATTCGTCTTCTTGAAATATTCATTATAGTATACTCGGATGGGTCAAGACAATAATAATTTCAAAATTTTACAATCTCGGGCAATACTCGCAGACAACCAGCACATACAGTGATTTTGATGAAACATTCGTTGGAATACTATAACTATTCACGTAGAGATGTGAGAGGAAAGTCGGTGAAAAAACAATGTTTTACAGAAAGAAAATTGAATTGTGTCAAATAACTATATACCTAAAATCAGAAGGTGTCTGAAGGTTTGAACTATATCGTAAATTCAATTCAATGTAATCATTTCGTGCTTCTAATATTAGAGTGCCAGCAATCAGCCATAACATTAAGCTTAGCGTTTATCATGATTATGAAATATTGAAAAATGAGTCGTAGGAATATCATTTTTTACTTTTAAATTTCCTGTTGATTGTCGAATGTTCCATCTGGAACATCTCGAGGAAACTGGTGATACTCAAATATATTCTTCAACTTCAAAGCTTTCAGCTTGGAGAATATTGCTGGCAGGGATAAAAACTCTGCAAACATGGAACATCAATGGGAAACCATCGACGCTTTAGACTGTACAATTCTGCATACAACCACATTATTTTTATATAAATGATTTCTGAAACGTGTAGATAACTGCATGCTGATTCAGTATACATTTGAACTAGTTGAATTAGCTATAGGTGAGAGTTTTGAAGGAATTATGAATAAATTAGAAGTAACTATGAACTGCGTCACATGGAAACCTAGGTTCATTCAGATCGAGACTTGCACTAAGAATCTGCCCCGGTGCCAAATGTGTTCACCGGCCTGGGTAATCTCATCAACTACATTTATATTCATGTGTAGGTGCAGTACATATTCTTACATACATATGATGTATAAGAAATAATGATTTTTAAAGCATGATCAATATATTCTATTTTAGATGCAAATTATTTTTGGAAGGATATTATCCATTAAAAATTAGACTCCACTGTTAAGATATGATATGTTGAAATATGAAGAATAATAATCAATTCAATAATATTAAATGAAGGATAAAAATTTTAAAAATATAAATATACATATAAAGCGTGCGTAATCAATTCAAAAGCGACGCAACGTTACTACATGTAAGACATTGTCACTCCAGAATCGTGAGGTGATATCGTTTCGGGCAAATTGCTTATTGATACAAGTTTAAAAGGAAAGCATTCCTTACTCCTATCTCACAAAGTGACACCTTAGCCGATACATTATTTAACTCTGCGAATGCATGATAGATAAGTATTGAGGCACATAAAAAGTCCTAAAAACACAAAAAGCCGCGACTCGTTTGAAGATGTCATGGTGCATCCAGACTTGAATATTCTAGATCTAACGAACATAACAGACAAGGCAACGCGCCTTATGGTTTCCGAAACTTATCGGCGAAGTTAAATTGTTCAAAAGGAGTTATTGATCTACGAATCATTCAGTAGATAGGAAAAGTCAGATCGCTTTGTGAACAGCATTCGCGACTGTTTGTGGTGCACCCAGATATAAATAAAATATTACATTGAATACTGCTGAGTGGGATAGGAGAGAGTGTCTATAATTAATAGATATTTATGAGCAATACCCCTTTCTATTAAACCCCGAAAATGTTGTGTTTAATAAAGCACAACACATTATAATACAATAAAATAAAAAAC
The DNA here is from genome assembly GCA_958510875.1 of Endomychus coccineus. Classification (NCBI taxonomy): domain Eukaryota; kingdom Metazoa; phylum Arthropoda; class Insecta; order Coleoptera; family Endomychidae; genus Endomychus; species Endomychus coccineus. Next base: position 203,269,689 of record OY294067.1, read on the forward strand.
CTTGATGCTTGGGTGAGATTCAGTGATCTTTCACTGCTCTCGCTCTGCGTAACTTTGTGTTCCTCTCCTCAATTATGGGTCCTACTAATTTTATCAATTTCTTAAAATCGTCAGTGATTCTAGTAAAATTATGTAAATGAAAGTAATCCACTTCTCGTTATCGATACGATTTCGATACAATCTCCGTATCCATTGCTTTCTCAGTTTTTCTTATCCTTTGACCATTTTACAAAGAAATCCGTGTTTTTGTCGAACTCCGTATCCCTATCCTCATTACTATAAATAGTATAATGAATGCATTGTAACCATTCTATGATTTTTTTTTCCGTTTTGTACCTTTCGGGATCAATCTACACTATTTTTGAGATGATGTACGTATGTGCGTGGCTGTGTATATGTGTGTGTAAAATTTAAATGTAACATAGAGTATAATTTCATGTGTTTCATTATCGGTTTCCAAATCATTTCCTATATATTTTCTGTTCCTTCAATCATTCAAATTTGACCCGCAGTATTCTCCTAAAGCTATTTTAATAACAAAACTGAGGGACGTCAAGTGATCAATTGATCACCATTTTTTGAAGTGAAAACTTCTTAAGGCGCGTTGAGCTATTTCAGATGAACAAATAATCTAAAAAGAAACGCAAAATGTAAACATATAAACATTTCCGTTAAATGTCAATATGATCGTAAATTACACAACAAATAATTATTTGAAATAAAAGGTTGTACTTTCGGATTAGTAGTATTACTTATACACATCACTAATGTTATATTCTTATGACAAGAATTATATTCACAATATTTAAAACCTTACACGTAGATAAGATACTAAGTGCACAATGTACAATTAATGAATTCAATAAGAATATAACTGTCGTCTGCACGAGGACCGATTCATACTCTTTACAGGGATTGTACCGCCCATTATACGTTTTTTATTATTAAATATAAAGATGTATAAAATTGTTGATTGAAATGCTGACAGTTGTGAAAACTAAAGAAAAACTAATTATATTAATTTTCATTCTAGAATAATAAAATTGTAATTTCGGATGCTACAACGAGTACAACAACCCCATACTAAACTCATAGTCATAATGCTGAGCAACAAATTTTCGTCAGGCAGAAGTTGCATAAAATGAGAACCGATAATACGGGTGGATTACCATACCAGTTAATTTTAGTTCTTAACCAACCGTACATGATAACTAATAACATAGATGTTGGGGATGGATTGTCCAATGGCACTGTCGGAAAATTGTGTCATGTAGAAAGAGATGATACTGGAGGAATCATACGAATTTGGATGAAATTCCCAAAATAAATTGGTCACTTCATTATGTCAGTTTTCACTTCTGTTAGCAGTAATCGGTGACTGCTCGTATTTTTGGTTTTATGCACAGCGTTCCTCTAACATAAGTTAGCAGTAAGAATTTGTACCGGATAGATATCATTTCTTCTCTGCTTCTGTGTTTAAGAAAAATGAATTGCACTATCAACCACTTATTCTCATACCTTTGTTAGAATCAATGCCGGTCGGCATTAGGGAGAATGGTTGGCTTTTCTAATTTGCTGATCTTGTACTTTGCTCTCATTTGGTGTTTGGCTGTTACTTTTGCGTCCCGGATTATATTTGGGCAGGCCCACCGGGCAAGTCTGTAACTGAGTTACATCGGTTGAACTTAATGAGACAACGGTAGCCATCACATCTTGTTCTAAATCGAAAAAGGTACACAGCGACACATCTGTTGAAAATTTAATAGCTATTCTCATGATGATATTATTACATATTATAGAATATTATGGTGGTGACAAAAATGGCCGTAGCTGAAGAATTCGAATATAATATGAAGAATCGAAAATCAAGTAATAGTATGAGTTGATATATCATAGGCAAATATTTTCACATTATTATTCTAGGGATGTACTAGGAGTAGTATGGCCCCTAGATGAAGAGCAATATATTTTCATGTCCATATATTATTTAATATGGAAACACTATGCGACCGGAATGTTTGAGTTTATATCATTCTGGCTGCTACTTCATGTTTCTTTCTGGTATAAACTGGGATTGCGGAATTTTATAGAGAACAGCTTACGTCAGTTGAAATGTTTGCTTGCCTAACAACTTTGAGTACATTCTTAATTAGTTGCTTCAGATCCCCCTTATGTTTACTCACCGAGTGCTTATAAGTGGCAGGAATTTACGAGACTGAAGTGTTTGAGCCCACTCCGAGAAAAGTAAAACAAGCGACGCATATTCGTGCTAAAGCTGCAAATGGGTAGAAGTAGGCGACGTATCAGACCAATAGAAGTGGAAGAAAAACAAATTAGTTCTTCGATGGATCTAACCACATTATTTCAGTACTAAAATACTTCTCTTTATACACAGAACGTACACTATCTTTCCTACTGTAATGTTTGTGTATTTAATACAAGACAAGTATAACGGAGGAATGTTTCCAAAATATAGTTCTTTGTTGAGGTTGATTGAATGTGAATTTCAACAATCACAGAATAATTTGTTGTAGAAACTGCTGGTAAGCGTTTGTTTCTTTTGGTACATTATCTTCCTTGCATTTTGAAATGAATTGCTGAGTTGATTGATATTGGGTCAGGTCCTAATTATACACGATGGATCCTCATAAAATCACATTCTCGAACTTTTATTTTTCTTAACTTATCATTGGCTAGCAATTTTATTCTTCAGAGAATTGAACTGTCAATGTTCAAAGTATCGTCGTTCACAGAAGTACATTATTGTTTATCGTTTACGAGATTTTTTGGAACATGCGATTCATTTGAATTTCCATTTACCTAATTTTTTATTTACATTGAAATAAGTTAAAATATATTTTCAAGAACCGAAGGCTTTTCCTCACTTTTTGTGCTCCACAAAATGACGTTTTCAAATATTTTATTCTTTATTTTGTGCATAAGACTGTCTTCTGTAAATGTGTGAGCAGATATAGCTTTGAATTTTCTAATTGGTCATTTTACCGCTAAGACCGGATGGACAATCATATCATAATTCTCTTCAAAACCTTCCATTCTGTTAGAAGATAGTCCAAAAAATTTAATAACAAATAGCTGTTTTATGCATGATGGATCCCCCTCCACATTCTAGCCGTCTCCAGACTGTTTTTAGACACACCATATCCTGGTAAATGGATTGATCGTGCTGGTCAACAGTCTTGGTCCGCATGCTCGCTCGATTTGAATCCACTCGATTATTATTTGTACGGCTGTTTATAAACATTAGTAAACAAGTAAAGATTTTGATTCATATGACCTTTTGAACACGCTTAATAATCAATTTGATTCACTGAGATTCACTGTTGGGATAAAAACATACAATCAGCTCACTTTTTTTGATATTAACATGATAAAAGATGGTAATCACTTGAATTTCGACATATACAGAAAACCCACTCGAACATAGGCATATCCGGTGGACCCAGCTACATCATTGAGATATAAAATAGCTCCGCTTAATAGTCTAGTTCATAGATTATTGAACGTCCCTTTGAATCAGCAAAATTATAACAACGAAGTTGAGACACTTCAGTAAATTGCGTTCGTCAATGGTTACCACAATTCTTCGATTAAGGAAAAAAGGGAATTGGAACGTACCCAACTAATCGAATTAGAGCCATTACCTTCGAATACTTTATTAAAATTCTTCAGTAATTGATAAATGCCATAGTTTGTTTTCTGAATTTGCGATACAATCAGCTTAAAGCTGTAAGAAAAAGCTAAAACACCATTTAGGCAACACCTTTGATAAAGTTTCCGATTTCGCCAAATCCGTGATTTACGAAATCGATCGTGTTAAAAATGCTATGTGGGTCAAACTAGAAGGAACATTTTACTAGTTATGAGGAACATTTTGCCCATATGCAGAAAAATAATGGTGAAGATCAGCGGTAGCCGAACATATTTTGAATTTAGGTCACACCATTTCTCAAGAAAGCTTATCACTTTTAAAGCACAGTACAGACAAATATCTAGGTAATTTAGAAGGGATGGAAATGTATAAGCGAAAAAGAAATTTATTAAATTATTTAACACCAAAATAATATTTAAGCAGGCACATTGTGATTTATAATTTAGTTTACTCTGATGATAGCTACTTGGTAGCCGAAAAGTCCTCAGTACCTTAATAGTATTTTTAGTGGATAAGGTTGATTATTTCTTATCAATCAGTTTTCTAATTAGAATTGAAACTGAAGAGCAATACAAAAATTGTAGAGGGTTGTGGAAGTCAACTGGAGGTATAAGGGGTTGATTCTGTGTGATACGCCCCCAAAATATCACTGACGGTTCGGTTCCTGTTAGCGGATTCGTAAAATCATAAAAAAAATAGAAAAAGTGAAGAAATGTTAACAAGGTACAACAAATTTGACAGATAAGGAAATGAGTTATTTCATTGAAGTAATTGTTAACTGATTTAAAAAAAAATGATGATTCTCAACAATTTCGTTAGATTATTTATACTTTTCATATACTACAACAATGCTTAACTCATTTGTGTTTTTCCATTTAACAGCTTAGCACTTAAGCGATGTAGCATTCACTGAGCTTCACATCAGCTGGACAAGCATCCCATGAATTCGTATCTTTCAAACGAGAACAAATTGCGTTCGTTCAAATCCTTGAACGTATATTTGATTTGGCATCTAACTGACCTCCCGTAGAGCTTGAAATTGATTTTTCAAGTGCAATATCGAAGCAAATTTGCCATTTAAATAGAAATGTGTAATAATTGAGGCTGATATATTAAATTTTAATTATGCAGGTAGTTGATGGGATTGATTTTTATATATTATTTAGTTTTGAAAAAATAATATCAACTCATGCTACGTAAATTGGGTGATTAAACGTAATATCTAACTATTTCTCAGAATTATTACAATTAATTCGAAAATTCTTATTTTGTATAGGCGCCTAATATGTGATTGTACCCTATCGCTACAAGCGAGAACAGGGTCAGTCTTGCACTGGAGAAGCATAGTATCATTATTCTCACAGCTTACGAGTATGACGGTGGTATTGAATCAGTCCCTATTGGAAAATATACCTTCTTTCTAATCCTAGGTAAAATATAATCGATTTAAATTCTGCATATTAACAAACATTTCATCCACACTATTACAATATAATATAATTTCAAATTTGTTCTGGGTAAATAAACATAGCAGGCTTTGTAAATTTCACTACCATCAATGAAATAATATTTTTTTTCGTTGAAATTCTATTAAAAAATATTAATAATCACGAGGTTTAACTGTACAGTTAGTTTATACTTTATATATGAATTGTCGGGCAATAGGTTCCACTAACACATAAGCTTATTATTCTCGTCGTTACGTACCTTTCGGTCTCACGAACATCAATCAACAGGAGACGTGTTAAAAAATGCATCACAAAACGTTGGGCAGAGATTAGAAACCATACACTTCTAGATAAATCTGAATTTATAAATGTAGTAAATTTTTGTTCAGAATGCACTTATTTTCAATACGTTGAGCAATATTTTGTACAAATATTCGGCACAGCAATGGGATTTCCTACTTAAGCTATTAATGCTAACCTAGTTATGTTGTGCCTAGAGGAATCTGTGATAAATTCAATAGATTTTCAACCCGTATTCTTCAAACGGTATGTAGATGATTGCCTAACGTGTATTCCCAATGATAAAATTCAATATGAAATTGATAAATTTAACAATTTCCACTGTAAACTTCAATTAACTAGTGAAATATAAGTGAACAAAAACATAAATTCCCTAGATATGAACATTAGGCATGATGCAGATGAAAAACTAAACACATCGTAGTTTAATAAAGAAGTTTGGTCTCAACGTTATCTTTACTTCAATTCCGTTGCACCAGCAAGTTATAAAAAAGTGATATGAACAGCCCCACAGATCACGCTGTTAAATTGTCCCACCAAAAAAACCCGCTCAAGAATTTCAAAATTGTTCGTAATACACTGGAAATGGGTGGGTCTCCAAAAACATCTTTCAATCCCATCATTAGAGAAAGAATAAACAAAATCTATAATGGAACGTCATATGTAAATAACATGAACGGTATAACAGATAATTACCATACATTCCGGAGACCTCAGAGAAAATTAACAACTGTTCAAAAAAGTATGATATGAATGTTGCGCATGAGCCTACTGATTGTGTTGGGAAATATTTTTCAAACCTTAAACTTTCAATACCTAAAGATGAACAAACCCACACGTATACAAATAAAGTTGTTTAGGTTGCGATGGGACTTATACAGGAATCTCTAAGCAATATTTACAAAAAAGAAAGTATAGTACAAGAAACGAAATTTTAGAAAATTTCACCGCCATTGCTAAACATTGCTTTTATTATAACCATCAATTCGATTACAAAAATATTAATATTTCAACTAAGGAAACCAATTATTATAAAACATCTATTCTGGAGATGATTCACATGAAACGTGACACCAAGTCTGTAAATCATAGAACAAGCATTCAATCATTGAGTCCGATTTATACTGATTGAAATAATTGAAACCCTCGCAAGTCAACCTTTTTCTATTACCTCATAAATCTTCAACACCTTGTTCGGAAGTGGATACTTATATTTTTTGATTTCAGTCGTATACAAATATTGTAAGACATGACTCCGTACATTATAAGAAAATTGCTAAGCAGTGAATTTTGATACATATTCATATACTTAAAACAGAAATGTGAAACAATTCCGATTACTCGTGTTCCTGTTAGTTTAGGCGACGTGAGAATTTTCGATTGAAATTGGTGCGATAGGGATACTTTGTAATGATACAATTAATTTTAGGAAGTCCCGTTTTAGACATTGATACGTCTTCTAATGATGGTCGTGAGACCGAAACGTACATGAAGACGAGAATAATAAACATATGTGTTAGTGTGACCTATTTCCCGAGAATTTATATATAATTTATACCTGGCTCAAGAATCATTATTAAGTTAGTTAGTTTATATGTTCTACATAATATCAAAAGAGACATTAAGTCATTACGCATTATGTATTTATATACTGCTGTCTCCATCCCTAACTAAATTCGCGTATTTGTCATCATGTACTTTCATGCTTGCTTCAAATTGTTTCAGAATAATGTTAGTTTCCATAGATATAGTTGACGCAGACCAGTTCCAAAAGCATAGGTACGTGATTAACCATTTTATCTTTATGATAAAAACATATTGTGCAGTTCTCATTTCGAATGACTAAGTGTGGTAGCTAACATAGATTCGATTTCGAAATACTCTTTCAAATCACCTTGAATTTTGTGAAATAAAGTACACGTTAAGGTAGGGATATTCAGGGTACAAATCTACATCCAATACTTATCGCACCAGGAACTGCCGCCCCGTCCGTATTTAATTTTCCATTTGGTTTATTTTCAGATATGATATGTTCTATTCGACATATTTGATATTTCAAAATGAATCGAGACCTTTCTTTATTCCTTTTACCGAATCAATCCATGACACTTAATTCTCTACAATAGTTCCTAAAAAATGTCACGGAAGTTTTTGCAGGGTCCAGAAGTACAATGCGGAGAAATTCCGGATTGATCACAAGAAAACTATGACTTTCTGAGAAAATTTGTGTGGAGCCCTTTTTCTCAGATTACAGACTGTTGTGTTCTTCAGTTATATAGTGAGTTAAAATTTTTTTACGTTCATCTTCTCAAATAAGAGAAATAGTTGACATTTTCATCAAGTTTCTTATGATCATGCGACCGAAGTGTCCTCCATTTCACGTAGACATTCAGCTACAACTATTATTAGTTGAAATCATGATCAACAAGATGTGAGTTCCAAGTTATCACGAGATTTTTCTAACCAAGCCTTGTATACACAACTAAATATTAAATTTGTTCATTGAATAACAAAATCATCTTTGCGACTTTGTGTGAAACATAAGTCACATGACAACTGGATAAAATTTGAAGCACAAACTCATGGTCAACTATTGGCTTTTTGTGATTCCCTAAGTAACATTTCTTTGGTTATCTCAGTTTTCCATAATTTTTCAAATCCAACAATCAACGCTTCAAATGCTCAAGTTCAGTTCATTAATTGATACTTTCAATACAGCCCAATAGTATACCAAATTTGGTTCTTCTGAATGCTCCTAATGCTCAAAAATGTTTATTGATACATATCGTAGTATTAGTGAAACTGGTTCTCAAAGTTGGTAGAAGAACAGGAATTTATTATTAATGATAATATTGTACGATGTGTAAGAAATTCACAACTCCTCAATGTGTTCAATGAAAATTCATGTTCAAGTATTAGAAAAGCAAGTCAGCAATAATTAAAGGTTATAGAAGCATGATATGTAGAGTGCTACGAAACGATCACCAGCATCAGAATCATTTTCATTCAGTGAAAAATTATTAGCTGAATATTCACCTGATCGTCTGAGCTTTTGCTTCTGGATGATAGATACTGTCGAAAATAACCCGACCTCTTCACAAAATATTTTGTGGATCGACGAAAATACTCTTCCACTGGACGTGGAATATCAAATCACTACAATCAACATATATGGGCACACAGAAATTCGAGTGTTCTTAGACATAGATATTCTAAAACGAATTTCTTGTCCACATATGGTGGTTCATTTTAGATCACTCATGCTAGGCTACCACCAAATATGAATTAAATATTATCCTTGAATTTACTTCAGGGGAATTGCTAATAGAAGACGTACACTAAGCCTTGAGAATAAATCGTTGGTTGAAGTTGGATGGTGTGCCTGCACATTGTTGAAGAATGGTTAAATGGAAATTATCCGGACATATTGGTTGGAAGGGTAGGGGTTTTCTGGTCAGTCCGTCACCTGATCTAATTCTGATAGGTTTTTTCATGAGGAGCTATTGAAAATAAAGAAGATCCAATCAATTCTGGAGACCGATTGATTAACTGCATGGGGATAGGATGTATAACATGGAACAGGTGCATTGCATTGCTTGATAAGATAGACAAGTAGAATGCTATCAACTATTCTAGTTCTGGCACCATTTCTAGATGATCATTCATGCTTAAAATAAACGCTTCAAATGGAATGAATCAGTCGGATCGAGTGCATTGTATGTTTATTGCTGGATAGTTTCTTGCAACAGGCAATATACATGTATGAATCACGGGTCTCATCTCTGTCGAAGCTTCATTGCACTTATAAACCTCCATAAACAGTCTCTTGAATTCATACTGCATAGCGGCGCGTGAGGTAGTCAGACTCTCCTACTGTTCCACTGAAGATGGCAACCCAAAAAACGGCAATGTGCGTGGGTGAATTTATTTGATGCTTTTCAGTAGAAGGTGTGGTTATTGCGAAAGTAAAACAAAAACTTATTACCCTATACGGGTGTTTCAAATTCGACTCACATTATTGAGATCTCGGGAACCATAAGAGATATGAAGATGGTTAAATGGGTCAAAGCTGCGTATCGGTGAGCCCGATAATATCCAATTTGACAATTGAAGTTTTCTTCGGTACTTCCGGAAATATGCTGGAAAAACTGAGATTTACGGTATTCGTTTTCATTTTTTTACGATATTATCTCAAAGTTTAGAGAAAATCTATGAATACATTTCCGTTTGACCTTTCTGAGCTTAATGTCTTGGAAAGTCGGAATACTTCCAAGACGTTTTGTTTTTCTCAAATGATCATCAGCTTCATTAATTCTCATATGATCATCAGCTTCATTAATTCTCATAGCGCCATATAACATTTTTGCAATTTGAAATAGCCTCTTCTATTACCCTTTTCATTATGTATCACAAGTTAACCTTGTTCTCCCAAAAATTAGAAATATTAAAGAAAAAGATTTTATACCTTAGTAGGTTTTGATATTTTTAATCTGTCGTATAAATAGTTTTTTGTAATTTGCCTCCATTTTGATTTTCTAATTGACCCATTAACGAACGCAACGTCATCACTCGCCGTGTCTTAATATCCAAAAAAGCACGGAACTTTTTACGAAAATTTTTAGGTTGGCGAGCTTGATGCGGAATTATCCTGTCATCATTATGTCAGTTTAAATGACAGTGTCGAGCGTCAACAACTCAAAAAGCGATCACAGAACCACTAAATCAAATTTTCACTTTCAAAATTAAGATGAAAATCCCTAAATGGACTAAATTAAACATTTTTGTTTAAAAACTGCATAAAAAAAGCAAATTACAAAAAATAGTATAAACAACTCGTTTCCTAAGACCTTGAAGCACTCACTCTTTAAAAAAACTCGTGGCTTCGCCACTCGTTTTTTAAACTTGAATTCGTGCTTTAAGACGAGTCTTAGGAAACTCGTTCTTCAATATACTATTTGAGCACTGTGTCGTTGAATATGGAGTTTATCAATACAGAAAAACCCGATGTGATTGAATTTCACTACAAAAACCATAGAAACGGTGTCAAGACATCGGAAATGTATCTGAAATCTTGCTGAGTTTGGTGCATTCTAAGCCAAGACAAAATATGGAGGCAGAATGGATCAAGAAACTAAACTGAATTCAGTCAATCAGGTAAAATTAACGTTAAATTATTGGATTCTTTTCAATAAGAGATATTTTGCAAATAAATGTGAACCGGGGTAAATTCACACGCCAAATTTCCTCCTTCTTGTCATACAAGTGTCTGAACATAGCTGAAATGTTACAAAATTCACGTATTGCAAGAACTGCACCTAGGTGATCTCGAAAGGCGATTCCAATTTTGTGATTGGCTACAAAGGAGACCCGATTTTCCAGGGTTCATGAAAATGTAATTTGGACAGACGAAAGCACCTTTACGAATTATGGAATTTTCAATCAAAACAATGAACACATTTGGAGCTTAAGCAATCACAGGCTATTTCGTGAAATTTGACCGCAATTGCGATTCAGTCTCAACGTATGGGCTGGTACTTATAAGAACCAAATTTTTGGTCTCCATTTCTTTAACGGCACTCTGAACGGAGAAAATCCTGACCTTAACTCTCGAAGACTATTTGGATGGCTTCCCTTTGGCCAACCATAAGAGCATTTTGTATCAACACGATGGTGCTCCACATCACAGCACAAGACAGGTTTCTAATTATCGAAAGATTTGGTGACAGATGGATCAGGCGTAATGAATGAATCAGTGAGATGGTCACTCAGGTTTCTACATCTCAGTGTCCTCGGCACATTCTTATGGAGTATGCTGAGAACTAGAATTTATGGGGGGGGGGGGCGAATACCTAAGTATTGAGCGGCTTTAAACAAAACATCATTAGGGGATTACGGAAATAAATCGCGCAGTGCATTACATAGAGACAAGAGTTTTGTTTAGGGAATCAACGGCAACATTTTTCGAGCATCTGTAGACATTCGTTGTTTTTTAGTCATTACTGTTAGTTTTTTTGAAAGCATCCTTTAGTGTTCTCATCAGTTTTGCATACATAATTTTATCTTAGTTTTTCAAAAGAAAACAACTCCATCCAGATTCTCATCAAATAATTTGTATAAAGATTGTTGTCTTTCAATATACGCTGTCTTGAAACTGATAGATACCTCAATGGCTTTTCCATTCATCACCCTACCCAAAAGCAATTTGTCATAAGCACCTAGGTTCATATACCTGTCAACTTATCCCAAGTCAAATCCTTAAAATCAGGAAACACGTTTCATCTGTCTTATTATCAAATAACTTCTCCCATTATAACATTGAAAAAGCCATAAAGAAATATACTTCGCCAAAAATTCCAAATCAACCTAAGTTACAAACCCAGCCACCACATTTATCCAATGCCTATCTTTCAAATGTTGAAAATGTAACACATCAAATTTCCAAAATCTTCAAGGAGCATACTATTTCTACTCGTTTTTTCCACACTTCCAAAACTATCTCAGTTTGACAAGCCTATCAAAGATCCTCACCTTCATTTGAAAGATGTTTATAGCATTCCCTGCACTTTCAGTAGAGGCTCCATTGGTGAAACAGGTCGTACAGTAGCTACTCGTGTGAAAGAACATAACTTCGCGACACCAGTAGATTTGCACTTGCGAAACACAACTTTGACATTATTGAGCATCAAAACCTTTTCGAAAATACTAAAGTCCTTACCAGAGCCCCAAACTTCTATGAGTGAAAAAGCGATAGAAATCTCAAAACATCCAAATAATGTGAGCCGTGACTCAGTATATTACCTTCCCAACATTTGCTAACCTATCCTAGCGGTAGAGCAGAGAAGAGCTGATCTTGATCAGCTATTATCTGAATTTCGCCCGATGAAATTTCCACCATATTAATTTAAGGCACAATTTTGTATATTTACGGTAAAACGGGAAATTAAATGAAGACATATTATTATTATAATTATTATTATTATTATTATCATTATCCTTGAAAATCCCGCTTCGCACATGATCACATAGGGGGTGGAGTCAGGTGCCAGAAAGGAGTTAACTACCGGATAAACGTAGCGTGAAGGTTTTTTCCCACGATAGATATAGCTACCAGAAGAATAAGTTTCAGTTCAAGCCTTAAGCGTACTCTGAAAATACCACCTGTAATGGTTGGCAAAACGTCAGCATCAACTCGCGTTATTATGACGCGGAATCCATCCGGGAGCCAAAATATTCCAAGATTAGCTATCCGCGGAAGTCTACTATTCAAGATACCGATTCTATAATTTTTACTATATGGTTATATCATATTTAGTTTGTTTTCTTCCATTGATAAACTTCATTCTTGACAACTCAGTGCTTGACAAAATCAAAATACCATTTATATGAGACAGATTGAATACAAATCAAAACCTACTACGGTATAATACATTTTCTTCAATATTTCTGATTTTTGGGACTATAAAGGAAACTCGTGATAAATCATTAAAAAGATGATGGAAGGGAATATTCAGAACTGCAAAAATTCAATATGGTGCATATAAGAAATGAATGTTAATGATGATCAATAAAATTTTTAGTTTTTCCGCCATATAACCGATACTCAACTTAGCCTCAATTTAACAATCTTCGTATTTCCGAGATCTCAGTGATGAGAATCGAATTTGAAACACCCGGTATATTCATTGACGACATTCTCAAGAAAATATCTAACTAGTATTCTTGAATTCGCCTTTTGTCATATTTCTGTCAAGAACAAAAAATTCCAAAAAGTCGAAGGTTGGAGTCGATACAAAAATTTTAAATAGTTGAAAAACTTTTTTACGCCATCAAAATTTGAAAAGATTTTATCCTCTAAATACGGATGGATTGAAAATTGAAAACTTATTATTTTCAATTTCATTTGTTTACAGTATACGCCAAGGTCTTTAGTTTTTGATTACTCAAGGATTTATTAATAAGAGACATTATTGAAAATGGTTAAAAAGTATGAAGCCGGCAGGGTTATTCGTTAATTTCCGACTTATGAATAAATATAGCAATATGGGAGATGAACCAAATGGAATATAATTTTTAACTTCAAGATACCTTTCCTTCAACAAAGTTGGATTTTAATTCCAAGCTCAACAATAATTATAATTCCGTATAATTGAAGTATGCATTGAAAAATGTTTGTCCATCTCAGGAGCTGATAATCTTTTCTTTTTCTCAATTTATTCTTCTTCATTGCGGTGATCACTGTTTTTCATTCAATGAATCAGTGAGCATGTAAATATATAAATCGTACCAACATTTACGTCCTTGAATAAAATGTTGTGAAGACTGAAAATTCAGGGACATAGTTATTAGTCATCATAATATGTTGTGATTTATGTTTTTCGTGATCAAAAATTATTAGTATTTGTATTCATTCCGCAATGTTGAATAACGATGTATTTGCAATTTGCATAAATGGGTATTTAAATTTGGAAAGACCATATAACGAGTCATTTGACGGTAACAAGTCATGACAGGAAGTAATAAATACTTGGAAATTGCGGATGTAATTAGTAAATCATCGTAATATCTGTCCTAATTACTAACAATCGAGTATCGATTCCAGAGTGAACTACGAAATCGGGGTTGCACGCTTTCTCTACATCACCTTCTATCTCTCCTCCTACTTACCCATCTATGTCGGGTGGTTTGAAATCCTCTTTCCCTGTGAACGAAAAGAGTTATCAATAATGAGTATTATATTAGGAACAAAATAAAACATAAACAGATTCATACATAACTCGTTTGGAAATTTCACCGTATGACGAAACAATTTTCAGCAATTAAACTTTGCAGGTCGTGTTCTTTATTCCGTTATTCCACATATATTTTGAGAATCAGTTTGCTTCAAGTAATCTACAGAGATTCACTAGAAATTGTGTATATGTGTGTGTGGTATGTGGTGTGTACGTGCGTGCGTGCGTGTGTGTGTGTGCGTGTGCTTGTTAAAGATATTACAACTGTTTCAACCATCGGAGGATGTTTAAAACAAAAATTAAATAATGACAATGTTTATTATTTCATTGAATGTATCATTGGAGGAACGTTTTTGCATATAAGCATTGAACTGTTTTCCACCGATCTCAAATGACATTTATTTCAATGAGCATGACACTATCACTGTTCAAATTCGCCTTCGGTCGCTGTCTTTATTAACGGAAAGTGAGTTTTTCGGTGCTTCACCAGGACTTGTCAACATCGTTACCTGTATTTTAACTAACTTAGCAATTTCACTGTTTATAGATACATTCCAACAGTAAAAGTAAAAGCGACCATTCTTTGTATATTCTCAACAAGACCGATTGGCATTTATTCTAGCCAGTTTAGAAATCAACTAGCGCTGCCTTGAGTGATAGTAGTCTTGGCAAGCCCTATTCCGTCACGTGACCGCCGTAGGTTTGCGATGTCTCTCCAGCCTGTCGCGATCTTGTGGAAATAGGATCATATAAGTGTTTCAACACTAAAAGGAAACCGTCTTGATGAGGTATCAAATTAAAATTCGGTACGTTCGTAGTTTGGTGAATGCGAACATTTAAAATCACTGGAAAAGTAGAAAATAAACAAGTTGTTGAGGAAAAGAGGAACAATCATTCTAGCCATATTGGCTGATGAATTACTAAATATACAACCAATGCACTTGAATTTGGAAAACATCTTGGTTACTTGGTAGCTGAAAGCTCCTCAGTCTAATGGTATTTTTAGTTTGATAAGGGTGAATATTCAGTAATTATTAGAGTTATAGTGTATCCACAGTTGTGAACTCTTTTGGTATATTAAATGTCATTATAATATGTCTATTTCAGGTTTGAACCATTTTCGTATGTTTAATATGACATGTTTGTGATAAATAAATATTTCCTTTAGTTTTCTGTGGAATATAGACGATTCACTATTTTCAGCTATTTAAATTACATAATTAAAATGATTATTAATTAATTATTTATTTGAAATAGGATTCCCTAATATACAGGTTAGCTAACTTACATATAGTACAATAAACTAAATTTATTTATACTATTAATACAAATATCAATATCTATATACGTAAAGTGTTTAAACTAGACAAAAGAAATATTCAATATCGTTCCTGGATATGTTTCAAAAGTTCATTCTTAAAAACATTCAATGATGGAGTAGATTTAATTGAATCAGGCAAATTATTATTTATGACTTGAATTTAATGACTGGATCATAATTTCTGTTTAGCTGAATGGTTATCCTATGTTAAATTAATTTTAGGTATAGACATTGGACACATATATTTAGCAACATTAGTTAGGTACTTTTGTTATTTTGACTAAGATGAAAATAACATTAATTGCCAAAGGGATTTTGCTGGTACTATACAATAAATAAATGAATATATCGAGAGTTATTAGACTTTATAATACCAATATTTTCATATTTGTTTAATGAGGAGTTACATCATCATTCAAATATAATAATATTTAATACACTATCCAGATGATTTGAAATAACGTAACTTATTATTCATAATATTTTTTATACTGACTTTTCGTTTTTCAGGACCAAATTTGTAACGTATCATATCAGAGGCTTTTAACTTCATTGCAAACAAATTCGTATTTTAAATATTATTTTTCAAATTTATAAACATAGATCATAGCATAATATAGCAAAATTGCTCTTGGTGAACTCTGTACAAGAGTGAATACTTGTAGACCTGTGGAATGGAATGGTGGTAATCCATATTTTGTTTTGCATTTTAAATTTTAATAAAAGTGTTCATATACCAAACTACTTTAGATTGTGTAGTTTCTTTTAGTCATACGGATTTTAAATTTTGCAAATCGCTTTGTATATTATTGTATAAGTATTAGGATTGTATTTGTTTTTGTATATAAAACATATGTACACATTATATGCAATTGAAGTACCTATACACCTGATCTTACTTCCAAGATAATCAAAATGCCTTAATTTATCTAAAATTTCATTCTTCATATTTAGTGGTCATTTATCAACAGTTAATCATTTTATCACTGTAATTAATCAACGAAGAGGGAATATATTCACGACACTATCATTTTGTAAAAAATAAGGCTACCTACTCATAAAACGTACGCCCATGTCGTTGCTACGAAACTGAACAAACACACCACTTATCTGCCCTACATGTTCGCTTCACACACTTCACAAGATATGGCTCTCTGCATGTGCGATCCATGTCTACTTATATTTATTGTCCAAGAATTAGACTTTTATAAAGTTTAGAGAGATTAGAATCAATTTTATCATTAACACAATTGTGTGTGCTTGGTGAGTCTTTTATTTTTAGTCTCAGATTATGTTGTTTTATTTCGAACGAGTGTATTTTGGAGATATTAGTCCAGTTATAGAGAGAATAGTTGGATAAGCTTCAGAAAATGTTCTCCCTCTGTTTTTAATATTCCACTTTAATGACTAAAATGGTGAAGCCTACAGAGGAATAGATTATCTGATATCAAAAATAAGCGATTTGTGACGTGAGAAATTCTATAAGCTAGATTAACCGAACTGATAGTACAAATGAGATTCCAGCTAACTGTAAGTAGTTCTTCTGTTGCCACATTGGACTGACTCACAATTGTGAATCTAGAAAACCTCACGTTACTGAAATAAATCTATAACACTGGTAATATACATAATTTTATATAAACGATCTAGATTGATTGAGCACTATTCGTAACTTATTTATTTTTGTAGCTACGACATCGTTCAATTTAGCAGACTAGTACGTTTTTTTCCGCTGATTATAATGATTGTAATCATTTAAGACATTGTAACTTTTCATCACTTCGATTTTTAGGTCATAACTTACTTTGTCCGAGTGAATAATAATAAAGTAAACATAACATTTCACCGGTTCTGTTTCAATTAGAGATTAATGCAGGTAACCAACCATAGATAAGCTATGCAACGGAAAGTGACAATATGTGCCTTCATTATATCTCGTCATGGAGAAATATGAAGGAGAGAGATACGAGTGTTGGAACTGCTTCCACTTGTAGGTTAAGATAGGAAGTAATTGGAGTTAACCGATCGGTTGGATTATTTATGACATAGTGAAAGTATTTTGAAAGGAAAGTTGGATTACTTGGTATACGTATTTTTGGTACTATTACCTTCTCTAAAGACAGACTTCATGTCGGATTAAAATCTATCCATGCTCCATATCTAAAGTTGGAAGCCGTTTTACAACTTCAGGTAATCTGCCAGGAACATTGGCCCTAATTAATTTTCGATTGTTTGAATAGCTCGTTTCGTCATTCTAGTTGTAAACCTTCAGGAGGTTTGCCTAACTCGATTGGGCCTGGCTGGATTACCTGTTGAAGTTACCTTTGATTATCATGAATGACGGGAATCACAGACAGACGGACGTAAGAGTCTAAGATATGAATGTGGTTACATTTTCTGGCGGCCTATTTAAAACAACAGTGAGAATAGTGATAAACCTGGGAACTTCCATCTTCCCAACGTTAAGCCGACCACAGTGGGGTTGTGTATTATTCATATTTGCATACAAGATGAATTTCTAAGATTTTTACTCTTCTTTTTTTTTTTTCTTCTTTCGTTCGCGATTATTGTTGTATACCTATGAATGTTATTGAAATGATAGCACACAAGTTAATTCAATTAACTCAAGCTGTCACTCCTCAATATATCACATTTATTAATTGTTTTAACAGCTTCGAAAAATGTATAATCTAATTTAGTGTATAAAACTATACAGCAATAAAGTTGTTGTTGTTGTTGTTGTTGTTGTAATGTCATGATCTATTCTTATAACTGAGTATTTTGAGGTAATTTTGTCTAATTCCTCAATTATTATGCAGCTGGTATAATTTCAAATGATTTCAGCTTGTCTTTATCTCACGATGGATCAATATATACAATGTATAACTTGTGAAGGAAACTGGAAATTTCTAATTATCTGATAAGGTTGTTCAGGCTAATTTAATCACTAGTAAAGTTGCTGATCTCATTCATTGTGTGAAAAACTTTTGTGAATGATTCATCACAGTAATTAAGACATTGTGTAAGAAGTTGAATTTTAGTTAACCCCTTTTTGAGGTTACATGGTGCAATTTGTACAAAATAATAATTTTTCAAATGAAACATCTTCATATTTTATTTTTTCACGAAAGATATTTGAATTCGAAATAAGATTGGTCATCATAAAAACCATTGTCATCTGCCAAATTGAACGACGTTATAACTACAAAAATAAAGAAGTTACCAATGGTGCGCACTCAATCTGGATCATCCTGTATATTGTGAGTAAAACTGGCACAAGATGAAGAAATGAAGAAGTAATAATACAAAAGTTAGTTTTGATATATCATGACAGAAATCGATGAGTAACTACTGGAACATCGCTCTCGACAACTTCTGTCAGAATCTGTTATTGCACTGTTGAGAAAAGATGTTACCTACGTTATCTACTAAATAATCCTAATTTTCAATGGAAATAATGATGTCATTGAATTTTCAAAACGATAAAACATGAATGTACTGATATATTTACAATGTGTAACGAACTCTCTAATTCAAAAGAATAAGAAAAATATTTCCCGGTCGATGTTTAGATAGAAAAGGGTTGTTGAGTATCTGACTAGATCTGTGGACCTGACTCTCCTCAACATTTCTGTGGACCTATTAAGAGAGAAGATTCTTTAGTGATAGATGAAATGAACAATAGAACATTATGATGAATCATAAAATAAATATCTTCTTTTGGTACCATAAAGATATCCGAGAGTATTAAGTTGGTTTAATTTGAAGGGAAGAACGTAAAATGAAGAAAAATTAATAGATTCAGTCAAAAGGCACGTAGTCTGGAAAGTTAGTTTTTATACTTATAGAGTTTCCCATTTTCTCAGTCTGTCATAGAGCTATCTGTATCTGCCTATTCACATTCACATTGAATTCACAACAAATTATAGAAGACCCAGTTATTACGTTCCACTGGATGAGAGGTGGAAAAAACTGGATGAAAGATGGATTGAATGAGAAGTTTGATTCTCAGAGAAAACTTTTCGGCATCAATTCGTGCTATTGTGACGCGGAATCTTTCCGGAAGCCTTCATTTTGAAATGTTTATCATTGCAAGATGATTCTTCAGATGGTATTCAACGAAATTTTTAAGATTCTACTTGATATCTTGCTGTAGAGAGACTATTCAAAACGAATAATCGAGTGAGGTAAACATTACTTGTTGAGCGAACATTATTATATTCATCTGTTCAACAATTTCCGTGAATAACTGCCGCGCTATCATCATCAAACCAGGTATATTCCATTTTAACAGTTGGCAACGCATTACAGAATTCCCGATATGAACTGTCGATTATTCCTATTGACTTATTGGCTCCCTCTTGACAGATCAACATTGTGATGTATTTTTATTTGGTGCTACAAAAGTAAGTACCTATCTAGGTTGAACAAAATTCAAATTCATCCATAACATTACATTAACACATCAAAATTGAAAATTTGTTGGAATAGTATATTCATCCTTCTAAAATAGTATCACTGAGATTATCGAAAGTAGATTTGAGAATCACGCATTGAATTGAAAATTTTGATAATCGGGTATTTTCAGTTGTTTCCATAAATAATAATGATGCTTACTTTAACATCACCATATTAATTAATAATATTGAGCTGGTGCTGAAAGTCAATTTTTCATATCTTTATCTGCAGCAATTAGTTTTATTTTCATAATTGATCAAGTGAACTTTCTAAAAGCATTTTGTGACAGGGATGAGCCTTCTGAAAAATAACTCCCTTTGTCATTCACTCTCTTTCCGTCATTTGATACTAAAATACATTGTTTTTGTTGATATTGAATTTGCATTCGAAGCAACCAGAAACTAGTTTGTATGAACTTTATTCTTCTTCATAAATTTGATAAATATGTGAATTTGAAATTTGAAATAATTTGTATTATAACAATGGCTAACCTTAAGCCATGACGCTATTTCTTTGGGCCTTAGCATATCAATTCACAGACAATAAGCTAATGAATTAAATTTGATGAGTGAAAGTGTAATCTCTAATTTGAATATAACATTTTGTAAAGAATTGAGTGAAACGATTTGGGAGGCTTAGAATCTGGGATAGAAAGTATGAATTATGAATGGCAGGAATATTAAATATGTTTCAGTTGAATCAATAACTCGGATAAGAACAGCTTCGATAATTAATGAATGATTGACGTTTTCAGTTGCTTTAATGAAAATTATACCTGCAGAATAATCAGGAAAATGTCTTATATTTCGTTCATGACAGCCTTCATAGAAGAACGTTAAATTGAGACATGGGTATATTTTGTATCGACATGAGATATTGAAGTTTACTTCTCTGTTTAGGCATATGAAAATAAAAACGATTCTAATTCAATTGGTGTCTATGACATGAAATTGGAGCTATGCTATATGAATGCTGTTTTTCTATGTCATTCACTGATGGAAAGACGCTTTCATACTAAAATAATATACATCTAATGAATTCAGCTTCTATAGATATCGATCCTCCATAAGTGTTCTAATCTCGGTCTATCCACTGTCTTAATCTATTCCCACACAAGACTTATCTATTTTATTACACTTCCATTCAAAAATAAGTTGCATACAATGTATATGTTGAGGATTGAGGACTTAGTGGATATGGATCAGACATCCAGAGAAGCGGCACCCATGACAGAAATGATTATTTAATCTTTCTCACCCTAGGAAGTTTCCGTTGAAATCATTATACACTTTGACCTGCTAGGATTCGTTCGGAAAATGAATTTCTTGAAATTACTTGAATTATTAAGCATCAGTGAAACACATTATATCACGAAGAATTTCTTGAGAAGACTATCTTGGAATTGATTTGCTGCATTCTGTTGTAGGTTTTTACCTTAAGTGGTTTTGAAGAAAATTCTCATAATCTATATTTTCATATTCTACTCTTCAACTTGAGAGAAGGGGTTCCGAAAATGTATATTGTCCGACTATCATGCTGTTGTGTCTCGTAAATAAGTGTCTAGCGCCAATCATATGTATGACAAGGTGAGAAGCATCATGATCATAATCATTCCAAAGGGACTTCATTAAAATATAATTGAAGTAAAAATAAAATATTCCTGTTATTTGAATTCAAATAACGTAATAATATCGTTTAGGAATTTCTTTTCGGCTATTACAATCTATAGTTCACGAATTGGAATTGAATGTTGCTCTAATTTATTGAATCAGATACTATTTTTAATTCCGCCATTGCTTCTCGATCCGCCATTATCAACTCTGACATGCTAGGAGAATCTTTCATCACTATATCAATCAGGAAATTATGTCGAACATGTCACAAGTTTTATTAATCAGTTTGGCCTTATGAAGTTCGAAAACAAGTATTTACTATTCAATCTATTTCATGAATTCAGAAGAGGAAAGGAATTTAGTTTTCCTTCCCCATATGGATATAATATGTAACTGGATTATAGTGGAAGACAGAATCACGCTGAAAAGTATATTTTTTGTTTTGTTTGAATAAACTGCTGTGTTAGCGGAACTATAGCCACATTCATTTATTAAACTAGTGAACGTCGAACTTTTAGTAGTTATTATATTTAAGCTCTAAAAATTATAATGTACAAAGATTAAATTATATACTAGTGTACAAGTGTAACCAATATTTTTTGAAACACCTCAACAAAGTGCTATTTATGAAGTGGCAGAATGAACTGTAGGGATACGCTGAATTTTTAATTATTTTGAATATTTGCCAAGAATATTGTCACCATTGATATAAGATGTTGTAAAAATGAGTGGAATTGAAATACTTTTCGCCTTGTGAACTGTCTTCATGTAAAAATTCTATGGAATTGAAGTCGTTATTGTTCAAAACTATCCTCGATCGAAATTCGGTATATATGAGAATTGAAACTTCTCTTGTTGTTGAGGAAATATAGTATAATCCATGAGACAATTTCAAAGCAACATTTTTCAATCAATAAAATGTGTAGTCACAATGGCCACCGGTAACTTTAGGAAATATTTGTTTGCAGCGGTACCCTGAAGCAAATTGTAGTGGATATTTTTTTATAATCATGACATAATTTTGTTCCAATTGTAATAACTCAAACTTGATAATATCATATAAGATTGTACAAATATAAGTTTAAGAATGATATTTCTATGCAACTTCTATTGAGAGGAGTAACTGCGGAGCAAACTAAATCTGTACATGTAACAAAATTTGATAAAATATAATTTTTTACCAATTATTGTAATAGGAAAGTCTCCTAATTCTGGATGGTTGCTTAATTTCAGATAGTAGTTTATTCCTGAAGCCTGTAGTTGTGAATTAAACCATCACCTTATACAAAGCAAAAAGTAAAATGAAGCCTACTCTGCAATATGTTGGTGGTACAATCTCTCTCTGTTAAATGGCAGCTGCAATCGTCCAATTTACATGGCGCAATTTTGAGGTTGGTCGTGATTTGAGCTGTGTTTACGGTTACAGAATCCTATGTTTATGTCCTAGGTAAGTCAAAACATTAATTAAACTGATATACTAGTCCCAACTAAACAGCTTTAGAAAATAAGAATTCTGCATTACCTTAACTTGAAAAGTGGGATTATACCTAATTTCGGATAGTACGGGATACCCAATTTCGAATATTCGAAAAGGACAACAAAAGAGAGAAGAAGTGAATATAGTAGTGATGAATTGTATTCAACGAGGATTCGGGAGTGGATGTGAACGAAGATCTGGACTCGAGTGTATGTTTAGTAATAATTGGTTTTGATACGTTACGCAAGCTTGAGGAGTAAATACGGTATACGAATTGTTTTAGGTGGAGTTATAAACAATGCTTTGTTCAGATATTCAATATTTTTTACACATAGTCTCCTAATTTCGGATAGTGAGTCCGAAATTGATTGCACCAAAATGCATGCAATTCATGTAACGTCATTTTCTTGGAAAAAAAATTATAATAAAATTATTTTGACAATACATCTTGTATCATTATAACGTGATAAATATCGTTACATGAAGAAGAAGAGCTGATGAATATTTGGTAAATTTAAAGTAGTATCCAAAATTAAACGACTTCTTTCTAATATGAATTGAATATATTGTAAATAATGTTCTATATTAAATCTTAGGATAGTATTCTATATAACTACAGTTGAGAAAATAGGGAATTGAAAGCTCATAATTTTAACCAATAAATTATTATTATACAACAATATGTACAAGAATAATTAAAAAAATATAAATCTTGCTCAGTTAGTTCTACAGTTTGTAAAATATGGAATTTATATACTATCAATCATAAAGATATAAATTTTGATATAATTCATTGAAGTAGAACATGGCGTGGAATTTTCACACCGAATACCAATCGTGCTTGAATTAATCCTAGAAATTGTGACCTATGGAAATAAATTAAGCACTAGTGGTATTACATGTGATAATTACTCAGGAGAATTTTCCTGTATCTTTTCATGTACTACTAGAGAATTTTTTCTAAATAATATGGTTGCCATTGGATTCCTATAAGTCGTAAACTTGAACATTAATACTGACATCAGTATGTATTATATGATTAACTTGGTTTGTTTCATCGAATCAATAAGCAAGCCACACATAAATGATCCATTAAAACGAGAAGGTTATAAAATCTGACAATATAGCGTACTGCCACGTAAACGTTATCTTTTCATAAAAGTTGATCTGTGATGGCTCCCGTCGAAATGCGATATATAGACAAGTTTTTACGACGATGTTGAGGTTCACGGTCCAACTCACTTGTTTTAAATCTGTAACGCAAGCCTAAGATATAAGTTAGCTATAAAACTTGACGTCTCTCCTTCGTCGGATATCAGAGTATGATACATGAACTTTCTTAACAGAACAGACTTACGAGATTATAGAAATACCGAATATACTCACTTGCGAAACAGCATTTTTCTGTTCTGATAGCGTAGACGAAGCCACATATTAAAAGTAAGAAGGCTACCAAAAGTCCACCAGCAAGGGCCACTACTGTACTCATTTGGAGAGGTTCTGGAATAATTAGGATACATTGTTATTAATGATTTTGATATTGCAAAGAAATACGAGAACAATTTATTTAATCTTGTGTTATCGAGCTTTTTATGAACTCTCATGATAATGGTGCCATTTTTGATATAGAGAACAATTTATTCCGTATAAAAAAAAAGGAGAAACATTTTTATTTCAATTATTATCAACTTAGAAGCATAAAAATTATTATCTTGGAATTTGTGATAAATTGACACGTCATAAATGACTGACCTCTGGAATTGGTAATTCGTGAATTGAAAAATTCAAAAGAATGTACCAATAATAATATTACTATTCATTTCTCATGTTATTGGAGTGTATGATTATCTGTTTCATCAACGTCAATATAATTACATCGGTTAGTACAAAGTTTCATGTAGTGCTTGTGGAGATTTTTATATAATTTCACTTCATTGCTATAAGATTTCTGTATTATTACTTTGATGTTGTTCGGAGTCGAATAAGCACACACGCTGATAGATATCACGAAGGTTTGGTGCCGTTTATCATTGTGTGCCCGTGCAGGAAAATGTCGCGAATGGACCACTTTTAGTCTTGACCGTCCGGTTTTATAAATTTTCATCAATCCTTGTTTTATGTTTACTTATGTTCCAAACCCAAATTTTCACAGAAAAATATGAGAAATCATTGATTTTCGTGATTTTTATTGTAAATATTTCGAATTGAAGGCTATATGGTGAAAAAAAAAGTGAATACGTTATGTACAATAATTCGTCTTATTGTACTATTTGCACCACAGGCCACGGTGATCATTGTTAACCGGTGCGAGAACTCAGCCTGGTTCCGAGGATGATAATAGAAACCGCGAAATAACGTAAAATTTGGTTGTGGCCCCGACAAATTTCTGCCTGCAGCGTCGTACAGGTTTTTTTTTTATTCTCAAACAAAAAATACATTTCATTTTCACAGTTGAGAGAAAAGAAAAAAAAAACAAATACATATAATTATTTTGAAATAAAATTATCAAAAATAACAATACTATACTTGTTGTGCACAAACATATACAATATAACTGAAAATTAAATAGAACGAGGAAGTTTAAGATTAAAGGAAGTACTAGAAAGGGAAGTTAAATCCTCAAGTTTGGTATACTGATTTCTCATTATGCGTTTAAGTGGAGAGTAAAAAGAATAATCTGTTGTACAGGAGGGAACATAAAAAATTTGAGTTGAATTCACAGTTTGACGTGTAAGACGTTTGGATTTGTGAAAGTTAGCTCTTAAGTGAAGTGAGATAACTTCGCAAGAAATTATAATATTGATAGACTTAAAAAGTGGTTTAAGATCGAAGTGTAATCTTCTCACAGTAAGTGGAACAATGTTAAAAATAGTTTCAAGAAAGTTGTAATCACAGTTCCACTTGGCATAACGTATTCCACTTTTGAAAGCAAAATATCTCAAAAATTTATGCTGGACCTTTTCAATATTGTAGGAATGAACGTTATAGTAAGGACACCAGCAGTCGAGCAGAAATCAAGACAAGACAAGAGAAAAATATAAAGTTTTCAAAGCATTAATATTTCTGAAATCAACAGTCAATTTTTTTATAAATCCCAAAATCTGTAGAGATTTGCCAATAATATGGTTAATATGAGGGACAAAACTTACAGATGTTTCAAAAATCACGCCCAAATCTCTAACATTTAATTTACTGTCCAACGATGTACCATTAATTCAGGTTGGCTGTTGTCACCGTGCTTACACACTCCTGGCCATCCAACTATTTTTATATTCCTGTTAATCCTTTCAACTTTTTCCTTCTTCTCAACAAATATAATTATTCCGGTTTATTTACATAACAATTATGTATGCTGTAATGATGAGAAAGATCGAAAACTCGGGATGAACTAAATGTAATACGATTTGGTGAATGCGCCAGGTCATTTTAAGGAAATGTATCAATATTTGTAGTGAATCCTGTTCCTACTAGAACTTGAATATCTTAAATAGTAATTATATCAACTGTTGTGTACATATGACAATAGAAAAGCACTTAGAATTGTTTTCGCATAACTACTAAGAACATAATATGAAGAATATGACAGTCGGTACACGAATATTTTGAATTGAAATTATATGAACTTCTGTGAATCTGAGATAAAAAGCGTACTGAAAAATTTCTCCGCTCAACTAGGAAATGATGTCAATATGATGAGAATTTAACACTATCGAAACTTTTGGTGCTGAATACATTTAGAGACCAGTAAACCTAATGGCCAGGGAAATACGCCTGCCAGCTAACAATGTTATTGCCCAAAAAGCCTAGAATATACTTCCTGTTATTATCATTCTTATAGGTTATTATTGACTCAAGTGTACGTGCATCTGGTTTAATTGACAGATAATACATGGTTTTCATCGAGATAATCGTTCAATCTCAGATCAACGAGAGATTCAAAAATATACCAAATTTATAAAATTTAGATTAAGAGTAAATAAAAAGTTTTCATTATATTAGGAAACTGAATATATGCAAAGGTAAGGATGTTTGTTCTAAGTCGATCAGATACAACTCAAACAAATTTTTTTTATATACCTGTACATATTTATATCTCCATTGAATTCAATTAGAGAAACACACAAAAACAAAAATAATTCAAAATATTATGTGTTTGCTGAAGCTGGCTTCAAGTTTATATGAATCCAAATATCCAAACAAATCGAAGAGGATAAAATAAATGTTAACAAGCCTATTCACATCGAGTCTTGATCAAACTATTCACTATGTAGCTCGTATTGGATTGTCAGCTCTTAATAATAAACCGAGACTATTGAAAATCATACTCAACGATGTTAAAGGTGACATCAGACTATTAAATGCCAAAAATAGAAATTTGGAGCAAATTATATAATTCTCCGAAGATCGGAGTAAAGCAAAAGGCAATTTGGAATCATTGAAGGAGGAACACGCCAAAGATCGCAGAATGGTGCAATTAAATATCTGCGTGGAGTGGCAAACATTATTTTAGAATCCTTTCATGTTTAAAAAAAATAAATCTTTCCTACATATACATTATTTGAGCGTTCTAAGCTGTAATTATGATATCATAAATAATTCTTATTGAGATATGGTTCAATAATAACTTTACTAATACCGAATTGGAATTGAAGATTTATTCTATACATAGATCCCATAGAAATATCGAACGATATCTAAAAAACAAGAAGAGATGTGTGATAATTGCTATAGTATGATGAATACAGTATTCAATTCGTATGAATAACCATAAATATATTTTTAGGGCTATGTATATACCTTCCCAGACTCATCTTAATACATATGAAGAACTTTGAATTATGGTATAATAAATCATTTCTTTACATCCAGCTCTCAATTAAAATATATATGTGGTGACTATAACTTACCTCAAGCCCAGTGGAATTATAATATTTCAGGATCTACAGTAACTTGTCATGAGAATTCAAATGCCATATTGTTATCGACTGATGTTTTTCAGTGTGCAGAATACTACCAAGATTTCAGTTATGCTGATTGTATAGCAATTAATAATTATACTGTTCATCCCTTATATAATTTATTATGATCATTATTGAGTTCAAATCAAGAATGGTCCTTGCTTTTAGCATGCAAAGCTTTGAAGCATGTTCGGATGAGTTCTTGTTCTTTAGGCGGAAGAGTGGCGAAAGCTCGTAACGGTACGCCGTTACGTAAGATAAAGAATACTGTAATGAACAGATTAGATTTCTTTTCGGTTAGGAATCGTGTCTTATGATTAATTAAAAACATCTGCCCGGTCAATGAAACATCGACTATCGAAACTAGCATTCCTTATGTGTGATGTCGCTAAATATCGCGAAGTGGGGTAGGTCTGATAACGGAAGTGGAAGAGAACTCATTGTCTTGTGAAACTTAAACTAGGTAAGTCGAGATTTCATAATTCGTTGATTTTGCATTAGTTTCCTTAATTTTTGCTATTGAATTTTTATTCACATCAGGTACCATATAATATGATTTGGACTACTGGATGTTAGGTGCCTGATTGTGATTTTATTTCAGTAGAAGCGTGCTCGACATACCTAGTGTTTCACCCAATCAATTTGTATTAGCATATTTCAGAGACAATCGTTTCCATCACTGCATTATTTGTTGTAATTTTTGTATGTAGACAATCTAGCGGGACGTAGGCAGATTTCTGTTATACTATTTCTTTATTCCCTTTGTGTTTAATCCCACAATAGCACATGGTAATTTGAGTGATTTATTCTTGAATCGTCATTTTGTAGTTTTGGTACAAGAGTATACCGAGCTGTCTTTAGACTGAAACGTGCTGTAGATATTGTTAAGGATTAACATAGAGTTGATCTCCAATTACTGCTTATTGGATATTCAATTATCAGGTCTGCTACGCTCGCGTGGGTTGTAGAGTAAATTACAACATCATTAATTCTTATATGCAATTCAATTCAAGTATTAAGATTTATGCTAACTGACAAATTCCAACATTTTGATTATTACTCTTTCAGACACATTTTGATTATCTTTCTTCAGCCACATTTTAATGTTTTGCCGATTTAAGGATCTATTGTAATAATTTAATTCTTTCATATCAATTTAGATTGTTGTTTGATTCGATATCTCTTCAAGATCTCAATTTTCTAATACAGTGTTTTACAATTTGAAGAGATAACATAATCAGTTGTGAATCGCATGGTTGTTCCGATTGATTGTGTCATTCTTTCCTTTGGACTTAGGACAGGTACTGTTCGTATTTTGAATTTACAGGGTAAAAACAACTGAAGCGCCTCTCTTCTTTTTCCCGAGACGGTTTAGTGAATATCCTGGCCGGACCAATTCCCATTTCCATCAAGTTCCAAGGAGGGTAACATTTTTAGTTTGAATAACCATATTTTCACCTCTCTGTTTTGTGATATCCAACTGAATTTGTATTTCACTAAATTTTTTTGAATCCATTTAGAGGTTCACATTTACTTTTATAATTGTTCATTTCAAAATTCAATTTTAATTTATATTACAAATTAGTTCATTATAAAAATTGTAATTTATCATTTTGTTATAACCCAAATTCCTCTTGGAATAAATCAAATTGTTAAGTTGGACTTGTCTTGTTTTCCTGAATATCCATCGACTATAACCATCTCGTAGTGCCTGTGTATTCTTGACTGTGAATTCATTTATTTTTGTAGTTATTTCTGAGCAGATGGCGCTCAGGCAATTCACAAATCTAGAATCACAGGACACGTTTCACTACGAGCCCTGAGATTAATTACATAAATTTGAGAGCTAGTTGGGACAATTAAAAACCGACCAAAGCGGTCCGTTTCGCTTCCGTTTCAAGCTTCATTCAAAACGTTGGCCTTTTTCTCTGCACACTTTTGCTTCATGTTACCGACATCTTTATTAGTTTTTTTCCGCTGAAACATATCAGACAAATTCAACAAACATGTGATTTACCGCGACTTAGTCGATGTAGTATAAAATGAATTATAATCCAAAAATCATTTTTATTTAAAACTATAACAGTTAGAAGTGTTATTTAAACACTCAGTATAAGTTCATGCATTGAGTGTTTGACTACGAAATTGAATATTTGGCATGTTTAGTAGAATATGACTTGGTCAATCAACAGTCAAGAAGTTCTGCCAAATATTAACTCAACAAACAACATTTATACATCATGTTTTCTGTATACGTCTATAACTGATAATAGATCACCTTTCATTCCAATCGTTTGGCATGGCGATGTAGTAGATTAAATTTGTACTCTTCATGGTCGAGCTTTCGTGTAAGTGTGTGACAAACATTGCAATGAGGATGTTGAGCCTACCATTTATATATGTCATTCTCTGTTGAAATCTCATAATATTCTTCAGCATACCAAAAATATCGAATGAAATAAAATAAGGACAGCCTCATTTTTCATTTTGAAATCATAAGTTATGCGATAACGGTGTTTTGATAATTATTCACCTTTTTTCATCTCTGCTGGTTATGCTGCAAGTAACGATATTGCTTGAAGAAGACATACCCATCGGATAGCACTAGTTCACTCCCGTTGATAATATCTTTCTGAAGGAAGTGCGATTCACATACGACGTCGTTTTTTCTTTATGCAACGAAAGGTTCCATACTACCTCTTGTTCCTTGTTGTGGAGAATGAATCATCAATTTTCGTTATCTTTATATCTAATACTGACATTCGGAGTAGCAAACAATCTCAAAACTTTGTGTGTATTGAAGAGAATTTTCATCAGATCAGAACGGGAACACAACACTTCACCATATTTTAATAGACAATTATGAAATTAGTGTTCATCTTATTGAAAAAAACTATAATCGCGATCAAATTCACATGGTATGTGCAATTGAGTGAACAACTCTGTCAACCTTGGGTCTGATAATTACTATACTGAGCTTATTGAGCCAACAACCCAGATCTCCCTATCAACAATAACGTATAACAATGACAATGACATTCTTAGCTGGCAGGCGCATTGCTTGTTTTTGGTTATATATCTGTATATATGATGATCTTGAATATCAAAACATTTACTAAGGAACATTCATTCAGCATGCAGAAGTCGAAATCTGGAGAATGAAAATACAATAACAGAAAGCAATGCAATTCGTTGCAAAACTTTAAAATCCAGCAAACTATTGACAAAAACAGTTGAAAAATGAAATTAGGAAACCGGGAAATAGAAAACAAGGAACTAATAGTGGAGCTGTCAAGATTGTTGAATGATGATCACTTATGAGTCTTAACAACTTGTGAATGGTCAAATAATACTATAAAAAAGCCTTGTGCTTAAAACTTGCTTGTGAAACAGTTGGCCACGAAGAGTTCCAGATTAAAAAACTACCTTTGCTCTCGACCAGTACTTTGTAACGAAGAACTAGAAGTATTCCACTCAAAGAAGTATCTGATGACGTTTTCAAATTATTTCGTAAGAAGAAACAGCATTGCTCCACTGTCACTTTGTAAAACATCTTATTTACTATAGAAGTAAACTGAAATACATTCAAAAGCGGTTTTCCTCACAGCTATACCTTTTCATTAGTTTATCGAAGTTTAATACGAAACACTTGGAGAAAAAACGGAACTGAAGGAAGAGATTTATGTCAGACTCCATATTTCTTTAGTTAATTGTACCGTGCATACCGGAGATTTCAAGAATATTATTTTGTGTGCTTCTTTATACAGTTAATTTGGTCATGCATACCATGATACCATAATATTTGAAAGTCAAAATCATCGAAAAGTGTTTTTAACTCATAATATGTGCCTTGACATTGTCAATAAATGCTTTATTTGAGGTGGGTACTTTTCAATTTTCAAAAAATAAGAAACTTACTATGTCAAGCTTATATAGATTAGAGATCTTAACATTTGTTGAGAACACCATAGAAGCTTTTAAATCTTAGAATATGTTACACGATTATATTTTAGTATTTAATAAAATATGTATTGAAAAATTATCAAATTATTGATTATACCTGTCTATGAGTTAGCCTTTTTCAGGATGAATATGTACACATTCAAGTAGTTCCAATTGTAATTAAGAATGTTTTAATGTTAATCCATTCAAATTAAAAATTGTTACATTGGAATCTTGAAGAATATTATATAATTTCACTCCTTTGATACAAATAAAACATAGTTTGTTTCATTTTATGAATTTTGGTAGTAATGATAATTTCAATTCGATAAAATCAATAATTTCATT
This sequence comes from Endomychus coccineus, assembly GCA_958510875.1. Taxonomy (NCBI): domain Eukaryota; kingdom Metazoa; phylum Arthropoda; class Insecta; order Coleoptera; family Endomychidae; genus Endomychus; species Endomychus coccineus. Next base: position 203,301,953 of record OY294067.1, read on the forward strand.
CCCTTATTCAATACAACTTGGGTTTTTAATGAGAACATTGTTAATCGTATCTATTAAATATTTCGATTAAAATTAGTTTGCATTCAATAATAAGTAATAATAAACGAAACTTGTTTTAATAAATAGCGGATTTCTGCGTTTCAAATCGTTCGATGATTGGCGCTGCCATTTTTTGGTCCAGCAACCTGTTTTCCATACGCTTTAACACCACTTGTCGTGAACACGCTCTCTGTTTAGAGGCATCCTATAAGGGAGCAGTACACCTATTGGCCTGAGCAATATGCCTTTCAGCTAACAATGTAATGGTTATTGTTATGAGTTATTATTGACAGGGAAGTCTGTGCGATTGACAGCTCAGTGTAATAACTCATTATTCTGAGGCCTAGATAAAATCATTTACCTAGGGTGTGAGGTTGACAGAGTTGTTGACTCAAATATATGTACTATGTCAATTTGATCAGGATTATGTTTTTTTTATAATATGAAAACTACTTCTATAAGTGTCAGTTTGAATATGGTGAAATGTTGTGTTCCTATTCTGATCGGATGAAGTCTCTTCAATAAAGACGAAGTCTTGAGTTTGTTTGCTAGTCCGAACGTTAGTATTATTATGATAACGAAAATTAATTTTTAAATGATAATTTATCCTCCAGAACGAAACTTTTGATTGCATAAAAAAGGCAACGTCGTATGTGAATTGCAATTGCTTCAGTAAGATATCGAAGGAGCTGACCTGAAGCTATTCGATGGGTCTGTTCACTTTGAGCATATTTTACCAAAACATTCATTCCTTTTAGGAGATACTTCAATATTTGTTGAAATTGCTAAGGAGTTACCTGCAGCAGTGATAGCAGAGGGGAAAAAAGGTGAATAATTATGAAAACGCCGTTCTTGCATAATTTGGTTTTAAGATGAAAAATCTTATTTATCTTATTTCTTTCGAGAATTTAATAATGCTGACAAATGATGTGGAATCTTAACACATAATGACTATATGAATGGTGAGGCTCAACATCCTCATTGCAATCTTTGCCACTCACTTAGCCGAAAGTTCGACCATGAAGTGTACAACCAACAGAAATACAAGAAGAATATCAAATTGAATCTAATACGTCAATAGGCAAAACGACTGGAATGAAAGGTAATTAATTATCAATTATCGATGTATAAAGGAAAAATGATATATGAATGTTGTTTGCTGAATTAATATTTGGCAGATTTTCTTGACAGATGAATGACCAAGACATTTTCCTCTAAACATGTCTAATTCTAATATCTAATATATTATGACACCTGCAAATATTCAATTTTGTAATCGAACGCATTATAGTGAGAATATAAGTAACACCTGCCACTTCAAACTATTTGAGCTTCAAATAGAGATTCTTTATGGGTTGTACTTTATTTTGTCATACATCAAATAAGTCAAGGTGAATTACATGTTTGTTGAATTTGTCTGATATCTTCCGGGGAGAAAAATTGAAAAAGAAATTAATGACATGAACAAAAGTGTAAAGTGTGCAGAGGAAAAGGAGAACGTTTTGAATGAAGCCATTGCCAGTTTTCCCGCTGAACAGCAAGAACTCATCAGAACTTGCTTGGAAGTTTTGTATGCTAAGAGCAAGAAGTATAAATTTTTCTGATATTTTTTTGGAGTAATATGCTGTTTTGAGCAGGTAGTGATGTATCCAAATTGGTCAACTAGGGCCTAAGTTACAGCTATTTGAAGAAAGCAGTTTTGCCAAAAAACGCGTTTTTCACGAACTTTGACTGAACTGAACTTTTTTTTCTATGGACCGGAATTGACAAAATTTTGTAAGATGTTAGAACTCTAGCTCTCCTATCACTCTAAGAAATTTGGAGCTGAATATTTGATTGCTCTAGGCACAGTGACTTTTTAAATACCGAGTTTTCTGGTCAATAAAGTAGAATTTTCCGATTCTGCCAACGGATTCGTGATCAGCGACCTCAAAAACACTCAAGTGATTTTTCTTACGCTAGTGTTGCATCGTTTGTAGATATTGGTTGAAATTCTCCATGAAAATGTCGAGTTCTCCCGAATTCTCGGATTCTGACAACGGAAACTCGAAAACCTCCGTGTGAATTTTTTTACGCTCGTGATGTAACATTTGCAGTTTTTTGTTGAAATTTTCTATGAAAATGCTGAGTTTTCTAGCCAAATATGTGGAATTTTCCGATTCTGGCGATGGATTAGTGATCAGCGATCTCGAAAACCTCCGATTTGCGGCCGATTTCCTTTCATATTTTTTTGTCAAATACGTTACTTCAATTAACAGATAGGGATCAGGAAGCGCAGGTTCAAAATGAAATATTCAGGTTCGGGGTGCTTTCCCGAACATTTTGACACGAAGAACGTCTAAATCGGTTAATAGTAGCAAAATTGCTTCATTTTTGAGGGCTATTTTTACAGAACTATCAGTACTTTGACATTATTTTCATTGAATTAGGGTGATTATTTATTATTTATATTGATATGATTATTTCTGGCCAGATCTAAAAGTGTATTTACTAAGTTCATGTTATCCTTCCGTTGTGCATCTTCGAAAATACCGCCGAAATACATTATTTGGTTTATGTATTCCGATGACATGTGCTTCTAAACTTTCCGTTGTTTTCTTCAAATTTAGATCTGAGAAAACGAATTATTTCTTGTTTTACAAATGAAGAAGCAATATTATTATGATGTCATTTCTGACGTTTGTTCCAATTTCGTCGTCATATTTAATTTCACCAAAGATCAATCACTGCGCCCGTAGTATCTTACAATTTTTTCGATTAAACCCGGCCTCTAGATTATGAACTCAATTAAGGGCGATAAAAAGCATGGAACCTCAATCAGTAGCAGATTGGGCATTTACAATCTGAAATGAATTCGTTTTTAATTGGTCTGAATTAGTGCTGAATTCTGTACTGAAACTCGATGATGATCTTACTATTAGCTTAGTTATATTTACACTGATTGCATTTTCTCAGATTATCAGCTACAGTATAAAATAGTAAATTCATGTGAGGTTGACTTAACTATCTGTTACTCATAATGATCACGCTTGAATTAAGTCAGGATATGCAGAATAAAGATTACATTGATGCAATATTTGATTTCAATATCTTTTTTTAACCACATCTAATCCACATGAAATCTGTACACCCACATCATTGACCCAATAGTTTAAGAATATTTTGACAATAAAATTCATTAATTGTCCTTATCAAGGTTAATTTTATAATCCTCTCTAGAAATGAAGGTGAAATAACGTAGGTAATTGAAGATGCTTTGCAGCTAGAACTTGTAATCTCACATTAATGAGTAGAATGCTGCGCAGACATTTTTCAGAATCATGGAATTTTTGCTATTTTCCCAGTAGTTTGATGAAATAATAATTGTTTTGCAAGAAAACACTGGATATTCCCCTCCCAGCCGAAAATGCATACTGAGCAATGTTATTTGTAGTAGAGGGTAGGTACTCTGATAAGAAATAGTAAATATGTCAGAAAATCTAGTTTTTGAGGAAATATTTTCCTCTTAGAACTGTCATCATCCTTTTCGGATTACTTACCTACGATTATATATAAATTTTTTGAAATTAATATTATTATGAATTTTTCAATGATGATGGAAGAAACTCTCTGAACTCATTGTATGCTTTATTTATTTATATCTTTTGAAGAGAAGTGGCAAAGTTAAAAATTTGTATTCGTTTCATGCTAGAAGAAGATCATCTTGCTTGATATTGCTCTTGACTGGACACAACGAATTGCTGCTATTTGCTAGGTACAACAGCGTATGGCACAAGGAGTCTGTACAATGGAGATATGCTTTGCTAGCTTTTGTGAATTATCTGCGATTTCCAACCCATCTATGATACTCTCATTATCATCCTTCTTGAATGAACTACCTTCATACTTTTTCAAAATGGCAGTCCCATAGTCAACCAGTAATGTCACATAAATCTTCCAAAGACAATGTTCAAAACATTCTATCTCTACCACTTAGCCATCGCCCTCATATTTTAGGTATAGGATGTTCTTTCTAAATATAGGATTATATATTTCTCCAATTTGCATGCTTATAGGAAAAATTCACATACATTTCGCAAAATTAGAAATTCTTCAATCAAAAGTCGTAACTATGTTAACAACACATATATCATTTTCATTTGAAGTTGAGATAAGATATTTTGGACAATAATAATGTATGGATATATACGTATATGGAAAATGGAGAAATAAATTGAAGATAACTTGATGTGTATCCCTGTCATTAGCCTTCTCAGAAGCTTTGTTTCGCTTGCGATTCCGTTAACGAAAACCATGATATAATTTGTGAAGCTACACTACAATGCTACAATGCTCGATGGTATGAATTGATGAAGGGGCACCATTTTCTCCAATTGCTACGGTACTCCTACAATATTCCATATGAATAAGATCTGTATATGTTATATACTTCATTTCGAGTTGAATGTTGTATGAGCTACTCGAAAAGACCAATGGTTTCATATTTGAGAATTTATAATCACTTCAAATTATTTAAATGCTAGATGGTAAAAACCTCAACAGTCGCTCTCCGATTATAATTCATAACAAGAGTTTTAATGATCTATTAAAATCATAAAACGTGCTTTTAGAGAAAAGAAGCTCATCGCTAAGTCTACAAACTTTCAGTCGCTGTATTTATTGAATTCCGAACAATTCATGTAGAGCTATGATCTCGGAAGTTTGAAGTGAAAGGTGATACTGGAGCTGTCAAGGAAATAAATTTTATGCTGATAGTAATTGTAAATATGATGAAATTCAGATTTGTGGAGGCATTAATTCTCTCAAAATATCTTCGGAGATTTCCGAAGATCGATTATAGAATAATATCATCCGAACACAGTCAGCTCTGGATGTTATATTTGAATGGCATCCTTGATTCTAGATTGTTTATAATGTATTTCCTAGCAAAATATTAATGAATTAATGAAATCTGGTGTGATTTGACTCATAAATGTTCCAGATATATCATCAGAAAAATATTTGATGTGCTTAATCAATTCCTGAAAATGACTTTCTAACGCCACTTACCTGGGAGTAGAGGTCTACTAAGAGAATCTTTGCAGTGTAACATATTGACTCAGATTTCTTGCACTTGAATAAAGTGTTCGCAACTTGAAGGCTGGATGACTATACCAAACCAAAATAATATTAAAAAAGATCTGCTGTTATGGAAATGTTACTGGTCGCTCCAGAGAAACATTATCTTATTTCATTCTTTTATACTTTGATCAGTGGAATATAGGGAGAGGAGATGGGCATCCGTATTTTTCTTCTGAAGTATGGTACGAACAACTTCGGCAGGTCTCGAGTTTGACAAAGAAGTGGTGGAACAACAAACAATATTTTTGATGAACACTTACCATGTAATATCTTTAGAAAACAAAGATTTCTCACCTTTCAACGAGGTTCTAGAGAGGTGAATGAACTCGTAAGTGTGACATCATCAATCAAATGAATAACTCTCGTTTGGATAGAATCCAAGAGCTTCAGCGTATGCTTGAGAGCCGAATTCCGAACATGTGAACAGTACTCTAGGACAGGTCGAATCTGTGCTTTGTAGATTATGGGGAGCTGCTGGGATGTGAAGTAGCTCTTGGCACGGAATAGAAAACCAAGTTTTTGTGAAGCGGATTTCGCAATGGACCCCACATGGTCGTCATATGTTGGTGGTGACGCTGAGCATTGTTATGGAAAACTTCATAGTGAGTTGTACCCGACATCATCATATTAGGGATTGTGGGATCCGCCTTCCTGGAGAAGAAGCAGGCTTGAGCTTTGGTTGCATTAAACTCTACTAGATTATCACATCTCTATTTCAAAAAATTTTGCCAGATCTCCATTAATTGTGTCAACCTGTTCCTGTCTCACTCCTTGGACTTCAATGGATGATACAGGGGCTGTAGATGGGAAAGCGGTATGAAATGTACCATCATCTGCAAAGCTGTGGACCGAACAGTTGGTCACTTCCAGCAGATCGTTGATATGGAGTAGAAACTAAGTTGGTGCCAAGACAGATTCCTATGGAACACCAGCGTTCATAGTCATTGTATCGGAGGATACTCCGCCAACCACCATATGCAGTGATGTAAGTGAGAGGAAACCCGATAGTAAGCGACATAGTTGAGGTGGCAAACCATACAACGGAACTTTCCCAAGAAGGCTATGGTGCCAGATTCGGTCAAATGTTTGGAAATATCCAATGACATAGCTAGAGATTCCCCATGTTTTTCAATAGATTTCTACCATACATGTGTTATGTAGGTAAGGTCTCCTGTTGATCTCTGCTGGTATATTGTCATTCACAATTTTGTTGCTCTCTAGGTATTTGATGAGCTCGATAATAATTGATTTCTTCATCACTTTAGAGATCACAGATAATAGTGCAATGGGTCTTCAATTATTAGTAATGGACTCTTTTTTTGAATTAGTTGAACTCTAGCTGCTTTCCTGCTGGTAGAAAACGCACCAAGTTAGTATGAAAGGGTGAACAACCTGCAGAAAGCTGGTGTCAATTCAGGCGCACATTCCTTGCGAACGACAGGTGGAATTCCGTCTGGCCCCATAGACTTTTTGGTATTGAGATCAAGCAGAATGCGACTGATTCGAATCATTCTCTCTCTCGAGCTCTACTAAGGAATATTTTTCCCAGGAGAAGCTACAAGAAGCAGAAATTATAGTCACGAGCACGTAGGGAATGTTATGACTAAGCATTTCATCAAATTACCATATATCAGGATTTATATTTAGGATAACCATGTGGGCAATATTTTCCACTGATATTTTTCAAGATATGTGTTTATTATGAACCAAACCCATGAACGGAAAAATGATTCAGTAGGAAATTTCCTGAAGCATAGGGCAAGAGATCAATTCTATATTTAGAAATCGAAATTGGAAAGAATATCATTAATTAGGAGTGTCAAATTCCATAAATTGATTACACCTCAGATGGTATATACTTACCATTTACATAAAGTTGAACAGCATGCCTGTCTGTGCCTCTGTCGTTTTCGACGGCCAGATAATATGCTCTGGAATCCGTGGAGGAAACTTCTCTTATGTGGAGAGTGGTTTGATAACAATCTTCCCTTTGTTCCTGGATTACGTCGTCTACCTTGTACCGTCCTGAAATCAGATAATCAATGAAATGGAAACGTTTTTGTCTACATTTTGCATTCATGAATAAATGATGGTCTGCACCAAAAAATCGTTGAAAAACTCGAAGATATAGCCTACTACAGGACCGACAAATGTATTTATAGAATGAAAGTTGTTCCCTGACAAAAGGACACAATAATAAAATACAAATAAGATTTGACATATACTGAATAGTTGTAGAAATATGGACAGGAACGAAAGGAGAAATATCTGTGAGCAAATATAAAGAATTAGCTAAGTGCGGTTTCAGAACCATCAGAATATGGGGGATCTATCAAGACATTGTATTGAAATACATTTGGAGCACTATGTTATGGTACAGTGATTTCGAAACTCTGGTATTTCTACCTAATTTTTTGAGTAATAGCAGTTGTTGCATTCGCAACAATTTATCATGTTGAAAAATAAAAGTTTCTTGATTTCGAAATAAAGAATTTTATACAAAATTATCATCCATGAAATTGATTCATATTTCAACAACTCCAAATTTTGAAGCAGTATCAGTACCTCATGATTCTGAATATTCCTCTTGGTATCGAGAATTCAGTTTGAACTTCTTAATATTATAATAATGAACTTTATTGATCAACATATCAAAATACCAAAATTTGAATGTATAAATGATAGAAGCAATCACTAAAAACCACCCCTGAAGATTCGAAATTTAATGCATACTACTGGATACGGTACGGCTCATCAGGTTTGACGATTGTCATTTGATATCTGATGTTAAGCAATGCGCGAAGTCCGGTTATTCTTGAATGAGAAATCTCATGTAGGGAAAACTCCACGTGGAAAGTCTGAACATTAGTAGCGTAAATAGCATATCTTGAATCACAAGCATATATGTCAATGAGCACAAGATACATTGAAGATATGCCTCCCTTCATAGGGTACGTTACGCCAGCAGTCCGGAGTCCTGTTGTGCTCGTTGAACATCTGCTAGGAATATCAGTCTCGGACAAAATTCCTGTTGGGTGAAGTTTGCTCATTGCCGTCTGTCAGTAATTAGCTGTATTAGCAGGATTATGCAGACATTAAATATATGAATAAAAAAATGAATATGCACAAATAAACATTAGCTGGAGGATATATATAATAATGTTTAATGTTTAAGTTCAGTATGGAGAAAAACAAATTATTGTGAGAAACATAAAGACAAGGATGAGGTAAAGATGAATTGAAGAGTAGTGACAATAAATAATGAGATTTGATACAGGGTAACTATGAACCTAATCAAATATTCTCCGAATCAATAATAATACGGGAAAATAAGATTTTAAATCCTGAAATTTGTAAAGCAGCTTGAATTGACTCAAATATTGTGCCAATCTATTCTTTAGGATCAAACCACAAAAGGTTAGAAGGAATTAGAGTGTGCTCTATCTATTAAACAATTTGATATAATAATGAACACACTGATGATTTGTTAATTTCCTTAAAATCGTTTGAGAACGAGAACAACGGTAGATGTAGGTTCTTTGGGTTGAATTGAACATTTTTTTTAACATTGTTTTCTGAAAATGCATATTTCTCGAGTTATAGCCGGTTCGAATCTTCAATGAGTCGAGAACAATTTTCAGAACCGAGCATCCGATTGATTTAAGATCTAGTATTATTTTCCGGACTTTTCAGTGGATGACGATATGCAATCTGGAAAAACATTTTCCCACTAAAAAATCTTGAATTCTTATGGCAAATATTAAATTGAACGGATAATAGGTTTTGAACATTTTCCCAGGGAATATTTCAAAAATTTTCCGAAAACAATGTTGGTAAAATAAATTGTTCATTTTGACCCAAAGAATCCACCTTTTGTCTTCTTTCTTGAATGATTTTGAGGAGATTGACGAATTATAAGTTCGTTTATTGTTAATAACAAATGATACAATAGAGCACACTTTTAAAATTTCACGATGTTTTGCTTTTCTACAGCTTATTTTCCCGTACGATTAGTTTTCTGTCAGGTTTACAAGAACTTAATAATTTCAAGTTGGTTTCAAATTTACTAGCGGCTTCATGTTTCAAGTTTTTTGGTAACGAATTCAAGCTTTTCCGACCCATAGATTTAACCAGCTCCGTGGTACTTCCATATAAATTTGGCTATTCAGTCATGGATGATAGTTGGCCTTACGTGTTTTTCCCGGAAGCAGACAGATGTCACTGAAAGATTTCAGGACAGAAGCAGGAAAAAGAGTTGATGTATGTTGAGAACTAGTGTATATTAGAAAAATTGGGTTGATGGATAGCGAGTATTTGTTTGAACATTTTATTCAGTTTCATTTCCTACAAGGTTTTAAAGAAACTTTTTCCCATACTAAGATATCATATTTCAGGTCTATGAATTATTTTTAATTGTTGTGAGGGTGAGTATTTTGTATTAATCTTGTGTATTTATGGAGCATAGATCTTATTTTTCCCGAGTTTATGACTTATCGTCAAAGTTTTTTTTCAAACGAGTGTTCAAATAATTTTAGCTAAGTCTCAACAATTTCACTTTATTATACTTATAGATTCTTATGTTGAAGCCAGGATTTTGCACATGATATATATGAAGCACCAAGATTATATACAGAATGAAGAAGATTGGGCTGAAAATCGGGCCTTGTGGTACACCATATTCCACGCTCTGTGACGCACTGTAAGTATAATTAATTAGAACCTCTTGTTGTTTATTATTTTGGTTTTTATCAATGAATCCAACCAGTTCTTTTAAACCCCAGTATTTCATGGGAATTTTTGTTATACTATGTCAAGCATTTTAGTCTGTTTTCCAGTGCATTACTAATATTATTCGATGAGGTTTTGGACGTATCATTAAATTTGTCGATTTCCCTTTCGGAAGTTAAACTGATGTTCATAAATAATCTCATATTATTCATGAAGTTTCCTTATTCTTATCTTGAATATTTTCTTGAAAACTTTCGCTGAAGTCGATATCATCGAAATCATAAAACAATTATTCGATACGTTCACAAAAATTTATAAACATCTGTCATGAATAGGATCAGGAAACTATTGCTGCATGATCCTTCAATAGAGATCTATTAGGAAATTCAGCAGAACATTTTGAATTTGAATTCTCACTTTTCATATTCTTTATAGAGTCAGAAGCAGTGAGTCAAAGTTTGGGGTCTCCAGAAGATTTTGCCGATATATGAATCTAATTATCATCACACATGTATAAATATAAAAAAAATGGTACAATTTTCAATTTACAGCAAGCTATTTAGGATCACAGTTTCTACCTTCGTCAATAATGAACACTTTGCCTTTTTCGAGAGACATCGACGATAAAAACTTATTTTCTGGTGACGTTTTTTCAAGGAGGGATAACAGTGCTACTTTGCGGCCACTTCTCACTTGCTATATGTGTATCGCGTCTTCCTTTTCTTGTTTTCTATTCTGAAGAGAGCTATTCGTCTGGTTGATGATGTCAATCTTCGAGTTCATTGACCTCTCTAGAACAGCGTAGAAATGTGAGAGATCTCTCCCGTTTCTATAGATATCTCCATGGTCGGTATTTCTCAGAAATCTCGTCGACTGTTCCACCACGAGAGATTGCAGATAGGCGGACTAGGCGTGCTCAAACTAGTCACCTCTATATGGCAACAGAGCCGCCTGGTTCTGTTGTATTAACTTGAAATGAACCAGGTAAAAATCCAACTACGTATTTTTCCTTTTGATATAAGATATAGTCTAGGCCAATCAGTCAGCCTACTACGAATACCGTTTATGACCGTTTACTATACACGTACATCGAGGTTCCCCTCACTCACATCGAACACTCGAACAACAATAGCTTTTTATTTCTCTCTATTTCACTCCCAAAGTATGAGGTATGGAGTATCGCTTTGGTATAATTCCTTGCAATCTATCTCAGTTTTCAGAAAGGCAATCAGAGTACTATTTAACTTTGGTTCTTGTAGCCCCTGCAAGTCGTCGTTCATTTCACTAAAAATTCAACACTTCCCTCTCGTTACATTTAAAACTCTCTCATTGAAGTTCATGGTAATTTGTGAAACTATAAGGCCAACTCTGATTTACATACTTATCCTACTTGATCTTGCAAATTAATCGTTTCCTCTAGATTAAGTTTAACGAAAACAATTAAAAACTATAAGAGCATTTAAGACCTACCGCAAGAGTCGTTTAAGAAAACCATAAGGTTTTTACTTTTATTGCACGCATCTTATTTGATTGATGATTACTTACATGCTGCATTCAAAATAATTTGATTTCTTAAACTTTATACCTTACACTCAATTTCAATTCTATTCTTGTATTTTGTTATATTCTCTAATATTTCTTTTTTTTTATATATAATTTTTACCACAGTTCGATATGCTGAAAACATAATTATCAATGTGACACACATATCTCTATCTTCCTATCTATTTACTGATAATAACACATAACAATGGAAGCGATAAATTATGGCGATATTTTTACATCACTGCTGAGAAACCTATATTTGATATTTGCACAGTTCGTTATGAAAATTGCATGAGCATGAAAGGTTAATATTCGAAAAGTATTGTAGTATTTACAGTCCATACAAAATTCCATATATAGTACTATTATAGGAAACTGGAGAGAAATTGTTGTTCTTGCAATTTCAAATTCTTTTGTAATGATGGTGATGATGTAGGGACGAAAGTAATATATTTTTCAAAATTCGAATTTCAGTATATAACATTTTGAATTCGGTTTGATGCTATTGACAATCAAAATTCCTAGGAGAGAGGATTTCGATTTAATTTGTTCTCATTATAGATATTCATATTATTCATTTGACAGGGATTTTTAACCGGGGGTTGGTATTATTGGATGTTCACCGGAATCAATAGTTATCTTCTTTCTCCAGATCTAAGAATGACAATAAACAATGATGGTGATAGAGTCCCAGGGATGAGATGATGAAGGAATAAATCAGATGAAAACGAAACAACCAGTGGAGTCAAGAAAACAATCAACCTGTGTTTAACAAGACCATTAACATGCCCACACATCGAAAAAACAGGCAAGCAGATCACAACATAGAAATGTTGGAAAGCTGTTTCAGGCTCAAATAGTAACAATACAGATATAAGCGAATCTAGTATTGAGGAAAATGGGACGGCTTATTCTGCCGCTAGAGAAAAATAGACAAATGGAAGAATCTACTTATTAGGACATAAAAATAATTGAAAAAATACCAAATATATTATATTACAAAGAGAACGGAAAGCACTTATATGATATGTATTTTAAATAATTTGGAAACTATGTTTGACTCATACAGATATAGGATATTTATTCAGGATTGGAGTTAAAAAAAAGGAGGAATGCACAATTCATAATAATCGGATAATAAATTAATCTCATACTAGTACTCCACATCATATTATAAAGACTATGGCTAATAGCTATGAGTGAGAAATTTAACTGATTGCGATCAACAACATGATTTAATAATAGGAATATGGATGCCGTACACAACAAAGCGAATGGAATGTTTTCCAAATATGATAACGTCAAAACTAACTTCATACCAAATCTATAAATATAACAATGATGGATCTGAAACTAAATAATGCATTACAACACACACAAATCACTATTGGTAGAGCAGATAGAGGTGATAAAGTTTGAAATGGAAACCAAAGTAGGTACGTCATTGTTGGTGTTATTGATTTAGAGCTATAATACCAGTCTAATATATAAAACTTACGTAATGCTTAAATCTAGTTCCAAATTTTGGAGTTGGTATCCTACACGATATTGTCGGTCAGTGCGTTTTATTTTTGGCATCTGTTATTTTTATACACGTATTTACGATTGGGTTTTGCGTTTTTAAATAGCTTTTACTGTTATCTTATCAAAAATTATTCTTTTCAGAAAAATTAAATTGCTATCAATGATATCATTGTTAAACGTTTTTTTTCAAATAGCTGAAGTAGTTAAACAGCCGTTGCCGTTGCAAAGATTTTGTGGCATGTCCTGCAATTTCAAATGCTCTCGCAATGATGATGACGATACAGGGGTGAAAGTGATATCTTTATTTAAATTCGAATATCAGTTATCACGTTTTGAATTCGGTTTATTGCTCATTAAATTTCAAGAGGAGAGGAGTTTTTGATTTAATTATGTTGAGTTACTGTAAACATAGAATAGTTTTTAAATCTTAAGTTGTGTATGATGGTATTTTAGGGTATGGTCCTTGAGTGAGGGTGAGTTTATTTCTGTAAGTGTCCAGGTACCTGCAAGGGATAGCAACCTTGCTTAAGCTTGTCATCTGTTGACATCCCTGCAGATATCAGTCGTTGTAAAATATTTGTCGCAGATGCATTGTACAGTTGTTATTCAAAATAAGAAGTAGAAATAAATTGTTACATTCGTGTTTTATTAAATTACAATATAAGTCATAAAGTAGTCAAACAATATGTCGATGTGAATAAATTAATAACGAGGTGCTTTGAGAAATTACAAAACACAACAAACATTGGTCCTTCGAGCCGGATCGAAGACAGCAAAAAACACAACCATTATTCACAAAAGAACTTTTGGTCTACAATCATCACATCATGAGTAAGTGCGTTGATTATAATCCTTTCCATATTCCTTGTTCCTATTGATTTATGAATAAAAGAGGTTGCATTAAATCTCGTCTAACCCGTTTAATTAATTATTTCGGAAACATCAATAACACAGATTTATTAATTAAAACTGCGTCCATCTGAAAATGAAGATTTATTGGAGCAATTTGATAATATTAAATCAGAAATTGAGCTATTAGATAAAGACGCTAATCAAAATTCAGAACTTTTGAATTTCGAGACGGCTTATTATAAATTAATTGCTGATATCACACAAACCATCGCTGATGATGATTTAGTAGTTTACCCATGTCGTAATATTGATACAGGCAGCAGTAACACTAATTTCAATAATCATTCGAACTTTGAAATCAATGTACCAAATGTGAAATTACCCACAATAGATTTACCAGTATGTTCAATGGTAAATATATAATCAGTGGATAACTTTTCGAGATGCATTCCATTCATTAATTCAGAACAACGAAATATTGTCAAATATACGAAAATTTCATTATATTTTATATTTCATTATGCTTGGGATATTTTGAAGAATACCTATGAAAATAAAAGGCTAATAGTCGAAAATAACATAGGAGCGTTACTCAATTTACCATGTGTCAGGATAACTAAGCCATTAGACAATTATTAGATTCCGCCATTAGTACCCTGAGAGCATTAAAGGGTTAGGGGAATCTACAGATACTTGGGATAGTTTTATTATTTATTCAGTAGCATCAAAATTGGGTTTCAATACAAAACGAAATTCGAAGCTACAAAAGACATTTCAATAAAAAATACAATTCAATTTTTGAACAATGTTCAACGTTATTATGTTATAACTATTTAATTATAATTTCAGAGGAATAGATTATTTTAAATCGGAACGATGAGCAGATTTCTATCGCTTGAACGTAAATTGAGCAACAACACGGAATTTAAAATCAATATACACAATTCATGTATGAATATTCAATGTTGGGTCATATGGAATACCATCAAATTTAGCTACAGAATCAGACAGCACATCTTACGGAATTACAGAAGAATCCAGTTCAACGACAAAACTGCCCGTAGATTTTGATGGTTCGGATGAAAGTTCATTAGGGGTAAGCCTAAATAATAATCTTGTGGTAGGGCCTACGATTCAAGACGACATATTTGGCATTATTTCCAGATTTTGAATTCACAAATTTGTTCTGATAACCGACATTGTTAAAAGGTATCAACAAGTTCTAATTCACCTGACACATAAAGATTTTGGAAGAATTATTTGGCGGCAAAATTCAAACATATCATTTGAGAACTGTAACTTACGGCTTCCACTACTAATCTAGCAATTCGTAGTTTGCAGAAACTCGCATTTGATGAAAAAAAAAACAATTTCCAATGGCTTATAACACAATATATAAAGACTCTTATGTCGATGACTTAGTAACAGGTACAGATACAATTCAGGATTCAATTCAAATACAAGTTGTAAATTCAGTGTTGTTAAAAGGTGGATTCGAATTACAAAAATGGGCTTCAAATAACTAGCGCATAATTTCAGAATCAAGCGGTAATAACACGCCAAGGTCAATTAACAATAACCTAAACAACAACACCAACACATTTGGTTTAATTTGGATCTCGCAGGTAGACTCATTTTAATATTATCTTAGATCAATTGAAATAAGCCCAACGATAACAAATGAAAATATTCTATCTGAAATAGCTCAGATGTACGATCCATTAGGTTTGATTGGCCCCATTATCATCAAGGCGAAGGTATTGGTACAAAAACCATGGAAATCGAAGTTAGGATGGGAAGAAGCAGTTCATTCCGACATATTTCCCCTTTGGTCTACTTGTGCCACGGATTTGTCACATTTAAATATTTTAGATATATCACGACATGTAGTATCAAGAGAAATGAATACTTCATTTGAAATACACGGATTCTGTGATGCATCTACCACAGCCTAAGATGCTTGCATTTATTCCACAAGTATCTGCAATGGGAATATGACATCACGTTTATTATGCGCCAAATCCCGAGTCGCGCCAATCAAAACAATCTAAATACATCTACGAGAGCTGTCTGGAGCCTCAATTCTGGCTAGACTCATTCAAAAGGTCTTGCAAGCCTTGGTCAATATAAATTTCTCAAAAATTCTCTATTGGACTGACTCTACCATTGTTCTCGCTTGACTAACTTTGTTACCAAATACACTATAACCTTTTGTAGCCAATCGAGTTTCGGAGATTCAGTCACTTATTCACGTAGGAGATTGGGATCATGTTAGCATAGTGAATAATCTAGCCGAAGTGATTTCAAGGGGTTGTTCAGCTTCTGACCTTATCAAATGCAATTTATGGTGGCATGTTCCCGATTGGCTTTCGGGTCACATTGATAACTTGCTAACTAATAATGAACCGCAGCTTCAAGAAAGAGACATACCAGAAATCAAGAAACTGGTTATGAAGGTAGTCACCGAATCTCTTTTTCAATACGACATATCAACTAAATATTCATGTTTTTCAAAATTAATTAGAATATTTGCATGTTGTTTGAGATTTAAACATAACTGTCGCGATAATTGTCAGAACAGTTAACATACACTGAATTGAGTAGAGCATCTGATGTAATTTTCACTATAGTGCATTTCAGTTTTGAAAAGGAAATAGAGTCTTTGTCCACAACGGGTTCGGCGAGTAAGCTCAGTTCTTTGGCTCCATTGAATCAATTTATAGAAGAAAATAATATTATTAGAGCAGGTGGCCGACTCAAAAGTTCACAGTGAGGTTCTGAGAAAAAATATAGTATAATATAGTATTGTCCAAAGATCATTACTTAACAAAATTATTGATCCAACATGAACACGTGAGACTTTTACACGCAGCTGCACAAGCGACCGTGGGTTCATTGAGAGAGAGAGAGAGAGAGAGAGAGAGAGAGAGAGAGAGAGAGAGAGAGAGAGAGAGAGAGAGAGAGAGAGAGAGAGAGAGAAATTTTGGCAACTTTCGTGGCATAGTACAGTTACAAGTATACATAAATGTATAACATGCTATAGAGTCAATCCACAGAGTATCCAGCAAATAATGGGTCAATAACCTACAAAGCGCATAGAACCAACGCGCTCCTTTATTAATCGTGGCATCGAATATGCCTGTCCTATCAATATTATGGCTTCATTTAACCACACCAATGAATCAGTCAAGTCATATGTAGCGTTGTTCATCTGTTTTGCAACAAAGGCAATATACTTGGAACTAGGTACGGGTCTAACAACAGATAACTCAAAAGAATAGTTGTCAATGCTTTGCTCAATAATGAAGAAGTGCATATGACTTTAACACAGATCGTGTCGTGCCTCAACTCCAGACCCTTATGTCCTCTATCATCGGAACCAAATGATTTAACTCATCTTACTCCAGGTCATTTTCTTATTGGCAGCCCACTTACTTCCATAGTAGAACCTGACTTGCAAGAAGTTCCGATGAATCGATTATCACGTTGGCAGTTGACGCAACGCATCTCTCCATCTTTCTGGAAAACTTAGTCAACCGAGTAGTTAGAGTAATTATAACAAACACTTAAAAAAAAGAACCACGTGTACAAAGGTGAATATTGGGGATCTGATACCTCCAAATCATGATGATCAGCAGCCACCCTTAACGTGGCCATTGGGTCGAATAGTCAAACTTCATCCTGCAAAGACGGTGTGACGGTGTGACTGTGCAAACCACAAGTGGTATCGTGAAACGTGCAATAATGAAGGTGTGCATGTTACCAGTAGACAGAGTAAACATCCATTTCGTTGTAACATAGTGTAGGAAGTAACGTTTTGGAAGAGATTTTTTCAAGGCTGGCGGGATGGTAAGTTACTGTAAATATAGCATAGCTTTTGAATATCAAGATGTTTATGATGGTATTTTAGGGTACGGTCCTTGAGTGAGGGTGAGTTTAGTTCAGTATGTGTCCAGGTACCTGCAAGGGATAGCAACCTTGTTTAAGCTTGTCATCTGTTGACATCCCTGCAGATATCAGTCGTAAAATATTTGTTGCAAGACATTCGAAAGGAATTTTTAATCGGGGTGAGTATTATTGAATGCTCACCAGAATTAACAGTCATCTCCTTTTTCCAGATCTAAGAATGGCAAGATGATGATGATAGGGTCCTAGGGATGAGCTGACGAAGGATTCATAGTTTTTCGCAAAAACCTATTTTGAAGCTGTTTGGCAACAGTAAATACTAATTAGAGGTGACTTTGTTTAAGACTAAATACGACACTTCTAGAAAAACTAGTCGGAAGTCCCGGAACATTCAGGCTTGGGGTGCCTGAATGTTTCGGGACTTCCGTTGACCACTGAATAACACCGGGGTGACAAGATCTTTCAATGGTAGCTACAGGATGGATAAGTTTCCTTGAGCTACCACACTATTTCGAAACTCAGCTATGATGATGAGATGATTACAACCAGTACAAAAATACCCATGAAATATACGGATGTTGTAATAAATATTACGCTTAATTTGGAACTCTCATTTCGGAGAAGTAATCCACAAGCAGAATAGTTTCTGCGGAGACCCTTTTCTGGAAAACTTGTTCCACAGGGTTGCTGGGTATAATATGTAACATTGGTTCACAAAAACAACCATATTTGGCTATAAGTCATCATCTTATGCCATCAGCTGCAAGAAATTCACATCCTTCATACTTTTACAGGTACGCAATAAACGGTGGAGGGCAAGAATACTATCAACCTGTGTTTGAGAAGGCAAGTAACATACCTACAGATCGAAAAGACTGCCAAACAGATCACATCATAGAAATGTTGAAAAGCTGCTTCTGGCTCAAATGGTAACAATAGAGATATAAGCGAATCTAGTATCGAGGAAAATGGGACGGCTTATTCTCCCTCTAGAGAAAACTCGACAAGTGGAAGACTCTTCTTATTAGGACATAGAAATAATTGAAAAAATACCAAATATATTATATCACAAAGAGAACGGTAAACACAGATATATGCTATTCATTCAGGATTGGAGTGCAATCAAGAGGAGAAATGCCAAGTTCATAATAATCGTATAATAAATTAATCTCATACTTGTGTTCCAGATTATATATAGAGACCATGTGTAATAGCTATAAGTGAGAAATTCAACTGATTGCGATCAACAACATGATTTAATAATACGAACATGAAAGCCGTACCCAACAAAGCGAATGGAATGAATTCCAACTGTGATAACGCTAAAACTAATTTCATACGAAATTTATAAATATAACAATAATGGATCCGAAACTAAATACTTTCACCGTTTTTTTGCATTTTGAGAAAAAACTACATTTTCGTGGGAAACAACAAGACATAAGATTGTAGAGCGGAAAATTTGCCATCGATATGAGTCCTTTGAATTTTCTCAAAGTACTTTGATTTACGGAAAGTGCGAGGAAAAGTGAAAAAAGCCAAAAAATTAAAAAATTAAAAATTATTATATGCTATATAAAAGAAGCTATCGAAAACGAGAAGCGACCTTCAAATCTTAATACAAGAGATAATACACAGAGATTACGAACTGCTTGGAAACCAGCCCTTCAACAACCCAGGAGGACAGTCAACCAGACTAATTCAACGGACCGACAAACTCGCTCGAACGCAATGAACCGACAAAATCGCTCGAACGCAACAAACCAACAAACTCAATCAGACGTATCGAACCGGCAAAATCATCCAGACGTAAAAAGGATACATAAAACACCAGCAGGATCAAGGGAGATCAGTCTCAAGTTAACTCGAAGCAAAGCAGCAGCCCTGAAGATGGCACATGAGATTGTGCCGAAACGTCATCATATCAACGGTTTCTATCGGAACCAATCTACGACAACGCGGAATATATCCCGGCAACCCAGCACAGCATAGCATATAACGCCTGCGGAAACCTGAAGCACAACATATATATATATATATATATAAAATTGTATATATATATTTATATCTCCCAAATTTCACCTTCTCATCACTGCGGGTTATCACACAAATGTTTCCAATACCAAAACCTACAACTTTGACTAAGTTTTCATACTGTTACAAAAAACTGCGACCAAAACTCCTAATTCCGGTGGACTAGTTCGTTTTTGCCCGTTACCGGAGCGCATTTACCATTGAGTATTCTGTTTTTCAAGAGATTTATATTTTTATCTCATCAGAACTTATTCTTTTCAGGAAAAATATATAGCTATCAATGTTATCATTGTTAAACGTCCGTTTGCAAATTGCTAGAGTAGTTAAATAGTCGCTGCAAAGATTTGTGGCATCTTTATTGCGTTATTTTGAGCAAAACGTAATACTAACAGCACATTGCTACATTAAATAGCTGTTAGAGAAGTATGATCAATTTATATTGTGTATATTATATAATATTGGAAATATATTGTAAGTAGATATGTAAACGTATTTTTTTTCTTTAGCTTTGAGCAGGAGCTTTAAACTTGAACGCTGTTAGTGATACTTCTCAAAGGATGAAAACGAAGTTTCAAAAGCACCCAAAAGCGTGAGACTACTATGAAGGTTATCACCATCAAGTGGCCTTTGCGAGAGAATCAATTGGGCCACTAACCAACCCGATGAATTAATAAATGAAATATACTTTTTGAAATAATATATGAAAATAGCTTGAATGCACATTTTTAGAAAATAGTATATATAATAACTGGATAGAATCAGCCATTACGTGATGAACATCCATTATCAACTTTAAATAAAACAACTCGAAACTTGTGAAAATCGAACTTATAGTAGTTGTTTCATTTAAAGTTACTATAATAAGATAACTAAAACTAAGAACAGATTTGATATGCTTATCTAGTTTGGTAAACAACTATAAATTACAGTTACGTGTTTTCATTTCTAAGGAAACATTAGCTCGATATAGAACATTCATTTTTGACACTGGCTGACTTTAGCCATTGAACGGCTAAATCCTAGAGATCGTGAAGACGATTTCCCGATATTGAGTTTCCTAGATTGTTTTTTAAATTTTTAGTTACTGGAACATCTCTCGACAGAAGCCACTGACACTGGCATACGGGCAGTGTTGAGAATAAAAGAAAAGCTAATATAATTTACGAAAAACCGCCCTGCAACATTGCATCTTCTTAGCAAGACTCCACATAGAAACTCTCTAACTGACATATTTTATGTCACCTTCAATCATTGACATCATAATCACAAATTGTATTGAGATTGTTCTGAGACAATTTCAGAACGGTTAAGGACAATTTCTCAAGGTATACTTTTTTAATGTTTTATGGCATGTTGAAAATGTCCACATTCGTGCGATTTTATCGAAGGTCTTGCTCTTGTTGTTTTCAGTCAATCAACAAAATAAATTGGATGGTTCACAAAGTAGCTGCACAGTTGATGAATCAACCAAATCGTTGGCTATTTATGAACTATGTGTCTTGCAGTTGCGAATCTAGAAGCTTTTCAAGGGGAGCACTTGAAATTCATATTGAGGAATAAAAGACTACGTTTAAAACACTGAAGTATTTCCTTTCAAATAAAAGTTGTTCATTGAAACATATCGTTTAAACGTTGAGAAACTTTAATTAATGATAAAATCTGATCTACCTTTTGATTTTAAGAACCGATCAATGACATTTTCTATTTCATTATTCAGGACTAAATGTGCATGTAGTAATGCAACAATCTTTCCCGCGTCATCCGGTTTTCCAGCCAAGTTTCTAAGCATCTTAGTTCTGAAAAACTCCGCTTGGTTGAAGCTACACTGACAATTAATAGTATATTACATTGGAGAGATTATGTAACGTCGAAGCATGTAGCATCAATATAAACTTAAATTTCGAGACAGAGATAAAATTTCTTGTGAAGGATGCAACCATAATTATCAGGTTAATTTCATGTCTTACCTATATTAGTTGCAACTTTTAATGAAATTAGAATATAGTCAAATCGAAAATGGAACAACAAAAGAGAGATTTTCAAAATATATTAATTACAACTAATGAATATTGTAACATAATTGAATATAAACAAGCTCACAATAATAATGATAAATACTCTTTCATTGTGATTCAAACCAACATAAGAAGTTCAAATAAAAACTTTCATGAATACATATAGCTATAGAGTGCACAGTACTAACAGAAACGTAGAACATACCTGACCCATCCATTAATTCAATTCAATTCAATTTATAATCACGGCAATTAAAATCAAAATGACGGTGTAATAATTAACATAAAAATTGCTACCACCACCGTTCCGAAACAACTAA
Organism: Endomychus coccineus; assembly: GCA_958510875.1. NCBI lineage: Eukaryota > Metazoa > Arthropoda > Insecta > Coleoptera > Endomychidae > Endomychus > Endomychus coccineus. Next base: position 203,324,037 of record OY294067.1, read on the forward strand.
CTTAAAAGGAACTTAAATAATAAATTATTCACCAAAATAAAATTATAATAATCCACTACCGTGCATAAATACATAAATTGAAGATTCAAAAAATTTATTGAGAGAACGGAAGAACAAATATGAGTATAATATTGTGATAGGAGATATGACTAGTGCTGATAATGAATCATCACTACTTGGATATGATGAGCGAAAATGGATTTCGGTCTTTAATTAGCAAACCAACTAGAATAAACACATGTATCGATCAAATTTCTCTGAAAACAAAAAGTTTAAATTACTACATAATGAGCAATATAACAGAGCACTTTATAATAGCAGTTGAAATATGTAATCAAAATAGACTAAAAACTATAAAAGAAGCACTCTGGGAAAAGAATATAAAAATGTTAATGTCGAAACAGCAAGCATCAGATTTTAAGAAATATTTTCCAAATCTATGAAAAGATCGAAAATGATATTTGAAATAAGACAAGATAATATACCAAGGAAAACATGGATTACAACAGGCCTAATCAATTCAATAAATAAGAAGAATGTACCAAGAAGTAATCAAATATACGAATAATCTAGTATTGATTACTGAATACAGAAAATACTTATGAAACAAACTCAATGTGACAATTGAGAGTGAAAAAAATATTTATTTTGAAAATATGATTATCAAAATTAAAAATTCAACTAAGAAAATGTGGAATATAGTGAAAATATTTACAAATGAAACAAACAAAAGAATGAAATTAAGCAGATAATAGATGAAAACGGAACACTAACAATAGAAAACAAAAAATTGCCAATATTTCCAACAATAATTTCTCAAAAATGGAATGGACATGGACCATTTAACTACCACCTCCATAAAATACGAAATGCACATTCTGTGCTAATGCGTAACACTGGTTTCTCCAAGAAGCAAATCACTATCCGTAGAGCTATGCGACATTGGGGAGATCCAGAAACTAAATAGCAAAACAGTGCTAAACCTCGTCAGGTTGTTGATCTCTTAGTTTAGGCAGATGCTAGTTTTATCGCATCTTTTTTTCAATTATCACTAATATTATGACAATGTGGTAACACTGCATGTCAGAACGGAACATATGATAGGTGACGTGCAGTTTGTACAAACTGTATTTGGTCATCATGTGTCTCCATAACTGAATATGATATAAATAATTTATTCCAAAGAAATCACAGCCCATGCTATGGGAAACATATTTCTCAATATAGCCATTATTGTTATATAACCATAAAAAAAATTTCACCCTCAGAAAAATCAGATTCACCCGACACAAACTATTCGAAACCACCTCAAATTCAGGAAGAAGCAACAGGAGATAATATAATACTTCCTGCTCTATGACAGGATATTGGCCTGTACCGCCTCCAGAAGTCTATAGATTTGTAAAGTACTGCCAGAGGAAGAATCTGCCAAGCCAATGTCCACAGCATGATTTGTACATAACATAGGAAATACTCCCACGTTTGTAACAAAGGTAAGGGAAGAAGTAGTAGATTCATAGTAGTGATACAGTGAAGCCTATCGAGTGAACCCTCTCTATCAGAGCACATAATAATCGTGTTCAGGTTAGAGACTGACCCTCCTGAGCCAATCCTCAGAAGGAATCCTAGAAAAACAGATTGGAAAAATCTAGCACTAAGCTGAAAGCAAATTCATCGCGTATCCAGAATCGGAGGGCTAGACACCACCTAGAACTGAAAAATGATATCAAAGGAGTGAATGAGACAATACTCGATGCGTACGAATCGACCTGCCCCATACAACAAAACAAAAATTGTAGGAACGTGTTTTGGGGGAATAGTCATTTGGCAAAACTAAGATCTGAAACACGAAAACTATAATAGTCAAGTGTAACGGAGATTGTCAGAGTTATCCCAAGAAACTCACCACCTACAATAAAGAAATAAAGACGGCTAAGACATAATATTTCAAAGGAATAGAAACAGCTAAAGACGTGGAAAGACGTAAAATTATAGTCCATGTCTATTAGTCTATTTGAATTGACAGGCATATCTATGTTGAGGAATTGTCTGTCACGGACTTTAAGTGACTGTCAATGTATCAGCTGTTTGTCATCTAAACCCCTGTCTTGTTGAGGTTACGCGTTGTCTGTTGTAGACGTAACTGTGATAATGATCCATTAATCTGTATGTTTTCTAAAAATAATTGCGCAAATCGTGATGATTTATTACATTTTTGGTCCAGTACTTTGTGTTATTTATTGCATTTCACCAATTCTAATTCATATTTTTGTGTTGTGAGGTCAATAACCATTTTCTAGAGCGATAAAACTAAGATTCTTTCGTAGTACTTCCTTCATTAATTTATCGTTCAGAATCAAACATTTACATCTCCGCCGGCAGCGATATGCAATATGTGACTTGTTTTTAGTGCTGCAAAATAATATCAAAGATATTTGCGTCGACTTCTTATCGGTATCTGGAATCGTCGTTTAGTATAAATATGACGTCTGAAGACTTCGTAGTTGGTAGTTTAGCGAGAAAGTTGTAAAAGCATGTGTGGGATAACACCGTAACTGGCGCTCCCTAGAACCTAAACGTGCTTATTCCTTTATGTCTGTTCTCTCTTCTTTTATTATTAGCTGACCTTATGATTCGGTCAATAACACTTAAAACTGAATAAGTGAATACGAATATATGGTTAGTATTCATTTTGAATACTATTGAATCATATTTTTGGATTATCGATCTTAAACCTATTTCAATCTATAAAGGAGTTCCCTATCGAATTGTAATACCATGTAGCACAATAACTCCAAGCAACCTTCACGTTCTCAAGGTACTCACCCTGATTTTCATCATGCATACTGGACAGTAGTGCTCGAATAAAAATTTCACTCTTTCTTATTTGCTCTATCACATCAACCAAATTGAATACATAATATGTATCAAATAAATCAATATTCTATCGAGAATTTATTTAAGCTACACAAGAACACGAAATACTTATAGAATGGTGACTCAATCAAGATTTGAAAAGATTTTCACCAGGAAAAATTGCAGAATACTCATTAAAGATAATGTGAAACATTTCTTGCTATGATGTAGTAGATATTATTGACAAATGGATAGAATAAGCCATTACGTGATGAAAATCCGTTATAAACTTAAATAAGATCACTTTTGTTCGGATTACTCTAATTTATTGAATAAATGTAACCATAGTTTCGCTTATACCGTATCTTCTCCAAATAAACATTACAAAGTACTTTGGAATATTTCCTTAAAGATTCTATGTTGCGAAACTATACAATCTCGATTTCGTGTTTCTGTTCGTTTCGGCGACGTTGGCATTTTGAATGAAATTGGTGCGATAGGGAAGCTTTGTGTTAATACAATTAGTTTTAAGTAATCAGGTTATTGAAATAATAAGTCTTCTGGTGATGGTCGTGAGACCGAAACGTACCTAAAGACGGAAATATAAAGCATATGTGTTGATGTGACCTATTTCTCGAGAATTTATATATAATTCATACGTGGGTCAAGAATCTTTATTAGAAACTATAGTTATAGTTATTTATTAAATTAGTGAACATCAAACTTTTAATAGCTATTTTATCTAAGTAATTAATTTATCTAAGTAGTTATTTTGCTTCTCACCCCCTTATTGATAGATATAATGAAAATGGTTCAAGATTTCAACGTAATAAATGAATGGAACTATGCAAGATCTTTTTTCTACAAATAAATGTTGAAAGTGCGTCTGCATGTTATTTTTTATTCAGTTCTGTTTTTTGTTGTCATGCTCATGTGTCGCCGGATAGGATTGGAAATTATTCGACAATCGATATTCTCGGTATCCTTGATTCATGTTAAGGTCCTGATACCCTAAATGCATCATATTAATATGCTTAAAACGAAATATGGTAGTGATATTTGATGCAATTATCTCGAGAAACACAGGAAATAAACTATGATAATAATTTGTTTCTCTTTAACATAGGATTATTAAAATGATTAAACATAAAAGGTTTAGTAGATGCAAAATCCCTTAATTTCTTCTGTACTGAAAGCTGTATTCTATTCTGCAGGTTGAATGATTATTTTTGGCAAGTAATTGTTTCATATTTTATCACTTCCCATTCGTATTTTCACACTTGCGCTGAGTTGACATTTGAGTAGCAATTTTAAGGGCAGTGTTTTAATATAACCAAGTGTTTTTCATAATCACATGTTAATTAATTTCATTTCAAACATCTCAGCATCTCTTCAAATATAGCGAAATGTGTATTTTTCGTAATTTTGATATTCAGAACTGATCTGCACCTCTCATGTTCCGCAAGGTCAATCCTGTTAATATGACGTTTCAGTTTTCAGTGTCTCATTAAGAATTTAGTTCTGATTTTCACGTTATTGCTGCTTTCCCGTATGCATTCTTCTCCACTGCAGTAGCAAAAGAAGACCTTGGATCGTTCATATCCTAGAAGAGATCTCCAGTATTTTAGAACTCAGTTCTCGAATTTCTGTTCCTAAAATTTATTGCCTGGTGTTCAATTCTATATCGCCATAGGGTTCCGATTCTATCAGCGGTGTCTCAACTGCATGGATTTTCGCTTGGAAGATACGGTGTATTTACCCATGGCTTCCGAGTATATTTGTTTCTAGCTCCATAAATTCAAGTTCTCTTACATTCAACTGTTCGATTCATCATATTACTCCATTTGTAAGAGGGGATGCTTGTCACAGTTTTCAATCTGCTTTAAAACCATAGTGGAATTGAATATTAGTTCGGATAAGTATTATATGAAATCTGATACCCAATACATATTATTATCATAACGTCTATTGATATCTTCCGGATAAATATTTTATTTGTAGCTATTCAATATTCACAGGGGTGAGAAGCATCAAGTCCATACTCGCTTGTGAAATTCGCCTGCTCCGAGGGTTCAATTAGCAAATTGATTTTCCTTTGGACTTTTATGGAAAACTTTTATCATTCAGTAGCTTTTGATTCTTTAGCTATTCTCGCAAAGTACGTGAGCATTCAGAGAATTATTCTAAATGAGTTGAATAATTAAGAAATTAAGTAATTAAGCGAATATTTCCTAAAACTTGATAATAATAGCATTTAAAGAGTTATATACCTATAGCCTTCTGACGTCATTAAAAGAGGAAAAAATGGTAATTAAACTATTTACCATGTTGAATTAAGATTGCAATAGATTATTGACTATAACCGTGAATAAAGAATCTACCTTAACCTCAATATTAATTGGTTAAATAAATTTTGAATACAAATTAGTCACACTTCAACATAAGTATATAACCTTTCAACCTCCATTATTCAAGGCAAAGTCGATTTTATGCACTCATAGCATATTCTTATCTTCTGTACGAGTAAAGTAACTAGTGCTATGATCAGAATGTGAATTTGAAACAGTTCCTACTGATTGTCAATGTTGACTAACTAGATTTCGAAAAATAACATACAGATGGAGTCAAATATCCCGGTGTATTGTCAGTTAATAAGTGCGATAAAGAATCGACGCTGATAAGAATAGCATGTTCCACCCTGAAACAAAATGGGAGTGACTAATAAAGCGCATGTCATTACCCCTCAACTAACGACACATACCATGTACATATCTTTACTAAAGATGAGCAAAACTGTTAATTCTAAATAGAAATACCATAATCAAAATACCAAGTGCTATTAATACTATTTCTATCTCAGATTTCAAAATAGCTGTTTCAAATAAGAGGTACAAAATAGCAATTGCTATTTGATAGTGAAATAAATATGATACAGTCACAGAGTTGTTTCTATGAAACAAAACATGGTAAATAACAACATATCGCCAAATTGGAAGCCATCTCTAATTCTTATTAACAAACAAATCGACCTGTGCAATGCCCTTTCCTTATTGCACAAAACAAGTTTTTCTTCTGTTTATCTTATTAACATATTGACAATACAATGCATCTGGCTATCTTATACTCTCACATTAATCTTATACACCGCTCGTTCTAATTCAATCTGTATATACTCAGTTTGAATATGTTCTAGCAATTAATTCAACTCATAATGATTTTGAATTCATCAGTCCAATCCAGATGAGGGATTTAGCAGGCGACTCTTGGATCGGTTCTTTCTAGAGAATTTCAACGTTAACGAAACGGAAATGCTGCTATAATGGAGTACGAATCAAGTTCAGATATTTATTTACCCATTTCGGATCCTGCTTCTAATCTTAAGGAACCCCATTCCCAAGCAACGAAGCGAGGTCGAGGATCAGCACAGACTACCATGCTTAACTCCGCCGTGTCACCCTTTTCCACATAAATTTCAGGAGTAGCTGTGTGCCGTAAGACTTGTGGAGCACCTGCAAAAATAATGAATTAAACATTAGCAGTGTAATTTGAATCTCAGAGTATATAGTCACAATGAATATTCTGCTAATCAATCGATTGAAAAGAAAAATATGAACACATCATGATCTATTTATAAAGTTCAGATCCTTCGGATTAGAATAGTGTATAATAATGTTATCCTCATAACGTGTTATTTAATTATTATGAGAATGCGACTGTGTGGTGGAACAGTTGCTATAATATAGTTAGTAAAGTGTGAATTTGTGTTTATAATATTTTTCATTTGATTCGTATGAACATACATGTAGTGAAGGTCGATATAAATTGTAGAATCCAATACAAAATTTAATTCCACATTAGGTACTATAACACATTCTTAGAACATATGTTTGAAGAATTTTGTTCTGTTGAATTTTATTGCTTCTTTGCTCTGATAAATTATTAGACATCACTTTTTAGGAACGAAAATGAAAACTGAAACACATATTTCATTCGGAAATGTCTCGTCAATAATCTACCAGGGTTCCACAAGCTGATGATTACAACTTTCAGGTACCACATGGAAGTACGAAATTAGATTTGGTATTTTTAATAATCTATGGATGAATAATACATATGATTGTATTTGTGTATATTGGTACAGCCGTGCCAATGATGTAATCGCTAGCTTTACATATTACTTGGCAAAAAATTATTTCTATCCTATAATAATAACTTACATCTAAATATAGAATACTCCTCAGATGAGAAAAACAACATCTCCTTAAACTTTTTATACCTGACCATTCCCCGTACAAATAACAACCACTCTTACTATTTCTAACAAACCCTCCCACGCAGATACCAACATACATAACATTTCTTTATGCACATAATCACACAAGTTATCAGCATACAACTCTAATGATCTATCGATTAGTGGATGTCGGAATAAAAAAAGACGTGTGGCACTCGGGGACTGCCGCGGTAATGCTATTGCATAGCATTTTACCTCAACTTTTGCAATTATAATTATTTATTTATTTTTAATTTATGCAGTATTTTTTTTCTTTGTTATTAATTCAAGATTTTTCTTTGATATTAATTCAAGTTACACTTTTTGAGCGTGGTGACCGATAAGAAAACAACTTTTTTTCTTTTATTGAATAAATGAGAAGTTAATATCGTTTAAATATTATAATTATCTTACAATACATGTAGGTTATTCAGGAATTTGTTATCATTGAAACTATAGGTTTATGGTAACTGAAATAAGAGACATAAGTTTGAGACTTGATATCCTCTAAATATCTGGAAAATACCGCGTCAATGTTGGTCCCATATTTTGTTGTGGACTCTTGTGGATCATTATTCATTTTCAAATTCAATTTTTCCTGAAAGAAAAGTTGTCAACCGCTCTGATTTTTTATCAGCGAAGTTGATGTTGAAATCGCCAGCCAAGATAAGTGGAAATTTATAACCATTTGTACCAAGTATTTTCGACCCTTCTTCAGTGTACTCCAGTAAAGTGCGATGAATAAAATGCTCTACCTCGACCAATTTTGGATTCGGAGAAATGTAAATTGCTACCATGACTATGTGTAGGCCATTTCTAAGTTTGCATAAGCACGCACAAATATCTCCAACAAATGAGCGCCTAACATTAACATCGCTAACGTGTGCAATATTTATTTCAATATTTGGAGTCATAATATTAGTTACATTATTATTATTTTGGTAAATAGCTACCCCACCTTTTGGAACAGTATCTCGTTTGAATTGAACAATATAATTGAAATTAGATATTTCAATCGGATTATCATGCACCATGCAAGTTTCGGTAAGAAGTAACACATTTGTTTGTCTCGTAACTGAATCTTGTAACTCGTATTTGTGACTATTCAGACTTTGGCAATTGAAAGTCATTATTGAAATGCCATTTCTATTACTAATGAAATCTAAGACACTTTGAACTGTCGTCTGAACACTATTAAACGACAGTCTTTCGAATTCTTGCAACAAAGATGCAGTCGATGCAGCTTGCCTTCGATTATGATGAAACTCGAAAGTGGAATTATCGTTTTTTGTCTTGATATACAATTTTTCAATATTAGTCACCCGAGAGAGCGCAACATAGACGAGTTCCTGAGAATGTGCTTTACCATACTCATATACTATTTCGTCAAAAGTCCCACCTTGCGACTTATGTATAGTTATAGCAAGAGCTGAAGTTAATGGAAAATGTTTGCGTTTGGCTATACATTTTCTATTCGACGTTAATGAAATATTTGCTGTTCGTGATTCAATGGGAACAGCGAGATTGCCGACTCTATTTTGCACTGCTAGAGCGGTTGCTTTTTGCCTTCATTATGTCACTGCCGCACTGACATCATCAATAACCTACAAATTTCATACCTATTCATTTCAGTTGTAAAACAATAATGAACTACAAATTAAAAATTATCTTGGTCAAGGGTGTTTGTGGAATGTGAGACGAAATGTTAACTTTGAACCTTTTACAAGGTCGCAATAGCCACAAACGGGGTCGAAAACTGTTTTTAATTGGTTAATTTTCGATAAATCGAATGACGTTCACGTGAGGGGCGCGTAGCTCGCGAGTTAGAGAAGTGCAAATCTTCGGAACATATAACGTCTTGCAAGGAATTTTCACATGCGGTTTTCACTCCATGTCGTTAGTTTATGGACGGGGTCAACTAAAGAGCATAGTCTCGGGCCCCAAAATGTCGATTAAATAGGAAAATTCAATTAAAATAGAAATAGGTACTCTCAGGTCTCAGCTACGCACGTCTAACGTATAAACTCTAACTGACGCGTAGCGTGCTCCTAGAGGCATATGTCAAAATCATTTCGTTCGTAGCTGATTACATAGGACGTCTGGCGTTCATGCAATTGGGTTTTTATACAATTCGAACCTTCTAATTTCGATAGGCCACGTGAAAATCCCGGAGTCTAAAGCGCTAAAGTGTTATAACATTCGTATAAAATATAGAAATTTCTCACTTTTAGAGACTTCAAATTAATTAATTAATTTGACACATGTTAGGTGTTTAGGTCTTAGGATTTTTCGTTACGGAATTTCTTGATTCGGTCGCCGCGCTCAAAGCCCGCGATAGAAGCTATATGCAATAGCTTAATAAAAGTAAGTTACTTAATAAAAAAGGCCTAAGCCTAATTCATCCACAGATTAATAATAATACGAAATCTTATTTCGCATGTCTAACTTGATTAGGTGAACACTCAACATTTGAGAAGTTGCAGGCTCCAAAAAAGTAATCTAATTACGCCGATCGATCACTCAGAACATTATTTCACATTCAATATCCTAGAATTGATAGAAAATCTAAAACAATAAACAAACAATAGTAACATAATAGTAAATTACCAAATCTATTATTCACTACTCGTCAATGATTTTGTAAATAAACTCCTACCAAAACCATTCTCTACCACCATCACTGAATTTTCACCCCGCTTTCTTGTATTCCAGGACATGATTTCACGTTTAGCTCTAGTTGATAACTCCAAGCTTGAAGATGTCACAGTGCGATGAAATGCATTAATAATCAGAAATTAAATGTTACATTTTGTGTGAATTAGAGTTTTATTCTCTAGCTTTAGGAAGCTTACAAAATGAAATTTATTCTAATCTTCCCTAAGTATATCTACAATAATTTCATGCGATGAATGATCAAACATAATCAAAATTCACACCATTTGAAGTGTCACTTTTCCTCTCTATTGTTTACTTACAAATGAATTCAATCTCAGAGAAGATTATCCTTAGAATTGTATAAGTACTCGTATACAGAAATGATTTTAAAAAATATTTAATTACGTCAAGATTATGAATATTCTCGAAAATATATTCAAACAATTTGAAAAATGAATTTTTTTTACAAATTGACTATATTTATATCGTCCGCTATGTAACATAATTCCAGTGTTGTCATGATTTTAATTTCACGAGGTAACAATATATACCTTTCCTCATCTTCATTCTTAATATAAATCAATGGATTGTAATTATCAGAAGCGCTCTCTGCTTCTTATTTTTTGAAACTATTTCCGAAGATGTATTATAATAGAGTGCTTTTCAATCAAGTTCGAGTCGTGAAACGTGTTGACAACATAGATATTGATATAAATATGAAGTCTGAATAATTCGGTGATATATTTACATTTTATTAATAAGTTTTATATTTACTTTTAGTTTCTCTCTGTAATAAAATATTTATCGCTCTTTATATCTTCAGGCGACATCAGTATCGTAGTGAATGAAATGTTCAGTCATGCTAAAGCAATGAATCAGAGTTAGAAAGTTGTGTAAATGTAAGTAGTCAAGAAGTTGTATATTAATAATTTATTTCTGTAACTTCAGATAACACTGGAGAATACTTATTGGCCGCAAATCTTCAAATGTTAATGACAGGTTTAGTTTTGTAGTAGGAATTGTGAGTCCTTCCAACACTTACAACATTTTCATAATATTTATATTAGGATTATCTGACCCGGTGAAATTACTTCTAATTTATTTCACGCACGAGTGAACTATGTCTTCAGAGATTAGTGTAAATGTGGAACGCTCGTCTATCTGGTCAGTGTTCATGTTAGCCATGAAAGTATGCTATCTATACAGTGATTATTCTTAGTAGCCAGACTTTTCTTCTTTTTTGTTCATTGACAGTTATAGTAAAATTTTCATTCAGATAGTTATAACATCATCGATGAAGTATATGTCACCATAAAGTTAAGTCGTTGCAAAATCAACATGATTGAACTTTTCAGAGACCCTGTAATAGTAACACTCCTCCTATCACTTGTGATTCCACAGAGTTCAAACGAGAGCACTTTTTCTTCTAATAAATCCTATTTTTTTTAGTGGTGCGTCTCAAACATTTTACCATGATAGTTCTATTGACATTTGATTTTTTTCCAAGACGATGACTAGAATCAATATCTTCTTAACTTCAGCAATTTTAGAAGTTTTGGTAAACAATTTTATAGTGTATCCTTTTCTTCTGAGATTCCACGAAGAACTTCGAGGATATTGTTCCAGTTTGTCTACTGCAATTTCCGATGCCAATTTAGCGAATGCTAGCTGAGAGAGATCACCTCTTCAAGATACCCTTGAAATTGATATTCAAATTATTTGAGAATATTTTCAATAATTACTTCAATTAGTTTATCAATAAAAACTGTCTACGTTCCCACCTAAATACATTTCGGGAATGAATTTAACTTTCGCCTAGTTGATAGTACCATATCTCAACGTGGGGAACCAATGTTGAGTATGAACAATTATTCATACTCATTCTATGAATTCTAGTTAAGACCGATATGTAATAATTCAAATTTATAGCTGTTTCTCTCTTCTCATAGAGCTCATCAGTTGAAGAAGCAAGTTTGCAAAGTTACTGAACGATCTATGTTGAAGGTAGTCATAATCGGTCACACCATGGTAAAAAAACTATCTCTCACCATCTATGAATAGATGTCCCACTAAGGAATAAAACAATGTACAATATTGATTGATTTTTCGAACTCAACAGTAGATGCGGGGAATTGTAGACTACTTGTGTGCGCCAAATGGCGACACCAAACCGAACATTTGTAAGAAAATTATAAATAAATGATTCTATGAATACATTCATTTATATCATGCTGTATTTTGATAGATAACAATGTTATGGTCTTGCTAGTTCAGACCGACCAAAAAAAAGTATAAAACATATATTCATTTATTTCTAATTCTCTCACATTGGTTTGGTTTGTTGTCGCCATCTGGCGTACTCAAGTAGTCTCACATTCCTCCTAACTTTTTGTAGAGTTCAAGACATTAATCAGCCAATGTGATACATTGTTCGATTTTTTAGTAGTGGTCATCTATCCAGAAATGGCTTGAGATGCTTCTGTTTTATTTACCGTGCTGTTGGATGGTTATGACTACTTTCAACATAGATCATTCAGTAACATTGCAAACGTGCTCGTTCAACTGATGAGCTCTGAGTAATGAGAAACAGCTGACTGAAAATGTAAGTTTGTGACGTTACTGATCGATCTGGACTAGAAAGACCATATCATTCTCATTCTATAAACAGAGGCCAAAATTATTGGAAGTGCTCATTTCTCAAAAAATGCTACGCATCAGCTCACATGCTAGAATCGGAGGATACAATTGAAGATGTATTTTTTACTCATCATGAAAATGTTAACCTCCTTACGACCGAAAATATGACTCGCTATTGTGGGAAGGAATGCTGTGAAAAGAAAAGCCGTAGATAAGTGGATGAAGAAACCAGCAAAAATTATCAACTGAACAGTATGTAACAAATCCTTGAGTCTTTATCCAGCATCACTGAAGAAGCACTGGATAGCAATAGGTAATCTTTCCAAACATTATTGTTTAAGCAAAAATAATGTTTATTCCTGAATGGGAGGAACATTTTGACCTTGAAGTACATACTCGTAAAACTTTCCAAACAATATTTCCTTATTTTATTTCAATTCTCTTTCTGCCATAAGAAGCGCAGGGTTTTATTTCGGGAAAATCGATTTTTATCTCTTTTGTACACCTACAAAACAGGTAGTTGTAGATAATTAGAAATAAAAATGAGCAACACCATAACTTCCTAGGCATAAAGTTCTCAAATGGAAATAATCAGGTTATGAACTGCCGTGAGAAAATAAACTAATGAAATATGTCGAATTATGCATTATTCTATTCTTAACATACGAAACTAGTGTAAAAAATGTATTCTTATAGGCAAACAATTTTATCGTCCAAAGTCACTAAAAGCTTCCAGTTGGAAAACAGCTACAGTCCAACCAATTTCAAAAACGGAGAGGAGACCTTTCCTAATAATTATAGATTTATTGCACTATCATCTGTAATCTCTAAAGTGATGGAGGAAGCAATCAACATCGAACTCATCCAACACCTAGAGAACTCCAAAATGAATGACCGGCAATATGGCTTTCGACAGAAGATGTCAGCAGGAGACCTGCTCACTTACACATATGTATAACAGGACTCTATTGAATAACATGGGGAATTTATAGCTATAGCATTGGATATCTCCAAAGCATTTAACTGAGTCTGGTATCAAAGCTTTCTTAGGAAACTTCCGTCATAGGGTTTGCTGCCTCAACTTTGTCGCTGACTTTCGAGTTTCCTCTCAGATAGATCACTCCAAGTGATGGTTGACGGAGTATCCTCCGATATAATGGATATCAACGCTGATGTTCCATAAGAATTTGTCTTGGTAACAACTTTTTTTCTGCTCCATATCAACGATCTGCTGGAAGCAACCACCTGCTCCGTTCACAGCTTTGCAGATAATGGCACACTTCATACCGCATTTTCATCTAGAGCCCATATACCATCCAATAAATCCAGACGGGCGAGACAGAGACAGGTTTACGCAATTAATGAAGATATGACAATAATTTCGAAATGGATTCCATATCCATGCTCGAGATCACCACCAACAGCATTTTCTCATGGGATGATCACGTGAGGTTCAATGCGAAAACCGCTAGAGAAAAATACTCTGCTGTCCATTGATTTGTCTTAACGATTGATATTTTCCATATAGAGAATAACGAATGAAATTTTGCAATCAAATGACCCATGAAAGGTAGAGACCTATGTTAGATAATAATGATTCCCATATTAGTTTGACTTCTCAGCACAAAGTGTTGCCATATTATAGACTTTAAATGTCATAATCCCAAATGAGAACATTGCGCAATAGAGGGTCCAAAATGAAGCATTTCCGAGGTTGAGAGCCAAACTAGATCTTCGAGTGCATAACGTCACAAGCTACATCTATTGAATAAGCTGCAAACATACCGTCATGAGCTTATATATCGCATATGATTTGAATATTTTTTCATTCTCACAAAAATTAATTCAACAAATAATCATAATGACAATAGTATGTTTCTTAAATCGTATAAAAAAATTAAAACTGAGAAAAAAATTAATGATAAATATCTTCAAGCGGAATATCACAACGCTGAAAAAATGTATAGAATGAAATATGTTATACGAAACCAAAAAAATCTAATAATCAAACTCCCTAAATACCTCATATACACCGTACATAGGTAATAAAGTAAGAAGGGGCTCAGAGAAAACCATTTGGAAGGTGGAAGTATATGAGTCTGGTAATCTGAATGTTCAGTTCGAAGTTTACATCATAATCATAATATGGAAGGGAACTGATTCACTACCGTTTCGGACTGAACTATTATTATCTTCAGTTCGGAGTTTACATACGACCACATGAAACATGATCTAACTTCCTCGTACATTGCAATACATATTTTCCAAATTTTACTTTTTGTTTGCTACAAACTTTAAATAGATTATTCTCACTATTAAAATTTGAAACATTTGAAGTGATTTTTTTTATGATGGAAAAACTCACGTGGCCTAATTAATGTCTTATGTGTCTTATTATTAATAACATAATCGGTACATGTGACTGTTCAGTGTTTCGGTGATGGCAGATACAGCAGAGAAATATCCTGGACAGATCTCACAATACAATGCTTTCATTGGAATAACAACATTTTCCTAATGAGAAGGTAGTACATTCCAAATTTCGTTGAGTGCGGAATGCTTCCCTGTGATCGCAAAAAAACATTATACAATGTGCATCTTGAGTTTTATTATTTACACCAATCAGAAATTTGTACACGGCTATCATCGATTATTTGCCCTGCTGGTTAAAAACAATTTCATTCATGATAAAATTGATTCCAATTCCTCTAACCTTTATAATAATCTAAGTCAATGAAGAAACAAATTTTTCCAAACTTTTCGAAGGGTTCATCTCGTTTTGACGGTTCTAAAGACTCAGATGTGAACGCTTTTATTGATGCCATCAAAGGACCCCCGATGTTGTTTGATGGGTTCGCGGCAAGATGGTATCGAAGTGTGAAGACAACAGTGCAAACATGGGATGAGGCGTTAGTTCTCTTTAGAATCACATTTGGTTCACAAAAAACCAGCTTATAAAGTTTATCGTGAACTGTTCGCAACCTTAAAGGACTTAAATACGCCTACGGACATTTTCATTCGCAAAATGCGTTCGATATTAGCACAACTCCCTACCTGCACTTTAACATAAGGAGTTCAATTGGATATGGTTTACGGACTATTAAATTGTCGAATCAGATAGAAAGTTCCACGTGATAGAGTGAAAAATGTCAATGAACTTTTAACAAAATCTAGATTAGTTGAAGAAACCTTCCATGGTAGTGATGAAGTAGTGAGGACAGATACTGAAAATATTCAAAACCGCATTTGCTGTCAATATTGTAAGAATCCGGGACATACTAAAGACGAACTTCCTACGTCTTATGTATAGAAACTCTAAGGAAAACGAGAACTCCAAAACATATGTACGTGCTAAGAATTCCAAATTCGTGCCCAGGGGGGGGGGGGGGTCCGTGGGGTTCGGACCGCCCCCCCGAAATAAAATGGATTAACACTGGATAAAATCGACAAACATTCCAGATCAAAGATATTAATCTTTTCAGTATTTTCACCACGCAGCGCCAATGTGTTAAACGCGGTGGGTAGAAAATCACAACGGCTTGTTAAAATTAAAACAAATTTTTAAATCTATTATAGAGACTTTAGAACAATTCAGCGCAGACCCGTATTTGGAGACCTCAACCAAAGCTTCTTCTTTTCTGAGATCTGCTCTTGCCAGCGAAATCGTGGTATCACTCTGTTTTTTGGCGAAGGTATTTGCAGCAACATTAACAGTATGCAAAGTCACCTCTTTTGACTTGATAACAGCTGTCGATCATATTGAGAACGTAATATCGCACTTTCAAGATATTCGATCCAATATTGAAAAAGAATTTGCAAATTCATTTACAGAAGCAAAGGATTTATTGGCTGATATCAATGAAGAGATCAAGCTTCCACGGTTGACATCAGTACAGAAGCATCGCGCTCATCCAAATACTATTAACCCCGAACAGTATTACCGCATAACTGTTGCAATACCCCTATTAGAAGATTCAACTTCCCAGCTCAAAATAAGATTTACTGACTACAAGAAAGTGATTGCTGCTATGTACACTCTTATACTAACAGTCTGTTCCGAGAAGGAAACGTCATTCCCAAGAGAGGACTCAGTGATGTACGAGGACCTGGTGAAACTAGACGGGCACAAGGCGAATTTCAACTATGGAAATTGTTGTGGCAGGGCAAAAGCCCTTCGGACCGGCCTTCTTGCGCCATTGAGGCTGTCGGAGAGTGCAACAGGCAATTGTATCACAACATGTATATGTTGTTGAACATCTTGTCGACTCTACCAGTAACCACGTGCACCCCGGAAAGGTCATTCTCCACACTTGGGCGCCTAAAAACCTACCTACGAAATTCTTGTGGGCAAGAGAGGCTAACCGGGTTGGCCCTAATGGTAATTCACAGAGATGTCATCATCCCAACTGATGATGTTATAACAGAATTTGCCGATAAAAAGTCTAGAAGGCTTGATTTTGTATTGTGAATTCACTGAACTAGAAATTTGAGGTTTTTAGTTTTAGAAACGAATATGTTAGTACAGTTTTTTCAGTGAAGGGCTATTCCCGTGCTAATGTAATGGTAATTAATTAAATTTGGATTTGCAGGTCTTTTTTATTGACACCCCTCCAGAAACAAAAATCTGGGCACGGCCTTGAAGGAATCCTTACGTGATTCAATTTCCTCTGGATCTAGCTCTAACACGTCGCGATGTATTGTCAGTTCCCCAATTACATGCTATGGTTGTGGCGAACCAGAGTATATTCGTTCAAATTGTCCTTCTTGTGCAAAATTGAGATGGCTCCAATGGAATTTTTCACTATCGATACACTCATCGCGCCTCGTTGACGGCCGATTATGCAAGTCAATATATTAGGTCATCAAGGTCTAGGTCTGTTAGACACAGCGGCGAAATAGAGTGTTGCTGGTGAAGTACTGTTTGATATCTTGGAACGAGATGGTCAAACGTTTCATAAGGAGCATATTACGGTGACGGGCGAAGTAAATTGGAAGATGTCCTTGTCACCAGTGTTGACGTTAAGGTTAAAGACAAGATCGTACCTACCAAATTCATTATTTTTCCAGACGCTCGTAACAGAACCGTTTTTGGTATAGATTTCATACAGGATGCAAAACTTATCTTAGATGTCCATAATAAAAAGTGGTACTTCTCTGATAATCAATCCGCTCGATATCGATTGACGTTCGAATATGAATATCATATTTCCGATATCGAGTTTTACTCAGTTCCTGGAAGTAAAAAATTTGATAACTTGCGCTTAGAAGAAGGAACCATGCTTACAGATGTACAAAGTTCTCGGTTCAATGATTCTTTTAATCAGCATAAGAACACAGGAAATTACCCTCCGATTGCGTTGCCTCCTTATCGAATGTCTCCAGCTAGGAAATCGTTTTTGAAGACTGAATTAGATCGACTGTTAGCTAAAAGAATAACAGAAAAGTGTGACGTTTTCATAGAATTGTCCCATAGGAAGACTCATGAGATAAGGAGCGAACAATTGAAACATCCTGAACTTCTGAAAATTATCCAAAGATTTGAAGATCTTTCAGACACAGAGTTTACCAAGTGGACTAATCGAGGTTATATTTTGTCTCAGGGAGTATTGTATCGCTATTCACCAGAAGAGGAAAATACTATACTTGTGTTGAGTAGAAGGGGACGACCCTTGAAAAAGAAAAAAAGGAAGCGTCCCATGAAACTGGCCACTCCTCGAGGCGAGTTCGAGGCCAGGGGGGGAGACTATAACAGATCTTATTCACTCATCCCTGAGTAAAGTATATGAATAAATAATCTGGTCATCTTTGAGAGAAGTAGAAGATGACGTTGGACAATTAATTAAAATTACTACTGTCAAGTCAATATTATGTTTTTCTGTATTTGAAACTGTTGATTCATCATATTTCAAAAATTCTAACCCTCCAAAGTGTTTTTTATGAAATTCAATTATTAAACTTATAGTATCCTTTTATAATACTCAATATGGGCGTAGCCATCTATACGGTGTTCAATCAGACATTTCCCAATTATTCCCAACGTATCTGGAATTGAGTTATTCTTATATTTCATCACGAATTATTTTCTCAACTCGATTGGGTGATCAATAATTATCGACTATCAAAATTTATTGGTACCACTGATGAAGGTATATTCAGACCAAACTTTTCTGTATATCAGAATTATTTTTCTCATCAAATCGTATTACATGTTCCGACTTGAAATAGCTTGTTTTTGTTACTTTCCATTTTTCATTGGTTATGATGGTACAACTGTAGAACTTTTAGGAATTACAGACATCCGTCCCAACATAAGTATAGATTATTGACAATATATCTCTTGCTTAAGTCTAGCCGTTTTCGGAGTATTTGGACTACTTGAAATATATTTGAATTTGCACCTTCCTCTTTGAGAATCAATAAATCCAACTTTTGGATATTTGAAAACTATTTCGAGCACCAGCAAGAAAAAGATAGAATCTTTCTTTGGTGTATTTATTATCGTAGAAAATCCTGCGAAACGTTTGAAAATGGGATGCGAATATTTCCCTTACTAAATGAAGCAGAATTGAATTCCTCATCGATCTTGTATCTTATATTCTTTTACCTATCATTGAAAGTTTTCAAGTTATGATGACTGTTTGTTAACATTGAGGTGAAATTAATTTCTTTCAATGTCAACAAAAAGTTAATTTGATAACTTTCAAACATAGATAGAATTTATTTATTTGATGATTTATTCACGATACAAAGTGTTGGCGCTATCTACTCATCTGTGCAACATGCGCTATCTACTCTTCTGTGCAACGTTTTAAGTTTGACAACGTCGGTAGTTGAGCAACAGGAAGCATCATGGCGGCAACTAGCATAACGAACAGTCTGCGTTGTTTACTACATTATAAATTTGTATTTGTACCAGTTCAAATTAGTTGTGAATTGTAAATAAACCTGTTAAAATGTTCAACAATTTCTATTTGATGCTGTCATACTCAACAAGTGGTCCTTACGAGCCTCATAGAAACAATAAAAGCCAGTGAAAAAACCAAGAAAACCTGTGTGTTGGGTGCATCTAAGCAATATCCGGGGCATACAGTCAAACGCAGTACAGTGTACCATATCAACAGAAACAACCTATTCGACACTGATTGCAACAATACAAGCAAATTATTTAGTACAAGAACAACAACTGGAAGCCAACAAGGAAATAAGTGAGCTTATCCTTTTCTAAAATTTGTCCATATTTGCCTATCCTGTAAACAAAGGTTATTCCTTCTATATAACTATATCTATATATTTGTGCTATCGTTCTATATTTTTATTTGATTTAGCAAGTCAATAATTTGTTTAACTGAATCTAGTTAATGCCTGAAACAATGGCAGGTGAAACTTTAAATCGTAAAAGAGGAGGTATAAAAGCCACCCTCACGAATTTCAAGAAATTCATAGAGAATTTACCAGCAAGTGAATATGTTAACGATGATAACATTATTGAGGTAGAGGATAGACTTACAAGATTGGAGAGGTCTCTAATTGAATTCGATGAGATACAGACTGAAATCGAGGCAAAAGTTGAAGCAAAGGATGTTGAGGCACAATACGAAGAACGAGTTACAATTGAAAATGTCTTCCATCATTGGATGGCAAAGGCCAAGTCAATAATTCAGAAATTTAAACTAAACAATATACCTGCAAAATTCGATGATGCGAATATAGTCTCGAGTTCGGTACAAAAACAGGAGGTTATACAATTGCCTACTATATCGCTCCCAGCATTTAGGGGAAACTATGACAAGTGGCTTGAGTTTCGTGATACCTACCAGTCACTTATTCATGAATGCGATAGTTTGAAATCAATACAGAAATACCATTATCTTAGATCTGCACTAGAGGGTGAAGCCGCCCAAGTCATTGCTTCTATACCATTTAGTGCATCTGAATATCATAATGCATGGCAAACTCTTTGTGGAAGATTTGATAATAATAAAATGCTAATTCGGAATCATATTAAAGCTCTTGTTCAGTTAGAACCAATCCAAAGAGAATCTGCGGCTCAACTTCGACATCTAGAGGAGAATGTTTCAAAACATATGCGTTCTTTACAGCAGTTAGGTCATTGCGTAGACAATTGGGACAGTCTTTTAATTTTTCTCATAACTAATAATCAATTAGACAATCATACCCATGAACAATGGGAAAGCTTACAAAACAAGCAGTCCAAGCTCTTAGACTTGGAGGAATTAAAAAAATTTTTGAAAGAAAGAGCTAATTATTTAGAAACGCTAGAACATTGCAAAAAAGACAAAGGAAAACAAGTTCAAATCAAACAAGTTTCAAACAAATTAGAAACGCCTAGTAAGCAACATCCTCATAAATCCTTTTTCGTTACAAATTATTCTTGTAATTATTGTAAAAAGGATCATTCCATTTACTCTTGCGCAGAATTTCTGAGTTTAAGTGCGCATCAGAGATTTTCTTTTGCCAAAAAAGCCAATTTATGCCACAACTGTCTACGCGAGGGACACACAGTCAAGCAATGCAAACTAGGTCCTTGCAAGAAATGCAAATCATTTCACAATACTCTTTTGCATTTTGAGGAACAAAATTCTAGAGGACCAAATGAAGCTGTTCTAACTTGTAACAGTGGTTTTATCAATATTGGACAGGGTCATGTTTTCTTGTCCACAGCTATAGTCAAAGTTTTCTCTAAAAATGGTTCGGCTTTCAATGCACGCCTGCTTTTAGATTCAGGTTCTCAAAGCTCATTTATTACAGCGGAACTTTGTTCTAGGTTAGGTCTAGATAAGAAAAAAGCCAATGTTTCTATTACAGGTATCTCTAATTCGCTATCTAGTATTCAAAACAAATGTGAAGTTCAAATTCAGTCAATGTTTAGTCCATTTAGAGTCAAGTTGTCTTGCTTTATTTTGGATCAAATAACTAGCACTTTGCCTAGTTTCGAGGTCGATATTTCTAGTTTCAATATACCTGCTAGCATTCAACTAGCAGATCCAAATTTCTATAAGCCTAGTTCCATACAAATTCTAGTGGGTGCTGAGCTATTTTGGTCGCTGATTTGTTCAGGATCACAATCTTGTGGTAAGAACAAACCAATTTTACAAGAAACGCAATTGGGTTGGGTCGTATCCGGTAGATGCGGAACTCCATCTCCTCAAATTAATTCTGTTTGCAATTTGAGTGTTCAAGAGTCTCAAAACATAAATACTATTTTATCCAAATTTTGGGAATTAGAGGAATGTGATGTCGTAAAACCATACTCTAGGGAAGAATCCGATTGCGAGCAAATTTTCTTGGATACAACCACAAGGGATAACAAGGGTCGTTTCATCGTCACTATGCCTCTTAAAAAACCTCCTCAGTGCTTAGGAACTTCAATGAATAGTGCTAAAAAAGCATTCTATTCCCTAGAGCGTAGACTTAATAAGAACGAGTCTCTGAGAGAACTATATGTGGACTTCATGAGTGAATATCTAGCACTCAACCATATGTCTGAAGTTAAAAATTCTTCTAACTCTTCTCAGGTCGAATATTTCATGACTCATCATGGAGTTCTTCGTGAAGATAGTTTAACTAGCAAACTTAGAGTTGTTTTCAATTGTTCGGCTCCTACAAGTAACGGCTTGTCTTTAAACAATATTCAACGGGTCGGTCCTGTCTTGCAGGACGATTTACTGTCTATCATACTTCGTTTCAGAATTCACAACTTTGTGTTTTCTGCAGATGTGGCCAAGATGTACCGTATGGTTCTCATGGCTCCAGAACATCGAAATCTACAAAAAATATTTTGGCGCGAAAATTCCACTGAGGAATTAAAAGCTTACGTGTTGAATACTGTCACGTACGGCCAGACTTCTTCAAGCTTTCTAGCTATTCATTGCCTTTTCGCGTTAGCAGAAGAGTGTAACGAGGCAAATCCAGTTGTGTCCAATATAATCAAACACGATATATATGTTGACGATCTGTTAACAGGTGCAAGTACTATAGAAGAAGCTCAATCGATTTGCAAGGAAATATCTCAAATTTTGAAAAAGGGTTGCTTCAATCTAAGAAAGTGGAAGTCCAATGAAACTGAGATTCTAGAAAGCCTTGCAGGTGATTCCAGTGGCGAAATTCTAGAGTTTGCTCCTGAGGAGCAATCCAAAACGTTGGGTCTAACTTGGTGTTGCAAAACTGACTCTCTCATTTACTCTATCAAAGTTCCTTCAGATGCTCCTTCAACGAAACGTGGTGTTTTGTCAATAATCGCTAGAGTTTTTGATCCTTTGGGATTGCTAAGCCCTTGTATAATTATAGCTAAAATCTTGATGCAAAAACTTTGGATGGAGGGCGTATCTTGGGATTCTGGTATACCAGATCATTTTTTGTCTTCATGCAATAAATTAAAAGAAGAACTTCAAAATGCGAATGGCCTTTCAGTTAAAAGACATGTGTCATGTAAGGATTTGGCCTGTATTGAATTACATGGATTTGCAGATGCATCGCGTGTTACATCGCCTACAAGTGATGATTCTCCGTAATACGATAGACTTTATCATTGCTGACATTACTTTTATATGCCAACACATAATGTACTTTAATATAATAATTCATTCTATTTCTCTACTTCGCCTTGTGTAGATGTTTTAGTTTCACACATTAATAATTTTGTATTAATTCAAATAAAGTTTTTTTAAAAAGCTTTTCGTTATACCACGACATATAACTGGCGCAGTCGGTAGGATTGTAAGACGGTTTTTCTGTGCATTTCTGGAACTTTTGCGAAAACGACAGTGAAATCGGTTTATTTCAATAATTTGCTTACAAGTTCGGACAAACGAAAATTGTCACCAGGGCCTAGGACCACATCGCCGAAGCCGTAGAAGTAAAAACCACATCGTCGAAGCTTCTATAGTTAAGAAAGAAAGCAAAGAGAAGATGAAAACAACTCTACTAATGTGAGTAAATTTCTCATTGAATCCCATTCATTCAAATTCATCCTATAATTAATAAATCCCATGAATTTATCAGATTCTGAATCTGAAGAGTTTAATTGTGACGTAAATAATTCACAAACAATTCGTGACAGGAGTCCTATCAGAACTAACAGAATAAATAGAAATTTTCATAATATCAATCAATCACTAATAATGGCTGATTTACAAAATTATCATCTGAATGCTATCCCTAGTTACGATGGTGATAAAACCACTCTTGCAATATTTATATCTGCATGCGAAAATTTATTAACAACCTTTATAGATCGCAATAATGCTGCGAATCCACGTAATGAATGGTTACTTAGGGTAATCATAGGTAAACTTGAAGGAAGAGCTAAAATATTAGTTGGCAGTCGTGAAGACGCAACAAACTGGCCAAATATAAAAAAATTACTTTTGCAATACTTTGCGGACCAGCGTAATGAGGACTGTTTAGTACGCGACATAATGTGCTTAAAACCAGAACCTCGTGAACAACCCAATCAATTTGGAATGCGAGTGCAAGATGTTCGAAGCTTGCTACAAACTAAATTGCGTTTGACTATCCCTGATGAAAATATCAGAAATGTCAAAAATGAAATTTACGATAATCTAGCCTTACAAACTTTCCTACATGGATTATCAGGACAATTAGGTCTCGCAGTGCGGTTACAAAAACCCATAAACTTAGAACACGCTATGAGCATGGTCATTGAAGAAGAGAACTTCTCTTATGCAGACAAACATTATAAACCTTCAACTAATGTTCCATTTAATAAAAATTGCAATAACTTTGATAGAGCAAAACAACCAATTGCACCACCTAGACAATTCAATAATTTTGTACCCCATTTTGCTAATAACCAAGCAAGCAATATGCCACAATCCCGATCGCTCAATTACGTACCAACAAATCGATTTAACTCAAATAATCAACAACAAAATTTTAACAGACTAGCCCCTCAAACCCCCACAGGTAAAATGTACGCAGGACAAAATAATTTCAATAATGGACCAAATAGAACAGTTCGAAACTTTCACCAATCGAATAATAATTTTAGACCAAATTATAAACCAACTCCTATGCAAACGTCAACCCGTAATATGACACATATAACAAATACCGTACGTCCACAAACAAAATGGATTTCGGAAGAACTTTATCATCAGGAAGTTGAAGACGAAAACGAGACATACATGACACCATATTGCGAAGAATATTCGCAAGAAACTCAAATACAATCAGAAGATTCTCAATTTTATGACACTGACGAACATAGTTTCGAAGTCGAATCGGAAAATTTTCAATTAGACCTCAACCTACCCGATCAACCTTGATACATTTAAATAACGATAATAATCCCCGCTTACCGTTCATAATTATTCCAAATGTTAATCTTAAACTTATGATAGACACCGGATCTATGAAGTCTCTAATAAATAATAACGTTGTAGAAAAATTTTATAGTAATTATAAAAGACAAGAACTCTTTAAAATACAGTCGGTACATCAAGTTAGTAATCATGATACAACAGTAAATATTCCCTTACCGAAAATATTTAATACTGGCGATTTAAAACACAAGTTTTACGTATTTGATGTAAACTCGCAATATCATGGACTCATTGGATTAGATCTACTAAAAAAATTAAAAGCAACACTCGATTTCGACAATAATTTGTTGATAACAGAAAGAACAAAAATTCCAATTCATATTATAAAAGAATCAGAATCCGAAAATAACACCAAATCTTTGAAACATACTCCTATTCAAAATTTTAAAATAACTATCGAACCTCGTACAGAAAGAGTCATAAAAATTCCAGTCAATACAAACAACAAATACGGAGTATTAAATAAAATTACATTTCGACCAGGAGTAGAAGTACCTACCTCTTTAGTTAAAATAGATAATAAATTTGCGACAACTACGGTAACAAATTCTAATAATAATCCTGTTGAAATAATAATACGCGAACCTTTAGAAATTGACGAATACAATGAAATTTCTTGTAATCATACGGAATATGCTAACAATTTTGAAGAACCAATGGATATTGAATATCCATCGGAAATCGAGAATATTCAAACCGAAAATCTTAACTCTTTACGTTTAGATCATATGAATGCCGAGGAAAAACAAGCAATACAAGAACTTTGCGAAGAATATAAAGATATATTCTATTGTGAAAAAATACCTTTATCCTTTACCAACAAAGTAAAACACAAATTACGCTTAACTGACGAAAACCCCATATTTGTAAAATCATACAGGTTACCTCACGTCCATCAAGCAGAAGTACGTAATCAAATCGATACGTTACTTAAACAAGACATCATACAACCTTCATGTTCGCCATGGAGTTGCCCTGTATTGATAGTGCCAAAGAAGACAGACTCCAGCGGTAAAAAGAAATGGCGCATGGCCATTGACTATCGGAAAATTAATGAAAAACTCGTGGAAGATAAATACCCACTTCCAAATATCACAGATATACTGGACGAACTTGGCAAAAGTCAGTATTTCACTACTTTGGACCTTGCCTCTGGCTACCACCAGGTAGAAATGGCACCGGAAGACATCGAAAAAACAGCGTTTAGCACGGAAAATGGCCATTACGAGTTCAAACGTATGCCATTTGGGCTACGTAATGCACCAGCGACGTTTCAACGCATTATGGATAACATCCTCAGAGGAATCCAAAATGAGAAGTGTTTTGTCTATTTAGATGACATAATAATATTCTCAACTTCGTTACAGGAACATTTGACACGTTTGAAAGAAGTATTTGAACGACTACGGAACGCAAATCTAAAGATACAATTAGATAAAAGCGAGTTCCTCAGCAAAGAAGTCGCTTATCTTGGACACGTCATAACATCGGATGGAGTTCAACCAAATCCAGACAAAATTAAGGCTGTAGTACAATATCCACTACCTAAGACCACAAAGGAAATTAAAGGCTTTCTTGGTTTAGTCGGATACTACCGAAAGTTCATAAAGGACTTCGCTAAGCTCACAAAACCCATGACAAGATGCCTAAAGAAAAATGCGAAAATCGAGCAGACTCCAGAGTTCATCGATGCATTTGAAAAATGTAAACAAATTTTGACGAACTATCCAATTTTGCAATACCCGAACTTTGACCAACCGTTTATTCTTACGACGGATGCGTCAAATGTAGCATTAGGTGCTGTGCTTTCCCAAGGAAACATAGGCAGCGATAAACCTGTGTGCTATGCATCGAGAACCCTCAACGAAACGGAACAACGTTATTCAACTATTGAAAAAGAACTCCTAGCAATAGTTTGGGCAACGAAATATTTTCGTCCCTATCTATTCGGCCGAAAGTTCTATGTATATACCGATCACCGCCCGCTTGTGTGGCTGATGAAATTGAAAGAGCCCAATTCCAAGCTTGTACGATGGCGACTAAAACTAGAAGAATTCAACTATGAAATAATATATAAGAAGGGTCGTTATAACACAAACGCTGATTCTCTTTCACGAATATTAATAAATGCTATGACTAAATCTAACCCAAATGACAATGACAAAGACTCAATTATGCCAAATCTCGATGAAGATGAAAATCTATTATCGGAAATAGCAACACTTTCACCCGGTACATTAGACAGAATTCTAGAACAACCCGATTTTGTAATTGATGATACAAGTCTACCTATATCATTATCTGAAATCCCAATGTTAGACACCATTTCCGATAGTTCTCATTCAAATATAAATATCGAACCAAAAAATGGTATCCCAATTTCGGAAGATGCAATTGAAGCAAAACCAAACCAATATTTCATAACAACAGTTTCAATGAATCCTAGAGACGTAAAACATGTCAAAGTAGGTAAAAACAATAAATACTTTATACAGATTTCAAGGAATAATAATGAGGACGAAATTATAAAATTCTTAAAAAATTATACTGCAGCTAATAAAACTTATTATTTTAATTTTGATCAAGAGAAAATGTATAAAGATTTTAGTTCTATATACATAAGATTATTTAATAATAATGCACCTAAAATTATTAGTTGTAAGAAGCATAAGATACCACTTATAGATGACGAAGAAATAACAAATGTTATAAGCAACTATCATACTGGTAAAACCAATCACCGAGGTATCACTGAAACTCTCAAACAAATTACGAACAAATATTACTTTCCTGATATGAAAATTAAAATAGCCACCTTTATAAATAAATGCGAAAAATGCCAAAAGGCAAAATATGACAGGAATCCTCCAAAAATCCCTATAATGTTAACGGAGACGCCAAACAAACCTTTCCAAATTATACATGCTGATACATTCACTATCGAAGGACAAAACTATGTTACTTTAGTAGATGCATTTTCAAAACTAGGACAAGCAATTCCTATAACTTCAAAAAATTCTATCGAGACAGTTAATTCATTTATTACTTACTTTACCTATTATGGCGTACCTGAAACCATAGTAATGGATAACGGATCTGAGTTTAATTCCGAAACAGTTCAACAATTACTAGAGTTACATAAAATAAACATCCACTTCATTACCCCTCGAAATCCACCTTCGAATGGAATAGTTGAGAGATTCCATTGTACTATTATTGAACATATCAGATTAATGCGACAAGAAAAGAATAAAGATCCTATTAAGCAACTAATAAGTTATGCTCTCATAGCATATAATAATACGATACACTCATCGACAGGTTATACACCAATGGAACTTACAATCGGACATGCACAAAACAAAGACATTTATGACTTAGACGATCAAAAGAAAT
This sequence comes from Endomychus coccineus, assembly GCA_958510875.1. Classification (NCBI taxonomy): domain Eukaryota; kingdom Metazoa; phylum Arthropoda; class Insecta; order Coleoptera; family Endomychidae; genus Endomychus; species Endomychus coccineus. The sequence continues at coordinate 203,352,219 of OY294067.1, forward strand.
TATTACAGGAGTACATTCAATCCCACAGAAAAAAGATAGCATTAACTTATGACAAAGTCAAAGAGGAAATTGAACAAGAAAAAATTAGAATCCAAACTAAACGTAATACTAATACGAATGAATCGCAGTTTACTAATGTAGATCAAGTTTATTCTAAATTAGATCGCCGAGGTAAAACTACTCAAAGGTACGAAGGTCCTTTTGACGTGATTAATATAAATGATAAAAATGTAGCTACTTGTTCAAAAGAAGCTAAAACCCGAAAAATACATTTAAGAAATCTGAAACGACCTGTTCTTGTTCCAGATGGCTCGCCATCCTTACAACAGAACACACCTACGGACAAGAAATCGAATTCTCCAAAATAACCGAAAATCCGGGACTACTACCTATAAAATTAGGTAATGTCCAAAACACTATTGATTATTGGACTTTAATTAAGATAGTAGATTTAGAACCATTAGAGAATAGTTTTAATTATCTATATGAACAAACTCTTAGAGTAGAAAATATTATGAATGAAACACAACATGGGCCAACGTACAGAAAAGAAATAAATAATTATCAGCACCTATTAGAATATCAAGTAACGGAAACTAGCAAAAAGCTTACTCAACTCATTCCTTCAGATAATAAAAGAATTAAACGAGGACTCATAAACGGTTTAGGATCGGTTTTCAAAGCAATTACCGGTAATTTAGATCAAGAAGATGCAAGAAGGTATGACAACGCAATTGAACAACTTACAAATTCCCAAATTAAAATGAAAACATTAGTTGAAGAACAAATCAGTATCGCTCAAAGCGCTATGCAGAAATTTGAAGAGGCTACAAATAAAATTATTATCAATCAGGTTAAATTAGACCAACAATTTCAGTACGTAACATCATGTATGGAACAGATGCAATTACAAGTAGATAAGCTCGAGGACGCACTAGTATTTCAAATGCTTATTGTTCAAATGATATCCGCAATAAATGCTATTAATGACATATTAGAAACTATAGTGAATGCCGTAACGTTTTCAAAACTTAAAACATTTCACCCTTCCATATTGGAAACGGAAGACTTACTTTACGAATTAACCGAAATCTCAAATTCACAACAAAAGCTTAAATTACCTTACGAAGTTAGTTCTGATACGATTCAATTGTATGAAAAAATTGTGACAGTAAAAAGTTACTATCAAGAGAGACAAATAATCTTTATAATTGAGATACCAATTGTAGAAAACATTCCGTATAACTATTACCACCTCTACTCACTTCCTACAAAAACATCCTCACTTAATTATCATGTAATAATTCCTCAACATAAATACCTATCCATCAATGAGAAATATTACGCTTTATCTAATGAAAAATGCATTGAAGCTACCACTAATGAATTCCTGTGTGAAGCCCAAAATATCAACGAAATCAGCAGCCATAGCCCCTGTGAAATTCAACTACTTCAATTCACTAACCACTATAGCGATTGTAAACAACATGAGGTCGAGATAAATCAGGAAAAACTACAAAAAATTGGAACAAATCAATGGTTAGCAGTATTTCCAAACGAAACTACAGTTGCCAGCTTGTGTAACCACAACAGAGACAAGAAGACCGTCCTTGGAAATTATATTATCAAAATACCAGAAAACTGTCAATTACTAGTACGAGAGAGAATCTTCAAAACATACCAAAATACTATAAAAATTATAAAACCAATAGAGTTGCCTAACATCGAAATTCCTGATCTTCAATTAAATCACGATCATCAAGCATTACCACCACTTCGACTCGAATCCATCAATCTAGATGAAATACAACCACTAGTGAATCAATTGGAACATACCAAACAAAAACTTAAAGAAATGGAAATTCCACAATTCCATACTACCACCAGTGTCTGGACAATCATACTGTATATTATTCTTATATTATTCATTACATTCACATGCTGGAAATATCGAGCCAAGATAAGAAGAAATTCAAAGAAATCTGCTCCAGTAGAGATTCCGTTACACGAGATAACATTGAAAAATTAGAAGCACCCAATTTTTCCACTTAAGATGGGAGGTGTTACATCGCCTACAAGTGATGATTCTCCGTAATACGATAGACTTTATCATTGCTGACATTACTTTTATATGCCAACACATAATGTACTTTAATATAATAATTCATTCTATTTCTCTACTTCGCCTTGTGTAGATGTTTTAGTTTCACACATTAATAATTTTGTATTAATTCAAATAAAGTTTTTTTAAAAAGCTTTTCGTTATACCACGACATATAACTCGCGCCTATGGCGCATGCGTCTATATACGTAGCACCAATAAAAATGGTGATGTATTTGTCAACTTGTTGTGTAGCAAAAGTAAAGTGGCTCCTATAAAAACTTTGCTTACTATACCTAAGCTGGAACTATCTGCTGCACTATTATTAGCTCGTTTGATTAACAAGGTCAAAAGGTCATTGAATATAGAGTTCAACAAGTACGTGTTTTGGTCAGATTCAACAATTGCTATTGCTTGGATAAATACTAGTCCCAATCTTCTTAAAATATTTGTGGCCAACCGGGTATCAGAAATCCAGAATTTAACTGAGAATCATCACTGGAGATATGTCCCAACACAAGACAATCCAGCGGATCATGTATCGAGAGGGTTGTACCCTAGTCAAATTCTTACTAGTGAGTGCTGGTGGCAGGGTCCTTCATGGTTAAAGCTAGACCCTAGTCATTGGCCTCAACTTAACTATGCCCTAGACAGTATTCCAGAACTAAAATCCAAAAATCATCAAAGTTTTGCGGTTCAAGATGCTAGTTTCCAATTTCCGTTTCATAGATTTTCTAGTTATTCTCGAATGCAGCGAGTTATGGCTTACATATTAAGGTTTAGTCAGAATTGTTTAAAACCTCGGACTGAAAGGCAATCTAGCAGTTTAACCTTGAAAGAATTGAACCAGGCTACTATTCATATGGTTAAGATAGTCCAGCAGAATTCTTTTTCCAAGGAGTATCAAAATTTACTACGTAAAATACCATTAGGCAAACAAAGCAAGTTACAAATGCTTAGTTCATTTCTTGACAACCAGCAAATTATACGAGTAGGAGGACGTCTAAGAAACTCAGACTATCCTCTAGAGAGAAAACACCCTTTTATTTTACCGTCTAGACATATCTTTACAAAATTATTGTTTCAATATCTTCATAAAGTTATGTTGCATTGCGGTCCTCAGCTACTACTATATACCGTACGTCAACTATATTGGCCGATAGACGGTCGCAATCTTGCTAGATTCACAGTTAAAAATTGTGTTCGATGTTTTAGGTTTAATCCGCAATTTGTACAACCTGTTATGGGAGATCTACCTCGCGATAGAGTCATGCCTTCCAGTCCCTTTAGTATTTCTGGTCTCGATTATGCTGGACCATTTTTAATAAGTGATAGAAAGGGTCGCGGTAATAGAATTTCTAAATGCTGGGTCGGTTTATTTATATGTTTTTCCACAAAATGCATTCATTTGGAGTTAATATCAAGTTTGTCAACTGACGCATTCATACAAGCTCTGCGTCGATTTGTTTCTAGAAGGGGAAAACCCTCCAAGATATTTTCCGATAATGGGACTAACTTTGTCGGTGCCCAACGAGAGTTGTTTAATTTCCTAAAATCTAGTAGCAATAGTCTTACTTCCACCTCAATAACGGAGAACATTGATTGGCAGTTTATACCACCCTATAGTCCACATTTTGGGGGACTATGGGAGGCTGGTATAAAAAGTATAAAACATCATTTGAAACGAGTCCTAGCAAATGCACACCTTACATTTGAGGAGTTTGCTACAACGTTAGCACAGGTAGAAGCTGTAGTTAATTCACGTCCGTTGTGTCCACTTTCGTCCGATCCCAATGACTTCCTCTCCCTCTCTCCTGCTCACTTCCTAATTGGAAGACCATTAGTAACCATACCAGATGAAAATGTGATGGATTTGAAGATGAATCGGCTAGATCGCTTTCAACTACTGCAACGTCTCAGTCAGCATTTTTGGCAACGTTGGCAGTCCGACTATTTAACAGAACTACAAATTAGGTCGAAATGGCGGGATTCAAGAAACGAACTCAAGCTAGATTCCTTAGTTTTGATAAAGGAAGATCAAACCAGACCAACTGATTGGAAACTAGGTCGTGTTATCCAACTTATACGAGGTCAAGATGGTATTGCTCGCATAGCTCTCGTTAAAACAGTTAATGGAGAAATTAAGAGAAGTTGTAATCGTTTGGCTCCTCTCCCAGTTAATGCTTGAAATTCCCCAGTGATTTCAAGGCCGGGGGCATGTTGGCGCTATCTACTCATCTGTGCAACATGCGCTATCTACTCTTCTGTGCAACGTTTTAAGTTTGACAACGTCGGTAGTTGAGCAACAGGAAGCATCATGGCGGCAACTAGCATAACTAACAGTCTGCGTTGTTTACTACATTATAAATTTGTATTTGTACCAGTTCAAATTAGTTGTGAATTGTAAATAAACCTGTTAAAATGTTCAACAATTTCTATTTGATGCTGTCATACTCAACACAAAGTCCCAAATAATATAAACATAAGACAACATAATGAGAACATTAAATAAATTCATTACCAGTAACCAAATTAATACTTTCACGGAACAAATAATAGCAAACAGAAACAGAATAGAAAATGCAAAATAGTTTTCAACTTGGAAAATATATTTAAAATGTAAACGTTAGGAGGAATATCATACATAAAAGTACATGGTGTTCATAGGTGCATGGATGATAAGGAAATGCCATAGTTTCTCTAGAGCGAATAGGATGACTTGGCATATGGAATCAGATGATTTAACTGAATTATTTAATACTTCGTGGGCATAAGTAATCATTATAATATTCCGACGAGATTTTAATGTTTAAAGAAAAAATACTTCTTTCTTTTCATTTTAAATAGTAAATAACTTACAAATCTTTCTTGAACTCGCTCAATACGATTTACCTAAATCTCATAGTGAGAGTTCCAAATCATACTACAGTACTCAGGGATACGAAGTACCAAAACATTTAACTGATAATATTATGCAATTTATATCATAAAAAACAGGAGTTTGTCTCTTAATGATATCACACATTTAGTTTAATGTTAATTATTACTCTGTACTTGAAAGCTATTTAATAGGATTCCTAAATAATGAAAGCTCATTATTATGTCATTGAATGTATTGTTGGAATTAAATATACATAAAATGATTGGTATGAATGGTACGTACCGTAGTGTACCATCATATTCCATCTGAACGAGTTTATTTACTTTTTTCATTCAATATTTATGATAGAAATATTGAAGTCACAGCTTTTGAAAGCAAACTCCCGAAGCTTCAGAATGTTTACGCAAGATAACTCACATAGCTATAGCTGCAATACATTGAATTCTTACAGAAAGCAGTATACTCACTTCATCATACCTATATCTCACATATGAAATTATTTGCAATGATTATATCAAAATGCTTATAAGAATACATGTAATTAATTATAACTTCTAGTGTTGAATCATTAATTGGGAATGGATAGATTTGTGGTGAAACATTTTTATTTTTGTTGCCGCTCGACAATGAAGTTACGATCGATAGGGAGATTTGAAACAGCTTCCTCGCGGACCGAAGTTTGTGAAGGGAATAGCTTTATTGCATCCTAACGCTTCGAAGCACTTACAACACTGCTTGTAATTTAGTTTAATTTATTTGATTTTGAGGATAAGGAAATGTTAACAGATTTCCCATTGAGAATTCGATTACTCGTTGGAAACATTTTAGATGATTATCATGCACTAATGTAATAATGAGAATCATCACCAAAACGATATTTACTATTTGTTGAATTATTGGTTGATGCACAAATAAATACTCCGATTGCCTGCTGGTGAAGAATTCTATATACCTCAATTTTTTTGTCTTGTTATAAGAACATTGGAGATTTGTTACATTATATCTTCAGTATTTTCGTAGATATTTGCAGATATCAAAATTCTAGGACCAAATTATGCAATCTGGGTATTATAAGATCGTTTCTCTGGTTCGCAAGAATTATTCATTTAACGAAAGTGGTCATGTTGTTATGTGTCACTGCCATTGAAATATTGGATTATTCTTGACAAAAACATATTACGGTCATCCCAATTGGATCAAGATCTGGTTAAGAACATACAGGTATTAGCTCTATACCGCAGTCCTATTATGTTGCCATATACAGGGATCGCTAAAATGAATCAACCAATTTAAACAGTTTATACAAATGTATTAACTTGAACAATAAAACGAATTGATATTTATTTTTGAATTAGAAATATGGTAGTTATTATGATTTAGATATAGTAAATGATCGCCATTGTTCTCAATACATTCTTCTGATTGTATAGCGAATTTTTGCATAACATTTTGAAGAATAGTTGATTTCATTCCTAATATTCAATTTCAAATCTCTTGAATTTATGGATTTATTGCTGGCCATAGAATCTACCTTTTCTTGAAATGAGTGTTTGGAAAGGATTCTCTTAAAATGTCCATGATTATTCTCGCCGTATGACTTGTTACCCCATCTTGCTGAAACCTATTCCTATTTCATTTTTAATTTGGATTAAGAAGAATGTCTGCAGCGTTTGAACATAGCGCGCCATTCTCTTCCAAGGAATAGGGCCCAATCATTTTGGTTATTGAATTCAATCAATTTCTCAACACCACATTCACGATGTGGGGTAGACCAGCTCTGCATTTTGACAACTGTCAACAATTCTTACAACATTTCCAAGGCCTACTTTTCCATTTAAAACTATTTTCATTCAAAATAATCGAATCGTTTTTGTGTTATTAGTGAAATAAAATGGGTAATACATTTTGCCGTACCCTATAATTTGATTGAACAAAGATCAAAATGAGGGCAGGCAGGTTCAGTCATTGATTGAGTTCATTTCCGTCCGTTGCAACAAGACTCAGTTCAGCAGGACTGGGGCAGCGTCAGAAGCGAAAATACTGCTCAGACTAATGTATCATATGGCTTAAGGAGGTATTTACGTACTATGCCGACGCATTTCACCCTAAGTGGAGCCAGTGCTGGACATTTGGCTGAGATGTGAGAGGCAATTTCATCCGTCTCTCCGCATTTGCTATAACCAGGGTCTTCAACAACGAACATTGAGTGCTGTCTGTTTTATGCCTCTTCTGCTTATGAGAAGATGAGGATTTTCGAGTGTTTTGGCGAGCGCTTCTCGTATTGTGAAGTAATTTACACTAGACGGAAAAGCAATTTTATATTTTATAAAACGATTTATAAAAACCTGTTCCCCTGGGAAGACATCATCTTAGATCGAGTTTTTAGATTTCGCGTGTAGCCAGACTGAGGTTGGTTTTCTAGACAAAGTTCTCGAAATAATTAGTCGCTTCGCACATCTACTTACTGAGGAATGAGGTCAACGGATGTTAATAAAAGCTGTAATAGTGTTTGGAATTAAATTGAATGTTGATAAGTCAAGCAATACGTTAACTTCGTATAACGATTAATAAATCACGTTTTTCTGCCAAGCTTTGTGAATCATACACATATACCATATTTATGAGATCAAATCTATGTTATATTCAGTATATGGATCATTATGAGCATGACGTTTGTGTGATGAAACAATATTCGCTATTCATTTGTGAATTTGAATCATTCACGAATCAATTTGAAATTTGTTTGAATATATCGGCTTCTTCTGAATCTGGTCAATGTGTGCTCTCAAACAATTATGTAAGATTTTATGCGCACACATCGATTATATTATACTATAGTGATCAAATCAACTTACCATGAACTTGAAGTATAATTGGATCACTGAGTTCATGTCTCTCTTCTCCTTTTATTATGTTCGTGACTTTGCAACGATATTCTCCTTGATAATCATATGTGACATTCGCTATATATAATTTTGCATCTCTGCCTCTTTCAACCAGCATTTCTGAAGGCATTGGTAGTTTTTGTAACCATTGGTAAGTAGGTGGTGGATTTCCTTCGCCCATACATTCCAAGGACATTGAGGTAAATAACACTGCAGTTTTCACACGTTCTCGACCGATGCTTACAATTCTTGGAGGATCTGGAAAATAATATATTTAACATAATTTATATGATAATACCGCAGGAAGTAAATTGTGAGAGATAACATTTTACGAATTATTTTATAATCGATATCCAATGGAATTATATGTAGATAAATATTGTTTCTAATTAATTATGAATTTTCTTTTATCTTAATGTAATCTAATCCAATGCCATATGTCATTTAATAGAAAAATCTATTACGTTAAAGGAAATTAATATCAGATTTTTTGCAGTAAATCAGTTGTGGAAAATATTATAAAGTAGATTATCTATTTTATGTTATGATATTGCCAGTGGTAATACCTGAAGTACATATTCAAGAAATGTATTAATATAATATGAGAAACATCGCAAAAAAAAATTGAAAAACTGACCAAGTTACTAGGTACCTCCTATTTCAGAAAATAATAACCCAATATGCAGAATTTTCAGGAATGATTTCATTTTATAAATTCAACTTGCTACCATTCCTCACCGTCAACTATAGGAGGCACATCTGATATGTGGAAAAAAGCTTCATTCTGAAGGATCAAAATAATTAAAATACTTCACATCAAGATAATCCAACCTATCAAGTCCTGAAAACCGTCTTCGGCTACTTGTAATAACTTAGCATCTTTGAGTTAAATTTAATCAGTAGAAGAAAATCGAAACAATTCTACAACTGTAGCTGTATGTTTCCGAAGATTCGGAAAGCAGTAATGAAAAGAAATGTAATCTCAAAATATGAACCACTATTTGCAGTTACAATTGAACCAATGGAAACCTCACTGTGGAAAGTGAAAGGTAGGTATTTGTTGAAGCTTACTGAAATTGAAAAATGAACACAGATTTAAGATTATTCGATAATGTTACGGAGACTGTAATAACAATACATTATCAAATGAATGTACCAAAAATACAATTTCGATACTGGAAAAGCTAAAAAATAATTTCGGTAAATAAAATGCCTCTTAGATAGGTAAACGATATCCTATTGAAAATAACTAATTCTGACTGGAAAGACGCATATTCTAACTCTCTTCTGAATAACTACTTCGTTACAAGTATCAAAGTTGTGTCTACCCCAGTTTCTTTCACCTGTTACTATTATCATCAAAGTATTCACCTTGATATTCTTTATTTTCAGCTTAGAACTTCTTAGGCTGCTGTATCGCAAGAAGATCAACAATCAAATCTATTCATATTCTGTTCCCATATTCCATCACAATTCGAATTGATACATATTATCACTCACTAAAATTGATGATATTACAATCTAACCCCAATCCAAAAAGTAAATTATTACATTCACTATATTGTCGTTCTTGTATTCTCTCTATTTTTAGAGTGTAATCTATCTACCTGGTCTTTGAATGCATTAAGATTTTGAAACCAAAATAATCAATTAAAATCCGCACAAGAAGCTAATAGGAAAATGGAGCGATGATAAACATGCTTGGTGGTCGTCCTAAACCAACACGGCGCGGCGCGTTCAGTTATCAAATTAGTTTGCCTAATTAACGAACGAATTACATCCGAACTGCAGATTTACTAATCTCCAAAGTTTGTTGGATTGCTTCAGAATTCGTGTAAGATTATGAACACTACATCTGGCACTGTAGCTGCAGAATTTCATCTATTTAGCACTCAACTAGCCGCTATATGTTGAACAAATGTAACAGATTGTAATTGTTGTCAATCCAACCTTATATAGATAGAGTTTGTGAGATGTGTGAGGTCGAATCGATATTATTGTGATACGATTGGATTAGAATAAGTTGTAAATACGAAGTGACGTGTGGCTGCATTGATTGTCCAGTATCAGCAGAACTGGACCTTGTTCTATACGTTTTGTAAATTTATGAATATGTTGCAACTAGCTATAAAAGATATCTTCATCAGTCCAACCGTTGTCCGACACTCTATAAATAGCTCCTTCATGTCTATTATTTGTCAGTAAGTGAGTAAATCTCTTGCCTCGCTCCCAGCTGGCTACTGATTCTACTTGTTTTTGTCCTTCTAACAAAGTATATAGTGGGGTCATTTATCGCTGAGGCAGCATAAAAAGCTGAGGAAGAACTTGGTCTCGATTTTCAGATCAGTCGAGAAGGCCGACTAGAGGGCAACCTCGAGTTCCAACCTTCTCGCCTGAAAGCCCAGATAAATGCCGCGGAACAAGGTCTTATTGCCAATCATAGTAAAACTCTAGCCTACAATTCTTACTTCAAAACGACTGAGCTTCAGATGAATGTACGTGAATAGTTGATCTATGGTAGGGCTCCGAATTGCATTGTGTTCATCAATGATCTACTATTCTTTCAGAGGTTTATATTTACAAAAATATAAAAATCTGACTGGACCGAAGTAGTGTAATTGGTAAGCACCCTGGACTAAACATCCAGTAATGTGGGTTCGAATTCCGCCTATAGTTCAATGTTTTACGTTTATTTATCTTTATAATCCTAAGTTGAATTATTTAAGTTTCAAGAATATCTGTCACAAAATGAATCGAACTATTCAGGATAGACACTGGTATTGCAAATCCAACTTATGTCTGTGCAAGCCGGCTATATGACTATAGTAATCACTCATTTATATCGAAATGATCATCCGTAAAATTCGCAACGTATTTATAAACATCTGTATCAGAACCCAATCCGAAAAAAGATTTTGATTACTCCTACTTACTTCTTAACAATAAGATTATTGCGTAATCGAAGAAGATTCTGGAGTATAAGACGTGTATTTTCAAACTAACGAGCCAAGAACAATCTGTCAACTTCATCTTCTCAGGGGTCTGATAGATGAACCGTCAAATCACCCACCATCATGATAACCTCAAGAGGAGAATCACAAATTACCAGCTACTGTCCACAGAGACCATGCATTCCTTTAAAGACGCCAATGTAATGCGTTTACAACGCTTTTAAATAAATATAAGTTACGTCATCCACACGCTTAGCAATAATATTTATTTGGAACACAATGGAGTTCAGCACGGAGGAGGTAATAAATCGATAGCTACTGAATCTGAAAACAGGAGGAAGATTATATTATAGACAATACAACGCGGAGATCAAACATGTCGACGGAAATGAAATATCTGAATATTGTGTAATCTAGGAGTATAGGTCAGATAATTTAATACCCATGAACATGCCATCATGAGAGAGTAGAGGTGAGGTAGCGAAGTAGACAAAACTAATGTTCATGTACGAGTATGCTAGAGTTGAAAATGCATCTGAGAGGAAACCATTCTGCAAACAAACAAACTAACCGATTAACCAGATAATTAATTTGCAAATTGAAGTAAATGTAGGTACTAATCTTACCATTGTTAAATTACTAGTAGAAGCAAGTCAATACTTATTGATGTTCTATTTTTATGTCTGTTGGTTAGAAGACTTGGTGAAATAAATAGTGGGTAACTTTTTTTTTCGTATATTATGACATGTTTCTCTCGAATATGGTTCAAATTGAATAGCAGCTTCACAAGAAAGAGTCTCTGCGATGTATTCAAATGGTCTATATAATCTTAGTGTGAAGAACATACAGTAAGGGTACTTCGATTGGTAGTAAAAATCCGGAGCACTCCGGGTTAAATAATATTTCTGTCAAAAGTATCAACCTCATCATCACAAATCACAATATTGAATTATTGAATCTGTTCCAACATTCCAACACTCAACACTCCTCACACCAACTGTTCCAAACTCGTACTTCCGAGCTACATTAGACGCAGTGGCGGCTCGTGAACTTTTTAAGAGAGGAGGCTGGACATAAAACGTTCTTGTGAAAATATACTCTATTCAGCCAATAAATTTAACCTTTGCACAGCGACCGTACCAGCTACTTCAGTGACAAAATTTATTGTTGCCAAGCAAGAACCAACGTGGAGGTGTAGAGTTTCTCTTGGCGAATATTTTTTTGTTCGTTTCTTTTTTCTTTGGATTTTTGATATTTCTATTTTTTTTGAAATTTTTCATATTTTGTTTTTTTTTTATTATTTTTATTAACTTTTTTTATATATTAACGGAATTCTACGGTCTTTAGTTTGCGAAAAATGATCAATAATATTATCATAAAATGTATCATTTTGTTTTAAGTGTTTTACTAAATCTTTTTCAATAGATATCAAACTAACATTGTATAAACGATTTTGGCCCATTGTATTTCGCATGTAAGTTTCAATTCGTTTGAGAGTAGAAAATGATCTCTCCACCGATGCCGACGTGACAGGAATGGTGACTGTCAAACAAAGTAGTTTATAAAACTGAGGTAAAACTTGTTGCAAATTATTGTCTATCATATATTTTATCATATCGGCGTGAATGTCGTACTGGCCTAAAATATCTTTATCCGAGTAGGTATATAACCAATAATTCATTGTGCAGTGCTATTTTATCAAAAAATTTATATTTTAGAACTAAGTTATCTGAAAGTGTATTGGGAAACTCTTTTGAAAAAGATTCGAAAAATCTTCTATTCGTCAAGTAGAAAAACTTCAGTTCATGTAAATCGGAAAATCGAATCTCAATTTGACCTTTAATAGTATCTAAAATTTCATAAAAAAAGTTGTTTATAATGTAGTTTCTTGTCTACCAAATTATATGTTTTCCTCCTCTAACAATATTCTGTTTACCGGTTAATTTGAACTTAATACTCGATGTGATATGTTCCTGCGATTTTTCATGTCTATCTATACCATGAGCTAAATTTTTCAAATCATCATAACCCGAGTGCCCCCAACATGAAGTTGTATCAGATGTAAATAGCAAGCAATATAATTTATTGCGTATTTCGATTTTGAAACATACCTGTCATCGTCACCACTAATCCTTTCAAATCCGGTAAAGGCCGTTTATTTTTAACAAAACACTCTTCTATCATATGTTAATTCACTAAATGGATTTTCTAAGAACCCAGCAACTAAGTCACTCATCATTTTAACGTTCACATATTAGATAAATTATAACTTAACTACTTAACCTTACTTCGCCTCGCGGTACAAAAACAAGAACTAACGGAAGACGACACGTGTCGCATTCTTCTAGTGAAAGGGCGGTAGCAAGTAATCGTATTTCATGTGACCGACGATTCCGTACGAGAAGCTAGTCTCCATAGGGTGTTGCCATATTCGCTCTTTTACCCTATCTAGCAATTGAACTGCTTGGAAAACGGCAACTGTGTTGACCGCACGTATTTAGCGTTTGAGATATATAGAGAATCTAGCCTCTGGCCACTGTTGCCAGATTAAAAATAACTACTTAGAACGGGGTAATTAATTGTAAAATTTAAAGAATTATCAGAGAAACAGGAAATAAAATGGAGAATGATCATTAAGATAAATTGGTGAGGAGGCTGAGCCTCCTTAGCCTCCTTCGAGGAGCCGCCACTGCATTAGAGTGAACAAGTTTTCAGATTTATATCTTGATATTTCCTGCATATTTGGGTTTTACTTGTTTCCAATTGTCAATAGTTTTAGTTCAGTATCTTCATCAAAGTGAAATTTTTCTTAACTTATTTCGAGAAAACGGATCTTCAAAGATGGTACTGTAACATTCTTGGCAAGATTCTAGCACTAAAACTGTGAGAACGATAACAGTTGGTGGCACCATGTATATTGTATTGCATGCTTGTTATACAGCAGGTTTATTTCTTTTGCCAAATTAATATTTTCTGAAGGATGTCGATCATCATATGAAATTGTATTAAAAGAAAACATTGGTTGGAATTTCAACTGTTAGTGAATTTAAGAGGATCCTTCATCATCGTTATGGATAATACTTATTATCACAGTTTGTATTGATAGTACTGCGGCTATTCAAATTGTTCGAGTTAGATGCAATTTCGACTTATAGCAAGGTAGACTTAGAGAGACTAAATAAATATACAAATTTTGAGCATTTTATTTTTTGAAAACCTAATTATTTTTAATATAATACACATCTATATTTACAAGTTAGGTAGTATGAATTAATAGACATTATTTTCAATTAATCAAATAATATTGGATTTTCAGTTGAACATAAAGTATTCCCAATATGATAAACATCACAATGAAGAATACAAATTGCAATACAACCAAACGCACAACTACCACATGGATGCATCTCATATCTCTCGATATGATGTAATGCCCTGAATTGGAAACTACTTGAATCTCTGGTTATGACGTAATAGGTTAGATTAAAACAGGCCGTATATCATATTACTCGATACGATTAGTCGAACTCACGGTCGTACATACAGGTCTGGGAACTCGTATGTTTGACATAGGTCTCTTACGCGTCGCCAAACTCGTAGTCCCTCGCTCAGCCACTAGCTAGCGCTTGGATCGAAGTTGTAAAACGATTTCTTTCCGGAATCTCAAGCAGTGTTACTGGATATTCTGATTTGAGGGAGAAGTAGAACTGTTACTCTTGTCAAAATGTAACTTCCCCTTTTTCGCACACACAAAAGATCCCGTTAAAACGATTTCTTTTCGGAATCGCAAGCATCCACTTTTTTCGCATTACCGCATCTTTCGGCACTTTAAAAACAGAAGTTTCTTGCTTTACACTTTTGTACCCCGTTTTGAATTTCGGCGCATTGCACGGTTTCGTAATTTGTTTCTAAGAACGCCGGTATTCCTTGTGTTTACAAGTCAAGAATGACAGTTGTCAGAGAACACTCTTCGACTACTGCGCCACCCTTTTTGGTACTACGCGACAGTTGACGCTCAGCGGAGTCACTTCTCACATAGGAAACAGCCTCGAGTTCCCAGACCTGTATGCACTACCGTGATCGAACTCGTTCATTGAAGATTGTAACACTATGTTACATATTTTTATAACGACTATCGTGAAGTAGGTCGGTCGCATTATCACATATTGATTAGTTCCCATGCAACGATTTATGACAATAGGAAGTTGTGGTTTAGAGTAATGGAAAGGACGGAAATTGGTTTTTAGTTTTTTTGGAGATGTAACTTGGCAGAAAAGAACGAAAGGTCGTAGAGGTTACTCGTTGTAAGTCACTTGGGTAGAAGAATATACTAGTTTAACAACTGGAACCTTATTTAGAGGGATTTATTCTCCCAAGGTATTAAATGCTGTTTGTTTGGCAATTTATAATTTCACTAGTTTGGTAAGCAGACAGCAGACCATAAAATTGGGATGATTGGACCTACACGTGTTCCTAGGACAGCCCAAAATCATAATGTTCTTAACTTTGGAAACTCTTTTTCGTTATAAAAGGTAACTATATCTAATTGATTTTTGTTTCACTCTATTTGATAACTTGCCCTATAATTTTCACCAGTAATGATTCTTATGAAATAAATATTCTTTTATAACCTAGGAATCTGTCAGGGTGTGAGAAATAGGATGATTATCTGAACTAAGTTATATTACCTACGGTTCAATATTGTGGATGTTAGGAGTTTATTAGATTCATTTTTGTTGTATTTCATTTCTACAAGAGTATGTCATTCCCAAGAGAACTAGAAGTGAATATACTTGCGAATTGTTTAATAACGGGCTGAGTTAGTTACCCGGTGAAGAACAGTTGTGCTTAGGTTTGTATATTATTTTTAGGGTTTTCCCTTTCTGTTTTTTTTTATTGGACATCAGTTATTCTGGAAGTTTAACATGTTATAGATATTGTTTTATCTGTGGTTCTAATGTTAACAAGTCGACTTGGTAAGAACATCTAGATATAAGTTTTGGAATTGATTTAACTTGTAAAGCAAACAAATCCAAATGAGTTATATTTCGTAATCAGGATTATTTTTGTGTTAATTTTTTATGTTAAATACAACCTCCTACCATTATTTTGTAACGGTAGTGTTTCAATTACTCACCTATTACAACCTTTTCTTCATATTCGTCCGTTTATCCAAGCATAGTTGAGAGTAATTAAGCAAAATTAATCATACAAAACGGACTGGCGCCCCTTTGATCTTTTATGATAATTTATATTGAACTCCAAGACACAGTACAGTGTATTTCGAAGTTGGCGAACCACCTCTCTTGAGCAGCCCGGGTTATTTATGTAATTTGAGATTGAGATATACGATACAAAGGAAAATTACACAACAATCGCTTACGCTTTTCGCTATTTCTTATACTTTTCGAATCCATAGCTACAGAAAATGCACGCCGATTGTCCTTTCTAATGAGAAGCTATTCCATTAACATTGAACGAGTACGGTATTATAATTACACAGGTAACTTAACTGAAATGTTGTGGGAAACACCCCAGCACTCTTCTAGCTGCTCGCCAGTTATATGTATTGCACCTTGAGATTGGCAAAACTGTTGTTCCTAGGAGCCATATCAACTGGTATTATTATTTCGAAATGACAGGTTCTAAGTAGCAGCTGATATTTTATATATACCTATATAATATATAAATACCACTCACGGATTAACTCACTGACCGCTCATCACGAAACCTCCGGAACTATGAAGTGAACAGACTTGGAATTTGGCAGATATGTTCCTTACATGTTCTTAGGCATCCACTAAGAACGGATTTTTCGAAACTCAATTCGAAACGGGGTAAAAGGAATTCGATCTTATTTGGCGCTTGTGACTCCCAAAGTAATCACGTACAATTTACATGAAAACTACATCCGTAGATCAATGGATCATTACCACAGTTCATACTGTCTATGCAATGACAGACACAGATACATAACCTATCAGCTAGACAGACGGATTGACCATGTTTTTCAACATAAAAGTTGATTTTTCTCGAAAACATTTAACTTTAGAGCTTATGACCACGAGTACTTTTTTTTTGTAGAAAACATTGGCGGTTCAAATAGTTGTCTCAAAACCGTACTTTTTTCAGTGACGTAGAAGTTGGGGGGAAAAACAACCACTACCCCTTCAA
Source organism: Endomychus coccineus (assembly GCA_958510875.1). Taxonomy (NCBI): domain Eukaryota; kingdom Metazoa; phylum Arthropoda; class Insecta; order Coleoptera; family Endomychidae; genus Endomychus; species Endomychus coccineus. The sequence continues at coordinate 203,369,211 of OY294067.1, forward strand.
AATCTTCACCAATTATGACTAAAAAACTATTTTTTATCGCACAGAACATAGCTTACTATGAGTAGAAAATGCTCACAAAAGTTGGTTTCTGTCCGATAAACGGATATATTCGGAAAAAACGAAATTTTTTTTTCAATTTCAACGAAAACGAAGCCTTCTACGACATATGTTTATGGGAACTTTTCCTCTTGAAAACATCTGTTATATCTCCTGTTTCAGTTTGTCTACAAAAAACTAACTCACACTGTATACAGGGTGACATAGAAAAAAGTACCATGCATAGTGTCTAGATGACACTAAAATAAGAAAAAAAGTTCCTATTAACATATATACTCAGACGCTTAGTTTTTGAGATAAAGGGTGTTGAAGTTGAAACAAAAATTTCGTTTTTTGCAAATATCTCCGGAACCGTTCATCGTACAGAAAACGTATCTCGCGAACATTTCCTACTCATAGCAACCTATGTTCTGTGCGATGGAAATTTTTTTTTAGTCATAATTGGTGAAGATTTTGAAGGGATAGTGCATGTTTTTCTCTACAACTTCTACGCCACTGGAAGAAATACGGTTTTGAGACAACCATTTGAACTGCCAATGTTTTCCACACTGAAAAGATACTCCTGGTTATAAGCTCTAAAGTGGACCGTTTTCGAGGAAAATCAACTTTTATGTTGAAAAACATGGTCAATTCTTTGGTTTTGTTACTTGTTCAAACGTTTGAATAATTTTTATTTAATTAGCAAGAATTTACCATGTTTTTCAATATAAAAGTTGATTTTTCTAGAAAACGGTCAATTTTAGAGTACCTTTTCTGTGTAGAAAACATTGGCGGTTCAAATAGTTGTCCAAAAACCGTTCTATTTCCAGTGGCGTAGAAGTTGGGGAGAAAAACACCCACTACCCCTTCAAAATCTTCACCGATCATGACTAAAGAGAAAAATTTTATATCGCACGGAAAATAGCTTACTATGTAAAAGATGCTTGCAAAAGCTGTTTTCTGTACGATGAACGGTTCCGGAGATATTTGCGAAAAACGAAATTTTTTTATCAATTTCAAGCTCAATAAACATGTAAAAGACACTAACCATACATTCGACTACAACAATACAAGAATTTTAAATATTGAAACCAACGACAACAAACGTTTGATATTGGAATCTATTCAAATTAAAAAGAACAAATGTGTAAATGACAAAATAGATTCCAATCTTTCGAAACTTTATAATAATCTAATTCAAACTTAACAAAATTTTATTAGTTTGAAGTGCCACTTTCCACTTGTCTAATTAAAATTCAACCTAAAAAATATAAAGTATTATTTAATTATGAAACTATGAGTAACAATTTTGAGGTTAAATTCCATAGAATTATCTTAAACTTGAATAGTTGATTATGATAGATCGGAAGTGTTTATCATAGAATAACTAATTCATACAATAATCATAGATATTTATAATTGTACAATCTTAAAATATCTTGTATTTAATCAAATTCAATCCATTTCAAATTGTAATTAGCCATACATTACTCTTTCACACACAACCGGTCCAATGTTTTCTGCAGTTTTAATTGGATCTTGAAACACAAGTCGGCTGCAGACGCATTTCATTAATCGAAATCATCTATTCTTTTCTAAATTACATGGAAACACTAATTCATATTTTGATAAAGACAATGAACATTGTCGAAACGTCAAACAGAATTTTTATTTCATTTTCAGTATATATACGAACCAATATACCAAGAAAACATACAATATATATATATATATATATATATATATATATATATATATATATATATAACTTAAGAGATATAGAATTAAATTTTCTGAATTATGAAGATAACTTAGATAATTTAACATAGGATTATAAAGATGAATAAACGTAAAAGACTGAACCATAGGCGGGATTCGAACCCACATTTCTGGATTTCTAGTCCAGGGTGTTTACCAATTACACCACTTCGGTCCTGTTAGATTTTTATATTTTTGTAAATATAAACCTCTGAAAGGATAGTAGATCATTGATGAACACAATGCGATTCGATGCCCTACCATAGATCAACTATTCACGCACATTCATCTGAAGTTCAGTCGTTTTTTGAAGTAAGGATTGTAGGTTAGTACTGCTATGGTTGGCAGTTACTTGACAGTTCTTATTCAAATGACAGCATCCCGGTTCTTATATATTTCAATAGAACTGACTGAGAATTGTTCTGGTTAATTATAAACAAGTTTAAAGTTTCTTTGCCTAATTGGCCACTATCGTGTATGTAACTTAAGAGATATAGAATTAAATTTTCTGAATTATGAAGATAACTTAGATAATTTAACATAGGATTATAAAGATGAATAAACGTAAAAGACTGAACCATAGGCGGGATTCGAACCCACATTTCTGGATTTCTAGTCCAGGGTGTTTACCAATTACACCACTTCGGTCCTGTTAGATTTTTATATTTTTGTAAATATAAACCTCTGAAAGGATAGTAGATCATTGATGAACACAATGCGATTCGATGCCCTACCATAGATCAACTATTCACGCACATTCATCTGAAGTTCAGTCGTTTTTTGAAGTAAGGATTGTAGGTTAGTACTGCTATGGTTGGCAGTTACTTGACAGTTCTTATTCAAATGACAGCATCCCGGTTCTTATATATTTCAATAGAACTGACTGAGAATTGTTCTGGTTAATTATAAACAAGTTTAAAGTTTCTTTGCCTAATTGGCCACTATCGTGTATGTAACTTAAGAGATATAGAATTAAATTTTCTGAATTATGAAGATAACTTAGATAATTTAACATAGGATTATAAAGATGAATAAACGTAAAAGACTGAACCATAGGCGGGATTCGAACCCACATTTCTGGATTTCTAGTCCAGGGTGTTTACCAATTACACCACTTCGGTCCTGTTAGATTTTTATATTTTTGTAAATATAAACCTCTGAAAGGATAGTAGATCATTGATGAACACAATGCGATTCGATGCCCTACCATAGATCAACTATTCACGCACATTCATCTGAAGTTCAGTCGTTTTTTGAAGTAAGGATTGTAGGTTAGTACTGCTATGGTTGGCAGTTACTTGACAGTTCTTATTCAAATGACAGCATCCCGGTTCTTATATATTTCAATAGAACTGACTGAGAATTGTTCTGGTTAATTATAAACAAGTTTAAAGTTTCTTTGCCTAATTGGCCACTATCGTGTATGTAACTTAAGAGATATAGAATTAAATTTTCTGAATTATGAAGATAACTTAGATAATTTAACATAGGATTATAAAGATGAATAAACGTAAAAGACTGAACCATAGGCGGGATTCGAACCCACATTTCTGGATTTCTAGTCCAGGGTGTTTACCAATTACACCACTTCGGTCCTGTTAGATTTTTATATTTTTGTAAATATAAACCTCTGAAAGGATAGTAGATCATTGATGAACACAATGCGATTCGATGCCCTACCATAGATCAACTATTCACGCACATTCATCTGAAGTTCAGTCGTTTTTTGAAGTAAGGATTGTAGGTTAGTACTGCTATGGTTGGCAGTTACTTGACAGTTCTTATTCAAATGACAGCATCCCGGTTCTTATATATTTCAATAGAACTGACTGAGAATTGTTCTGGTTAATTATAAACAAGTTTAAAGTTTCTTTGCCTAATTGGCCACTATCGTGTATGTAACTTAAGAGATATAGAATTAAATTTTCTGAATTATGAAGATAACTTAGATAATTTAACATAGGATTATAAAGATGAATAAACGTAAAAGACTGAACCATAGGCGGGATTCGAACCCACATTTCTGGATTTCTAGTCCAGGGTGTTTACCAATTACACCACTTCGGTCCTGTTAGATTTTTATATTTTTGTAAATATAAACCTCTGAAAGGATAGTAGATCATTGATGAACACAATGCGATTCGATGCCCTACCATAGATCAACTATTCACGCACATTCATCTGAAGTTCAGTCGTTTTTTGAAGTAAGGATTGTAGGTTAGTACTGCTATGGTTGGCAGTTACTTGACAGTTCTTATTCAAATGACAGCATCCCGGTTCTTATATATTTCAATAGAACTGACTGAGAATTGTTCTGGTTAATTATAAACAAGTTTAAAGTTTCTTTGCCTAATTGGCCACTATCGTGTATGTAACTTAAGAGATATAGAATTAAATTTTCTGAATTATGAAGATAACTTAGATAATTTAACATAGGATTATAAAGATGAATAAACGTAAAAGACTGAACCATAGGCGGGATTCGAACCCACATTTCTGGATTTCTAGTCCAGGGTGTTTACCAATTACACCACTTCGGTCCTGTTAGATTTTTATATTTTTGTAAATATAAACCTCTGAAAGGATAGTAGATCATTGATGAACACAATGCGATTCGATGCCCTACCATAGATCAACTATTCACGCACATTCATCTGAAGTTCAGTCGTTTTTTGAAGTAAGGATTGTAGGTTAGTACTGCTATGGTTGGCAGTTACTTGACAGTTCTTATTCAAATGACAGCATCCCGGTTCTTATATATTTCAATAGAACTGACTGAGAATTGTTCTGGTTAATTATAAACAAGTTTAAAGTTTCTTTGCCTAATTGGCCACTATCGTGTATGTAACTTAAGAGATATAGAATTAAATTTTCTGAATTATGAAGATAACTTAGATAATTTAACATAGGATTATAAAGATGAATAAACGTAAAAGACTGAACCATAGGCGGGATTCGAACCCACATTTCTGGATTTCTAGTCCAGGGTGTTTACCAATTACACCACTTCGGTCCTGTTAGATTTTTATATTTTTGTAAATATAAACCTCTGAAAGGATAGTAGATCATTGATGAACACAATGCGATTCGATGCCCTACCATAGATCAACTATTCACGCACATTCATCTGAAGTTCAGTCGTTTTTTTGAAGTAAGGATTGTAGGTTAGTACTGCTATGGTTGGCAGTTACTTGACAGTTCTTATTCAAATGACAGCATCCCGGTTCTTATATATTTCAATAGAACTGACTGAGAATTGTTCTGGTTAATTATAAACAAGTTTAAAGTTTCTTTGCCTAATTGGCCACTATCGTGTATGTAACTTAAGAGATATAGAATTAAATTTTCTGAATTATGAAGATAACTTAGATAATTTAACATAGGATTATAAAGATGAATAAACGTAAAAGACTGAACCATAGGCGGGATTCGAACCCACATTTCTGGATTTCTAGTCCAGGGTGTTTACCAATTACACCACTTCGGTCCTGTTAGATTTTTATATTTTTGTAAATATAAACCTCTGAAAGGATAGTAGATCATTGATGAACACAATGCGATTCGATGCCCTACCATAGATCAACTATTCACGCACATTCATCTGAAGTTCAGTCGTTTTTTGAAGTAAGGATTGTAGGTTAGTACTGCTATGGTTGGCAGTTACTTGACAGTTCTTATTCAAATGACAGCATCCCGGTTCTTATATATTTCAATAGAACTGACTGAGAATTGTTCTGGTTAATTATAAACAAGTTTAAAGTTTCTTTGCCTAATTGGCCACTATCGTGTATGTAACTTAAGAGATATAGAATTAAATTTTCTGAATTAAGAACTGTCAAGTAACTGCCAACCATAGCAGTACTAACCTACAATCCTTACTTCAAAAAACGACTGAACTTCAGATGAATGTGCGTGAATAGTTGATCTATGGTAGGGCATCGAATCGCATTGTGTTCATCAATGATCTACTATCCTTTCAGAGGTTTATATTTACAAAAATATAAAAATCTAACAGGACCGAAGTGGTGTAATTGGTAAACACCCTGGACTAGAAATCCAGAAATGTGGGTTCGAATCCCGCCTATGGTTCAGTCTTTTACGTTTATTCATCTTTATAATCCTATGTTAAATTATCTAAGTTATCTTCATAATTCAGAAAATTTAATTCTATATCTCTTAAGTTACATACACGATAGTGGCCAATTAGGCAAAGAAACTTTAAACTTGTTTATAATTAACCAGAACAATTCTCAGTCAGTTCTATTGAAATATATAAGAACCGGGATGCTGTCATTTGAATAAGAACTGTCAAGTAACTGCCAACCATAGCAGTACTAACCTACAATCCTTACTTCAAAAAACGACTGAACTTCAGATGAATGTGCGTGAATAGTTGATCTATGGTAGGGCATCGAATCGCATTGTGTTCATCAATGATCTACTATCCTTTCAGAGGTTTATATTTACAAAAATATAAAAATCTAACAGGACCGAAGTGGTGTAATTGGTAAACACCCTGGACTAGAAATCCAGAAATGTGGGTTCGAATCCCGCCTATGGTTCAGTCTTTTACGTTTATTCATCTTTATAATCCTATGTTAAATTATCTAAGTTATCTTCATAATTCAGAAAATTTAATTCTATATCTCTTAAGTTACATACACGATAGTGGCCAATTAGGCAAAGAAACTTTAAACTTGTTTATAATTAACCAGAACAATTCTCAGTCAGTTCTATTGAAATATATAAGAACCGGGATGCTGTCATTTGAATAAGAACTGTCAAGTAACTGCCAACCATAGCAGTACTAACCTACAATCCTTACTTCAAAAAACGACTGAACTTCAGATGAATGTGCGTGAATAGTTGATCTATGGTAGGGCATCGAATCGCATTGTGTTCATCAATGATCTACTATCCTTTCAGAGGTTTATATTTACAAAAATATAAAAATCTAACAGGACCGAAGTGGTGTAATTGGTAAACACCCTGGACTAGAAATCCAGAAATGTGGGTTCGAATCCCGCCTATGGTTCAGTCTTTTACGTTTATTCATCTTTATAATCCTATGTTAAATTATCTAAGTTATCTTCATAATTCAGAAAATTTAATTCTATATCTCTTAAGTTACATACACGATAGTGGCCAATTAGGCAAAGAAACTTTAAACTTGTTTATAATTAACCAGAACAATTCTCAGTCAGTTCTATTGAAATATATAAGAACCGGGATGCTGTCATTTGAATAAGAACTGTCAAGTAACTGCCAACCATAGCAGTACTAACCTACAATCCTTACTTCAAAAAACGACTGAACTTCAGATGAATGTGCGTGAATAGTTGATCTATGGTAGGGCATCGAATCGCATTGTGTTCATCAATGATCTACTATCCTTTCAGAGGTTTATATTTACAAAAATATAAAAATCTAACAGGACCGAAGTGGTGTAATTGGTAAACACCCTGGACTAGAAATCCAGAAATGTGGGTTCGAATCCCGCCTATGGTTCAGTCTTTTACGTTTATTCATCTTTATAATCCTATGTTAAATTATCTAAGTTATCTTCATAATTCAGAAAATTTAATTCTATATCTCTTAAGTTACATACACGATAGTGGCCAATTAGGCAAAGAAACTTTAAACTTGTTTATAATTAACCAGAACAATTCTCAGTCAGTTCTATTGAAATATATAAGAACCGGGATGCTGTCATTTGAATAAGAACTGTCAAGTAACTGCCAACCATAGCAGTACTAACCTACAATCCTTACTTCAAAAAACGACTGAACTTCAGATGAATGTGCGTGAATAGTTGATCTATGGTAGGGCATCGAATCGCATTGTGTTCATCAATGATCTACTATCCTTTCAGAGGTTTATATTTACAAAAATATAAAAATCTAACAGGACCGAAGTGGTGTAATTGGTAAACACCCTGGACTAGAAATCCAGAAATGTGGGTTCGAATCCCGCCTATGGTTCAGTCTTTTACGTTTATTCATCTTTATAATCCTATGTTAAATTATCTAAGTTATCTTCATAATTCAGAAAATTTAATTCTATATCTCTTAAGTTACATACACGATAGTGGCCAATTAGGCAAAGAAACTTTAAACTTGTTTATAATTAACCAGAACAATTCTCAGTCAGTTCTATTGAAATATATAAGAACCGGGATGCTGTCATTTGAATAAGAACTGTCAAGTAACTGCCAACCATAGCAGTACTAACCTACAATCCTTACTTCAAAAAACGACTGAACTTCAGATGAATGTGCGTGAATAGTTGATCTATGGTAGGGCATCGAATCGCATTGTGTTCATCAATGATCTACTATCCTTTCAGAGGTTTATATTTACAAAAATATAAAAATCTAACAGGACCGAAGTGGTGTAATTGGTAAACACCCTGGACTAGAAATCCAGAAATGTGGGTTCGAATCCCGCCTATGGTTCAGTCTTTTACGTTTATTCATCTTTATAATCCTATGTTAAATTATCTAAGTTATCTTCATAATTCAGAAAATTTAATTCTATATCTCTTAAGTTACATACACGATAGTGGCCAATTAGGCAAAGAAACTTTAAACTTGTTTATAATTAACCAGAACAATTCTCAGTCAGTTCTATTGAAATATATAAGAACCGGGATGCTGTCATTTGAATAAGAACTGTCAAGTAACTGCCAACCATAGCAGTACTAACCTACAATCCTTACTTCAAAAAACGACTGAACTTCAGATGAATGTGCGTGAATAGTTGATCTATGGTAGGGCATCGAATCGCATTGTGTTCATCAATGATCTACTATCCTTTCAGAGGTTTATATTTACAAAAATATAAAAATCTAACAGGACCGAAGTGGTGTAATTGGTAAACACCCTGGACTAGAAATCCAGAAATGTGGGTTCGAATCCCGCCTATGGTTCAGTCTTTTACGTTTATTCATCTTTATAATCCTATGTTAAATTATCTAAGTTATCTTCATAATTCAGAAAATTTAATTCTATATCTCTTAAGTTACATACACGATAGTGGCCAATTAGGCAAAGAAACTTTAAACTTGTTTATAATTAACCAGAACAATTCTCAGTCAGTTCTATTGAAATATATAAGAACCGGGATGCTGTCATTTGAATAAGAACTGTCAAGTAACTGCCAACCATAGCAGTACTAACCTACAATCCTTACTTCAAAAAACGACTGAACTTCAGATGAATGTGCGTGAATAGTTGATCTATGGTAGGGCATCGAATCGCATTGTGTTCATCAATGATCTACTATCCTTTCAGAGGTTTATATTTACAAAAATATAAAAATCTAACAGGACCGAAGTGGTGTAATTGGTAAACACCCTGGACTAGAAATCCAGAAATGTGGGTTCGAATCCCGCCTATGGTTCAGTCTTTTACGTTTATTCATCTTTATAATCCTATGTTAAATTATCTAAGTTATCTTCATAATTCAGAAAATTTAATTCTATATCTCTTAAGTTACATACACGATAGTGGCCAATTAGGCAAAGAAACTTTAAACTTGTTTATAATTAACCAGAACAATTCTCAGTCAGTTCTATTGAAATATATAAGAACCGGGATGCTGTCATTTGAATAAGAACTGTCAAGTAACTGCCAACCATAGCAGTACTAACCTACAATCCTTACTTCAAAAAACGACTGAACTTCAGATGAATGTGCGTGAATAGTTGATCTATGGTAGGGCATCGAATCGCATTGTGTTCATCAATGATCTACTATCCTTTCAGAGGTTTATATTTACAAAAATATAAAAATCTAACAGGACCGAAGTGGTGTAATTGGTAAACACCCTGGACTAGAAATCCAGAAATGTGGGTTCGAATCCCGCCTATGGTTCAGTCTTTTACGTTTATTCATCTTTATAATCCTATGTTAAATTATCTAAGTTATCTTCATAATTCAGAAAATTTAATTCTATATCTCTTAAGTTACATACACGATAGTGGCCAATTAGGCAAAGAAACTTTAAACTTGTTATATATATATATATATATATATATATATATATATATATATATATATATATATATATGCTGTGTTCGGTTGCCGGAATATACTCCACGTGGTCGTGAATTGGTTTCGATAGAAACCGTTGATATGACGACGTTTCGGCACAATCTCATGTGCCATCTTCAGGGGTGCTGCTCTGCTTCGAGTTAACTTGAAACTGATCTACGATGATCCTGCTGGTGTTTTATGTATCCTTGTTACGTATGGATGATTTTGCCGGTTCGATACGTCTGATTGACTTTGTTGGTCCGTTGCGTTCGAGCGATTCTGTCGGTTCGTTGCGTATGACGGTCCGTTGAATTAGTCTGGTTGACTGTTCTCCTGTGTGGTTGAAGGGCTGGTTTCCAAGCAGTTGGTAATCTCTGTGTGTCATCTCTTTTATTAAGATTTGAAGGTCGTTTCTCGATTTCAATAGCTTCTCTTATGATGCGTTTTGTTTTGTGCTCCAGGCTGGCTAAGACTCGAGTGTTGTCAAAATCGATTTCATGTGAAGTTGCTCGGCAAGTGATGATGTTATTTCTTGCTTTGCGACTGCATTGCGGTGTTCTTCACGTCGAATGTTGATTCGTCTGTTAGTTTGTCCTACGTAGCTTCCTCCGCAATCTTTGCATGGTATTTCGTAGACCCCTTGTGTTTCCAGATTTATTTTGGATTCAGCGTTAGGCAGTATTTGACCAATCTTTCTTGTCGTGTTGAAACTTGTCTCAATGTTGTGTTTTTTGAGGATCCTGCTGATCTTCTCTGTAGTACCTTTGACGTATGGGAGATGGGCTTTTGCGACAGGTTTTTCTTTTTCTTCTTCTGTGGTTCGATCTGTCTGGCGTCAGGGCCTTCGTGCTCGTCTGATATTGTCTTTTGAAAACCCGTTTTGTTGTAGCGTGGTTTGTATTGTCTGCATTTCTTGTTGTTTGTGGTCATTGTGGGTTAGTCGGTCTGATCTGGTTATGAGTGTTTTTATTACGGATTGAAGTTGTGCTGGATGGTGATATGACTGGGCGTTCAAGTAACGATTCGTGTGTGTTGGTTTCCTGTATATGGTGTGTCCTATTCTGCCGTTTCTCTTGCTCACAAGAACATCTAGGAAGGGTAGTTGGTTGTCCTTTTCGATCTCCATTGAGTACTTGATTTTTTCGTGAATTCTGTTTAGGTGGCTCAGAAATTTTGTTAGTGCGGCTTCTCCGTGAGTCCAGATGACAAACGTATCGTCTACGTATCGTATTCATAGTTTTGGTTTTCGACTGGCTGTTTGGATGGCTCGTTCTTCAAAGTCTGTCATAAATAGGTTGCCTAATACTGCGAATAAGGGTGATCCCATCGGAGCCCCTTCAATTTGTTTGTATCTTTGGTCCTTACCGATGAAGTACGTATTTTTGAGGCCGTGTTTGGTGAGATCGATGATGTCCTTCCGTATCTAGTATTTCTTCTGGATGATTTCGACGGCCTCATCAATGGGAATATTAGTGCAAAGAGATACGATGTCGAAGCATACGAGCAGGTGGCCAGGTTCCAGCTTTATGTTCTTTATGCGTTCGATGAAGTGGCTTGCGTTCTTCACGTGAGATTCGGCTTCTTCGGCATAGGGTTGTAGCTTCTTTGCTAGGAATTTTGCGAGATCTTGTAAAGGTGAACTGACGATAGGCCTAAGTGGAGCTTCTTTATGGATCTTGGGAAGGCCGTACAGTTTCGGGCACTTCGACGATTTCTCTCTTGGTATTAATCTCTGTTGCTCTTCTTTGTCGATTTGGCTTGCCTTGATTTTTGTTCTGGTGGTTTTCTCCAGGTACGTAGTTGGGTCAGTGGCTGTCGGTTGATAAGTGTCATCTTGTAATAGTGTTCGTATTCTGTCATCGTACTCTCTGATGTCCATTACTACAGTTGTGATGCCCTTGTCTGCTGGTAGTATGATGATGTCAGTGTTTGCTCTTAGGTTCATCAGAGCATGGTGTTCATCTCGTGTCAGGTTCTTCTTTGGAGGTTTTGCTTTTTTCAGGATTCGGACTACATCCTGTCATATGGCGTCAGCTGAAGTGGATGGAAGACTTGTTATTGAGGCTTCTACACTGCAAATGATGTCTTCGGTAGGAATCTGGGTGGAAGCTATAGCGTAGTTGGATCCTTTGGCGAGGACATGTTGTTCGTTGTTGTCTAGAGGAAAACTTGACAGATTGTACACCAATTTATTGATGTCCAAAGGCTGTACCTCCTTGTTGGGCCTTTGAGTTCTCTTCATCTCTTCAAATTTCCTCTTCTGTTTGGCAGTCTGTTTGGGAACGGAAATCCGACAGCTGGTCTATTTTGTTCCAGAGTAATGGATGTAGTCTGCTGCTTAGTTCCAGATGTAGTTGTAATAGCTCCTTGTTGGTTTTGTCCAGGATCTTTCCTTGCAACAAATTCTATCAATAAATGATGAATTCCAACTATTTTTTGACCTTTTGGTGAAGAATTTGATTTAAGAGTAGGCAGAAACCGTCATATTCTTTCATCGTAGCAACTGTTTCATTTATATAATTTGCGCTAACCGGTTCCTGGATGCGACGTTTTTTTTTAAAGGTCTCCCAATGAATGGACTCCGCTATTGGACCTTTCACTTGAACTAATTCGAGCCAATATCGGTTCCTCCCAATAACATGACACTGCATTGTAGATGATTCTTCAGACCTCCTATGTAACCGCATAAGAAAGGTAACTGTGTGCTTACATGACCGGCCGATGCAGCGCAATCCATGCATTCCACTTTCTCTATTGATTTCTTTGCTTCATTGTAAAGTCGAATAAGGTTTTACACGCACTTTTTGTTCTGGACAAATACGTCCCTGTACAGAACACGTTTAGCCGTCCCACTCAATGTATCCAACAGCCGAGTTCTCATAATTCTCTTCCTGATCTAAAAAATAAGACTTTTTATTATTATTCTCCTTTAGCATAAGATACAATGAATACTTTTACTAGCTCTGAACAATATTTCTTAATAAAAAAGGTATTAAATGTAAAAATTGAAGATATCTTACCGCATCTGAATTTTCCGAATTCCTATTCGTTATTGTTCATCTCTCAAACGGGTGATACTTCATATCTGTTTGTATATTTAAGGTTTCGAAATCCAGTCTCCGATTGACATGAAATTTTGTGCCCAGCTAGTCTTATATACATAAATTACAAACGTGCAATGAAAACGAATCGTAATCAGCTCCGATTTGAGCAAAAAATAATAAAAACTACGAATCAAATGGCAATAGTTAATTTATCCCATTCATCATTCACTCATTATCTGCCCTCTCGGCTGTGCAGTTAAGATGGCTGACTAGTAATCAGGTGTTATCTGGGAATGCGGGTTCGTAACTCACAGTTGCCTAACAATTTGTTTTCCTTTCAGATCAGTTTGCATGTTATATTACCTCCAAGCAACCATTCTAGGTTAGCAGTTTATTTGTACTTTATTTTTGTAGTATATAATACTTTAACTAGGTGTATTGTGCTCTAGAAATATGTTATTTATCTCCAAACTTATTTTACTTCATTTTTGTAGCCTAGCACTAGGTGTTCTGAGCTCTACACCACTGTTCCCCAAATTATTCGAAATTCCGGAGTCTGAACATGAGACACCATAAACATGGGGATCCTCTTCATTTCGAAATACATATCTGTGGTGTTCTCGTTACCTGATTTCGGTCTATTTATGCCTAAGTGAAATCGTGGTAAGTACTACTTGTAATTTTTTCTCATTCGTATTTTGAAATTCAGACACAATATAGAGATATGTAGCTGTGATTGATATTTATCATACCCTAGCAACGTATGGGGAAGAGGTCTTAATTGCGCTCGTCCTGTGGGGTCAGCTCTTAATGTTGGGCGGTTTGCCCTAAACTGACCCGTGGTCCTGGTGGAGGCATAGGGGATCGAAAACACAACACTTAGAAAAGAGTTACTTTACTTAAGGTAGAGCTTGACGTCATTACGACTTAAAGTCTCGCTCTACATATAACGACTGTAACACTTGAATACTATATCTATATGCATGATTTCATTGTCCTACACAAGTATATATATTATAATCTAATGTGATGTTATTGTTATTGTTCCACATAATCTAGACTTTAGCATATGCATCGATTCCTCAATAACTACCTCGAGATACCCTGTTCTGTGTGCCAAGGTTATCTTGTGCTAAACAATGTGTAATAGTAAACATGTTGTTAGTGGGTCAGTTATGAGTTATCAATATATGCTTAATAACATTACTTGATAGAAATGATGTCGAATTCTATAACTAAGGGATTTCAGGTAATCTCATATAGGAATGGAAGATTCCTATACTACACCTCCCAACGCGGTTCAAAAAATGTTCAATTGACAGATTAACATTTGTTTTTCCTTTTAACGAACTTTATTTTTATTTTACAAACATAGTATACAATATTTCCTTTACAAATGTTGTTCTTAATTAATGATCATACATATTATTATTATGCTGTGGGATTTGCGCATACTTTTTAGTCTGAAATGATTTTATTTACTCACTTATATATATAGAAACATATGTTATTTTTGTACCGTCTTCATGTCTTCTTTTATTTACTACATTCTTTATCATTATATATTATATATTATGTTTATACGTCTGGTATAACATTTATTCTCAATCCTATTTTAATACCGGCGGATTTTATTTCCTTTTTTTTTTCTTCGAAGCGCTTATCAATTCCTTATCCTTGGAATTCATCATTATGCCTATTTCAGCAATAATGAAATTTTCACACAAATTGACTACATTTCTCAACAATGCCCTCAGGTACAATGCCCATCGAAAGTGTAGTTTTATGTAAATCAAAAAAATCATTTGCAACTCATATTACTGCTGTCATATTTTTGCACAACGTACCTAAGTCATATGCGGATCCAAGCTGCAGACTTACGTATGTCACAATTTATCCCCATTTGACCTTTATATACTCTTCTGTATATACTTCAATACTACAATTCATCTTCTTACTTTCCATTTTCTTTCTTTTATCACATTTATATGTAATTGATTCAGCCTAGCAATATATTTCAATTGTTCCGTGACGTACCGGGTGATCATTCCTATAGTCACTGGATTGCCCTTGAAATATCGAATGAACTATTCGCTCGCAGTTATTTTGCTGATTCAAATTTTTGGTACTATGTTTACTTTATAACATGTATGAAATACGCTTTGTTGCAATTCTTTATATCATGATTATGATTAAATGAAGTTATTTCAATGTACGCAAATCGCATTTCTAAATAATATGTAACCATTATTCTAAACCTATTTAAATTCAATTTTAAAATCATTTGCCGTCATCTTTATGACTATAATAATTTAATAATACTGAAAAAAAAGTTTTTGAACCTTGTCAGATTTCCCAACTTCACTAATACAATAATCTAACTTTATTGCCCTATCCTTATAACCATATTCAAAAAAATTCTGCATAATCAATGCTATAATATAATAATAACAAATGGTTTCCGTTCTGGAATAACCATATGTTAGCCACATCATTGTTGGTCTAACACTTACTCAATGGTTTTTTGTGGGATAATTTTCCCTGGCAATATAATTTGTTTAAACTAATTTTCAATCAATATGTATATGATTATATACATAACTTTAATTATTTGATAAATACTTTACTCTATTCTTACTACTATTCCAATATCTTAATATTTGATATTTTAAATATAATTTCTAATTAATTTCAATTAATTAAAAAAATTTTGATAATATTTCTGTACTTAAATAATTATCTCTTCAATAATGTAATTATTTGTTGATTATTTTAGTCTTACTATTCCAATATCTAAATATATTTTACTTTTAAACGTAATTTCCTATTTAAATTGTATTTTCAATTGAATTTAAGCATTAGAAGTTATATACTAGTAGAATTACTTCGATATTTTTTCAATATTGTTAAATTTATGAATCAATATAATATAATATATTCAATATATTCAATTTAAATACTACGAAATTACTTTATTATTGATCAATACTTCTAACTTGATAAATCAATAAATTAAAATTCATATCAACATACACTATTTTAAATTTCACACTAAAAAAAAATAAAACTGAAATTGTCTGGAACCGTCATTACTCACATTTCGGAGCACTGCACTAAGGGGTTGACTTCTTCTTCTTTTTCCCAACCCATCGCTTGAAGCCTCGATGTCTGCGTTCCAATAAGGGGTTGACTTCTTCTTCTTTTTCCCAACCCATCGCTTGAAGCCTCGATGTCTGCGTTCCAATTTCCATTTCCCCATTCCAAATCCCTAGTCCAAATCAGATTCCAAATCCATTTCCAATTTCCAAATCCATTATGTCTCCATGTGAAGTCATGTGGAATCACGTATAGCCATGTGGGGATCACATATGGCGATGTGGATAGGAACGGCCATGTGGGAATCACTTCTATATCTACATATTCTTACATGTGAGGATCACTGCCGTATGCCTGCCTGTGGTTCGTTTTCTTATTCTTTTTCTCATAAGAAAAAAGACTGGTAGAGATCGCCATGTGGGGAAGAGGTATGGCGATAAGGACTTCAAAAAAAAATAAAATTATTTTCTACCATTTCATCCTTGAATTTTTCATCTCTACTCCAATACAAGTTGCCTTCCCTTAAAGAAAGGAACTGGCATGGATCGCCATGTGGGGAAAAGAACTGGCAAGGGTCGCCATGTGGAGAAGAGATCTTGATTGCGCTCGTCCTGTGGGGATCAGCTCTTAATGTTGGGCGGTTTGCCCTAAACTGACCCGTGGTCCTGGTGGAGGCATAGGGGGATCGAAAACGCAACACTTAGAAAAGAGTTACTTTACTTAAGGTAGAGCTTGACGTCATTACGACTCAAAGTCTCGCTCTACATAATAACAACTGGTACACTTGAATACTATATCTATATGCATGATTCCATTGTCCTACATAAGAATATATATTATAACCTGATGTGATGTTATTGTTATTGTTCTACATAATCTAGTCTTTAGCATATACATCGATTCCTCAATAACTACCTCGAGATACCCTGTTCTGTGTGCCAAGGTTATCTTGTGCTAAACAATGTGTAATAGTAAACATGTTGTTAGTGGGTCAGTTATGAGTTATCAATATATGCTTAATAACATTACTTAATAGAAATAAGGTCGAATTCTATAACTTAGGGATTTCAGGTAATCTCGTATAGGAATGGAAGATTCCTATACTACAAACGATTATAATACGGCCCAGTTGCTATGCCAATGAACTGACATATAATTAATATTTTATATTTCATTTGTTTCCAAATAAATAATAATTACATCATTGAATAAAAATACTATCGTGACAGCATGCGAAACTTTCAATGTGTAGCTATAATGGAAAAAAATGTTTCTGGTTATTTCGCCAAAAACATGATTCTAAAACAATGCCGTATTTGTTCACAGCCCACAGTGAAATTTATTAAATTTGCCGGAAGATTATACAATCCTTAGTTAATGATGAAAATCTTCTCCTTCTGCTTCTGCTTCATTTCAAAGAAGGATCAAGTTCGAGCAATTATTCCTTCTTTGAAATAATCCGAAAACAAATGAGGCTACGAACATGAAGCATGTAAGCCCGCGGCTTTGGATGCTTCATGGTCGCGACTTCATCTCTTCATCGATTTTCTCGAAGGAGGAACAACTGCTCAAAGGAGAATTAACTGCTCTAAGATGCTCCTTCTTTGAGAAAATCGTAAAGGTGATGAAGCCTCGACCATAAAGTATGAAAAGCTGATCAAACATTTTTTCATATTTGAAGGTAACTGCAATTTTTTTTCGGAAATCATTAATTCATAATATAAGCTTATATACTGTATTATTGTCGTTAAGTTTCAGAATTCTAGGTTAGAAAGTTATTTCCAATATATTTTTGTAGTTTATATTCTAAACTAGATGTTCTGTGCTCTCCACATTTATGGTTCACCTCCATGCGGCAAGTTTAAGTTAGTATGTTATTATTTCTATGTAGCCTATACTCTAAACTGTGCTTTACACGATTGTAGTTTACCCCATATTGACTATGGTTTACCCCGCCCAGCACAACTATTCCCTCCCCGTATGTTGAGTGATAATAGGGAGAAAACGTATTGATACATTTCTTTCTACATATTTGCATTTTATGCATGAAAATATGTATTTCCTAGAAATTTCATGCAAATCAGAGATAGGTACTTGTATATTTCTTGCATATTCGATTGCAATAAGTCCATATTGAATTGCATTCAGCTCATTATTCACGTAGTTTGCAGATCAAAGAATTTCATAAAATGTCTGAAATACGAAAACACGCTGTATGAAAATCCAAGCTGTATTCTCCAATTCTGTTGCCCAAATACAGTGAAGAGAAGAAGTTACTGATCTTGATGTGATACAATTAACGGAAAAATTCGGCAAATCACAGTATTTGTGTACAATGATTACGATTAGTTGTAAAGTACCATTAAATATAACACAAATGAGCAAAATGGAAAATGAAATGCTAGAACGAGCAACTTTTGAAGCCAATTATTATGATCAAATATTGAATGCAAAATAGTTGATAAACGATTATAAGAAAAATACCTTGTAGACAAAACCTCTTCAAATTCAAGCGTACATGCACAACAAAATCAAGACGGTAGCATTATGGAAACGAATCAACCTTTATATTAGCAGTATTTTAAGCTTCCAATACAGAAACCCAAATTTGACGGGAATTATTCTATCTGGTTAGTTAATTCATATTGACGAGAATATTCGATACTGAAATTCCATCACTTGTGGGCGGCATTGGAAGTTAAGGCTCAGGTAATAAATTCTTTGGAATTCACAGCAAAATCATATGAAGTTGTGTGAAATTCACATCTGGATAGATACGATAATAAAAGCCTTCTTGTCTATAATCATGTGAGGGTCTCATTCAATATCGAGACTCTCAATAAAGAGTCTGCTGAAGCCATACGAAAAATCATAGATAAATTTCGAGAAATTTACGGGTTCTAAATCTATTGTCTGAACCGACAGATAATTGGGACATGCTCATAGTTTAGATGATGGGGACAAAATTTGAAGCTTATATCGCTAAAGAGTGGGGAAAAGGCAAAGTTGATAAAGTCATATCATCATTAAAAGACATGATGACTTTTTGAAAGCATGAGCCGAGTTACTAGAAACTCTACAACAAAACCGCGAACCGCGTCGCGAATATACTTAGCTGCGATATAAAATACGAGAAAGACACGAAAGGGTTTTTGGTAACCGAACAAAGACTTAAATTATTTTGTTCATAGTTGAGAAAGAATATTACATGCAAAACCGCGATGTATTCGTATGCCTGATAATTCCAGAACGAATAAGGGAAGTGAGTTATTTGAAACTACACGAATAGTTTAAGATCAAAACAAGATGATAGTCAGGCGTCAGAGGCTCATGCAAACGATATGCTGCCAAACATAATACTCTCCTTCACAGGGAAACAAATTCCATTCAACAAATTGAACAGCCAATTATATGAGTAGGTATGACAGCATGAGACATTTGCAAATTTACATTCTGTTATCGTCATCTCACGTACAAATATTAGACCAATACAAAAACGTTCATACAATGCGAGTTTTCCTCGAATCTGGTTCTCAGGTCAGTTACATAACAAACGACTTCTGCAGTCGTCTTGAATTAATAAGTCACAAATATTGACCAAAAATGTGACTTTACTATTCAGTCGCTCCATAATAATTATACAGCGAATAACTTGTCTTGTTCTGACCAGTTATTTGGCTAGTATTAACGTTAACATTTCAAATTGAAAATGTACCCGTAAATCTGAAGTTAGCGCATCCGGCCTTCTGCAAGTCTAATGAAGTCGACATGCTTCTGGGATCCGTCTTACTTAGGGATATCATCTGTATAGGATAAATTCTAGGTGGCAATGTAGCTGGTCTCATTCAATTACAGTGATGAACTTAAAATTAAGTCACAGCTTTCACGATTTTGGGAAATAGAAGAATGCGCTTCATCAAAACCATTCTCAAAAGAGGAAATGGAATGGAAGATATGTTTTACATAAAATATCAAACACAGTACTGAGCATATTTATTGTAACGATTCTGGATGATTGTTTTGAAGGGTGACAGGACCTATCGTAACGCGACAGTTCGTAACCCCACAAATGGTAACGGACAATTCGTAACGTCGTCAAATCGTAACGTCGAAACTTCATAATATCGACAGTTCGTAATTATAACTATCCGTAACGGTATAATTCGTAACGCCAAGATTGAATTATTTTGTTTATTTTTGTTAACGTGGGAACCAGTTTCAATTTCAGTTGCGATTGAAATTACGTTTATCATTAACGGACCGACGCGACATCAGGATAAACATTTTTAACTCATTTCATATTTTATGGAAAAATAAATTTTGAAAATTGTGCTAAAATAAATATAATCTACCGGTAACAGGCGGTATAATTAAAGTTTGTCCCTTTTAATGTTGTTTAATTTGCCATATACCTAGATAATGTAATAAAAAGTAGTTGGTGGAATCTTTAAGCTGATTACCATCTTCAAGCCGATTACCATCTTCAGAAATTAGTCGATTGAACTTTCTAAGTTGTACATGAAATATTTTTCCAACTTTATACTATCCACGTCCAACTTGATGGTATAGCATTTCCTTGTGTTTTTGCGTTACTGCCAAATAAGACTGAAGAAACTTATCGAAGATTGTTATATAGGTTAAAAACTTGACTACCAACTTCAAATCCAGATTCTTGCCTACTTGATTTTGAAAAGCAATGCTTTTGAAGCTGATTTCCCTGGAATTGAAACAAAAGGCTATTATTCCCATTTAAATCAGTTAGTGATTCGAAAGCTAGGCGAAATTGGTTTAAAACGTGAATTTGATTATAGCGCAGACAATTTTGTAGTATGCGTTAAGATGCTAACTTCAATATCATAACTCCCTATAGAAGAAACAACTGATGCATATTTACACGCTGCAGGAATTTTTGCAGTACTTTGAAAATACTTATATCAGAGGTCGTGAATTGAGAAATGATCGTAGGCGAGATCCAGCATTCCCTCCAAACAAATGGAATCATTATCAAAATGCAGTAGATGGTTTGGCCAGGACTAACAACAGCGTAGAAGGCGTTCACTATTCACCTCAATCTTTATTTCAATGTGCCCATCTCACGATGTGGAAATTTCTTGACGGACTTTTTGCAAGAGTCACTTCACAACACACATATTATATGCAATATGAAAGTAGTCAGAGAATGCCGCAACGTTTGAAATATAAACAAATGGAAGAGTCGTCCAAGATTATGATGTCGAACGGCGATTGACATTTCTAAGAAATATAGAGCACATGTTTCAATTTTTACATTAGATAAATATACATGCTTTTAAAATTGCAGTTATACTTTATCGATGTTAAAAATATAAATTGTATTAATTATTATAGTAAATACATTATTATTGGAGTAGTTTTAATTTTTTTCATTATTATTCAGACTTAGTTTTACTATTTTATAAAGTGATACTTCAGAATGAAAAATTAAGAAAAAAACGTAAATACTCTTCAGTTGTCATATTATCAAAAATGTATGCAAAAAGTGGTGTTGAAAAAAATACCACTATTTCCAGAACAGTATACAAAGTATGCAAAATGCATTTTTGTCTAAATCCAGTAATGCTAAACTTAAAAAAAGAACTAAATGTTGGCGTTACGAATTATACCGTTACAAAGAGTTGTGGTTACGAACTGTCGATGTTACGAAGTGTCGCCGTTACGAATGTTCGCCATTACGGAATATCGGCGTTACGAATTGTCCGTTACCATTTGTGTGGTTACGAACTGTCGTGTTACGATATGTCATGGATTCGTTTTGAAGGGGCTTAGTGTAGATTCCTGTAGTTAGAGCGGAGATTAAATTCAATATACTATTCACGTCCAACTTGATGGTATAGCATTTCCTTGTGTTTTTGCGTTATTGCCAAATAAGACTGAAGAAACTTATCGAAGATTGTTATGTAGGTTGAAAACCCGACTACCAACTTCAAATACAGATTCTTGCCTACTCGATTTTGAAAAGCAATGCTTTTGAAGCTGATTTCCCTGGAATTGGAACAAAAGGATGTTTTTCCCATTCAAATCACTCAGTGATTCGAAAGCTAGGCGAAATTTGTTTAAAACGTGAATTTAATTATAACGCAGAAAATTTTGTAGTATGCGTTAAGATGCTAACTTCAATATCATAACTCCCTATAGAAGAAACAACTGATGCATATTTACACGCTGCAGGAATTTTTGCAGTACTTTGAAAATACTTATATCAGAGGTCGTGAATTGAGAAATGATCGTAGGCGAGATCCAGCATTCCCTCCAAACAAATGGAATCATTATCAAAATGCAGTAGATGGTTTGGCCAGGACTAACAACAGCGTAGAAGGCGTTCACTATTCACCTCAATCTTTATTTCAATGTGCCCATCTCACGATGTGGAAATTTCTTGACGGACTTTTTGCAAGAGTCACTTCACAACACACATATTATATGCAATATGAAAGTAGTCAGAGAATGCCGCAACGTTTGAAATATAAACAAATGGAAGAGTCGTCCAAGATTATGATGTCGAACGGCGATTGACATTTCTAAGAAATATAGAGCACATGTTTCAATTTTTACATTAGATAAATATACATGCTTTTAAAATTGCAGTAATACTTTATCGATGTTAAAAATATAAATTGTATTAATTATTATAGTAAATACATTATTATTGGAGTAGTTTTAATTTTTTTCATTATTATTCAGACTTAGTTTTACTATTTTATAAAGTGATACTTCAGAATGAAAAATTAAGAAAAAAACGTAAATACTCTTCAGTTGTCATATTATCAAAAATGTATGCAAAAAGTGGTGTTGAAAAAAATACCACTATTTCCAGAACAGTATACAAAGTATGCAAAATGCATTTTTGTCTAAATCCAGTAATGCTAAACTTAAAAAAAGAACTAAATGTTGGCGTTACGAATTATACCGTTACAAAGAGTTGTGGTTACGAACTGTCGATGTTACGAAGTGTCGCCGTTACGAATGTTCGCCATTACGGAATATCGGCGTTACGAATTGTCCGTTACCATTTGTGTGGTTACGAACTGTCGTGTTACGGTATGTCATGGATTCGTTTTGAAGGGGCTTAGTGTAGATTCCTGTAGTTAGAGCGGAGATTAAATTCAATATACTATTCACGTCCAACTTGATGGTATAGCATTTCCTTGTGTTTTTGCGTTATTGCCAAATAAGACTGAAGAAACTTATCGAAGATTGTTATGTAGGTTGAAAACCCGACTACCAACTTCAAATACAGATTCTTGCCTACTCGATTTTGAAAAGCAATGCTTTTGAAGCTGATTTCCCTGGAATTGGAACAAAAGGATGTTTTTCCCATTCAAATCACTCAGTGATTCGAAAGCTAGGCGAAATTTGTTTAAAACGTGAATTTAATTATAACGCAGAAAATTTTGTAGTATGCGTTAAGATGCTAACTTCAATATCATAACTCCCTATAGAAGAAACAACTGATGCATATTTACACGCTGCAGGAATTTTTTCAGTACTTTGAAAATACTTATATTAGAGATCGTGAATTGAGAAATGACCGTGGGCGAGATCCAGCATTTCCTCCAAACATATGGAATCATCGTCAAAATGCAGTAGATGGTTCGGCCAGGACTACCAACTGCGTAGAAGGCGTTCACTATTCGCTTCAATCTTTATTTCAATGTGCTCATCTCACGATGTGGAAATTTCTTGACGGACTTCTTGCAAGAGTTACTTTACAACACACATATAATTCGCAATATGAAAGTGGTCAGAGAATGCTGCAACGTTTGAAATATAAACTAATAAAAGAGTCGTCCAAGATTATGATGTCGAACGGCGATTGACATTTCTAAGAAATATAGAGCACATGTTTCAATTTTTACATTAGATAAATATACATGCTTTTAAAATTGCAGTTATACTTTATCGATGTTAAAAATATAAATTGTATTAATTATTATAGTAAATACATTATTATTGGAGTAGTTTTAATTTTTTTCATTATTATTCAGACATAGTTTTACTATTTTATAAAGTGATACTTCAGAATGAAAAATTAAGAAAAAAACGTAAATACTCTTTAGTTATCATATTATCAAAAATGTATGTCTTGAAAAAAATACCACTATTTTCAGAACAGTATACAAAGTATGCGAAATGCATTTTTGTCTAAATCCAGCAATGCTAAACTGAAAAAAAAAACTAAATGTTGGCGTTACGAATTATACCGTTACGAAGAGTTGTGGTTACGAACTGTCGATGTTACGAAGTGTCGCCGTTACGAATGTTCGCCATTACGGAATATCGGCGTTACGAATTGTCCGTTACCATTTGTGTGGTTACGAACTGTCGTGTTACGGTATGTCATGGATTCGTTTTGAAGGGGCTTAGTGTAGATTCCTGTAGTTAGAGCGGAGATTAAATTCAATATACTATTCACGTCCAACTTGATGGTATAGCATTTCCTTGTGTTTTTGCGTTATTGCCAAATAAGACTGAAGAAACTTATCGAAGATTGTTATGTAGGTTGAAAACCCGACTACCAACTTCAAATACAGATTCTTGCCTACTCGATTTTGAAAAGCAATGCTTTTGAAGCTGATTTCCCTGGAATTGGAACAAAAGGATGTTTTTCCCATTCAAATCACTCAGTGATTCGAAAGCTAGGCGAAATTTGTTTAAAACGTGAATTTAATTATAACGCAGAAAATTTTGTAGTATGCGTTAAGATGCTAACTTCAATATCATAACTCCCTATAGAAGAAACAACTGATGCATATTTACACGCTGCAGGAATTTTTTCAGTACTTTGAAAATACTTATATTAGAGATCGTGAATTGAGAAATGACCGTGGGCGAGATCCAGCATTTCCTCCAAACATATGGAATCATCGTCAAAATGCAGTAGATGGTTCGGCCAGGACTACCAACTGCGTAGAAGGCGTTCACTATTCGCTTCAATCTTTATTTCAATGTGCTCATCTCACGATGTGGAAATTTCTTGACGGACTTCTTGCAAGAGTTACTTTACAACACACATATAATTCGCAATATGAAAGTGGTCAGAGAATGCTGCAACGTTTGAAATATAAACTAATAAAAGAGTCGTCCAAGATTATGATGTCGAACGGCGATTGACATTTCTAAGAAATATAGAGCACATGTTTCAATTTTTACATTAGATAAATATACATGCTTTTAAAATTGCAGTTATACTTTATCGATGTTAAAAATATAAATTGTATTAATTATTATAGTAAATACATTATTATTGGAGTAGTTTTAATTTTTTTCATTATTATTCAGACATAGTTTTACTATTTTATAAAGTGATACTTCAGAATGAAAAATTAAGAAAAAAACGTAAATACTCTTTAGTTATCATATTATCAAAAATGTATGTCTTGAAAAAAATACCACTATTTTCAGAACAGTATACAAAGTATGCGAAATGCATTTTTGTCTAAATCCAGCAATGCTAAACTGAAAAAAAAAACTAAATGTTGGCGTTACGAATTATACCGTTACGAAGAGTTGTGGTTACGAACTGTCGATGTTACGAAGTGTCGCCGTTACGAATGTTCGCCATTACGGAATATCGGCGTTACGAATTGTCCGTTACCATTTGTGTGGTTACGAACTGTCGTGTTACGGTATGTCATGGATTCGTTTTGAAGGGGCTTAGTGTAGATTCCTGTAGTTAGAGCGGAGATTAAATTCAATATACTATTCACGTCCAACTTGATGGTATAGCATTTCCTTGTGTTTTTGCGTTATTGCCAAATAAGACTGAAGAAACTTATCGAAGATTGTTATGTAGGTTGAAAACCCGACTACCAACTTCAAATACAGATTCTTGCCTACTCGATTTTGAAAAGCAATGCTTTTGAAGCTGATTTCCCTGGAATTGGAACAAAAGGATGTTTTTCCCATTCAAATCACTCAGTGATTCGAAAGCTAGGCGAAATTTGTTTAAAACGTGAATTTAATTATAACGCAGAAAATTTTGTAGTATGCGTTAAGATGCTAACTTCAATATCATAACTCCCTATAGAAGAAACAACTGATGCATATTTACACGCTGCAGGAATTTTTTCAGTACTTTGAAAATACTTATATTAGAGATCGTGAATTGAGAAATGACCGTGGGCGAGATCCAGCATTTCCTCCAAACATATGGAATCATCGTCAAAATGCAGTAGATGGTTCGGCCAGGACTACCAACTGCGTAGAAGGCGTTCACTATTCGCTTCAATCTTTATTTCAATGTGCTCATCTCACGATGTGGAAATTTCTTGACGGACTTCTTGCAAGAGTTACTTTACAACACACATATAATTCGCAATATGAAAGTGGTCAGAGAATGCTGCAACGTTTGAAATATAAACTAATAAAAGAGTCGTCCAAGATTATGATGTCGAACGGCGATTGACATTTCTAAGAAATATAGAGCACATGTTTCAATTTTTACATTAGATAAATATACATGCTTTTAAAATTGCAGTTATACTTTATCGATGTTAAAAATATAAATTGTATTAATTATTATAGTAAATACATTATTATTGGAGTAGTTTTAATTTTTTTCATTATTATTCAGACATAGTTTTACTATTTTATAAAGTGATACTTCAGAATGAAAAATTAAGAAAAAAACGTAAATACTCTTTAGTTATCATATTATCAAAAATGTATGTCTTGAAAAAAATACCACTATTTTCAGAACAGTATACAAAGTATGCGAAATGCATTTTTGTCTAAATCCAGCAATGCTAAACTGAAAAAAAAAACTAAATGTTGGCGTTACGAATTATACCGTTACGAAGAGTTGTGGTTACGAACTGTCGATGTTACGAAGTGTCGCCGTTACGAATGTTCGCCATTACGGAATATCGGCGTTACGAATTGTCCGTTACCATTTGTGTGGTTACGAACTGTCGTGTTACGGTATGTCATGGATTCGTTTTGAAGGGGCTTAGTGTAGATTCCTGTAGTTAGAGCGGAGATTAAATTCAATATACTATTCACGTCCAACTTGATGGTATAGCATTTCCTTGTGTTTTTGCGTTATTGCCAAATAAGACTGAAGAAACTTATCGAAGATTGTTATGTAGGTTGAAAACCCGACTACCAACTTCAAATACAGATTCTTGCCTACTCGATTTTGAAAAGCAATGCTTTTGAAGCTGATTTCCCTGGAATTGGAACAAAAGGATGTTTTTCCCATTCAAATCACTCAGTGATTCGAAAGCTAGGCGAAATTTGTTTAAAACGTGAATTTAATTATAACGCAGAAAATTTTGTAGTATGCGTTAAGATGCTAACTTCAATATCATAACTCCCTATAGAAGAAACAACTGATGCATATTTACACGCTGCAGGAATTTTTTCAGTACTTTGAAAATACTTATATTAGAGATCGTGAATTGAGAAATGACCGTGGGCGAGATCCAGCATTTCCTCCAAACATATGGAATCATCGTCAAAATGCAGTAGATGGTTCGGCCAGGACTACCAACTGCGTAGAAGGCGTTCACTATTCGCTTCAATCTTTATTTCAATGTGCTCATCTCACGATGTGGAAATTTCTTGACGGACTTCTTGCAAGAGTTACTTTACAACACACATATAATTCGCAATATGAAAGTGGTCAGAGAATGCTGCAACGTTTGAAATATAAACTAATAAAAGAGTCGTCCAAGATTATGATGTCGAACGGCGATTGACATTTCTAAGAAATATAGAGCACATGTTTCAATTTTTACATTAGATAAATATACATGCTTTTAAAATTGCAGTTATACTTTATCGATGTTAAAAATATAAATTGTATTAATTATTATAGTAAATACATTATTATTGGAGTAGTTTTAATTTTTTTCATTATTATTCAGACATAGTTTTACTATTTTATAAAGTGATACTTCAGAATGAAAAATTAAGAAAAAAACGTAAATACTCTTTAGTTATCATATTATCAAAAATGTATGTCTTGAAAAAAATACCACTATTTTCAGAACAGTATACAAAGTATGCGAAATGCATTTTTGTCTAAATCCAGCAATGCTAAACTGAAAAAAAAAACTAAATGTTGGCGTTACGAATTATACCGTTACGAAGAGTTGTGGTTACGAACTGTCGATGTTACGAAGTGTCGCCGTTACGAATGTTCGCCATTACGGAATATCGGCGTTACGAATTGTCCGTTACCATTTGTGTGGTTACGAACTGTCGTGTTACGGTATGTCATGGATTCGTTTTGAAGGGGCTTAGTGTAGATTCCTGTAGTTAGAGCGGAGATTAAATTCAATATACTATTCACGTCCAACTTGATGGTATAGCATTTCCTTGTGTTTTTGCGTTATTGCCAAATAAGACTGAAGAAACTTATCGAAGATTGTTATGTAGGTTGAAAACCCGACTACCAACTTCAAATACAGATTCTTGCCTACTCGATTTTGAAAAGCAATGCTTTTGAAGCTGATTTCCCTGGAATTGGAACAAAAGGATGTTTTTCCCATTCAAATCACTCAGTGATTCGAAAGCTAGGCGAAATTTGTTTAAAACGTGAATTTAATTATAACGCAGAAAATTTTGTAGTATGCGTTAAGATGCTAACTTCAATATCATAACTCCCTATAGAAGAAACAACTGATGCATATTTACACGCTGCAGGAATTTTTTCAGTACTTTGAAAATACTTATATTAGAGATCGTGAATTGAGAAATGACCGTGGGCGAGATCCAGCATTTCCTCCAAACATATGGAATCATCGTCAAAATGCAGTAGATGGTTCGGCCAGGACTACCAACTGCGTAGAAGGCGTTCACTATTCGCTTCAATCTTTATTTCAATGTGCTCATCTCACGATGTGGAAATTTCTTGACGGACTTCTTGCAAGAGTTACTTTACAACACACATATAATTCGCAATATGAAAGTGGTCAGAGAATGCTGCAACGTTTGAAATATAAACTAATAAAAGAGTCGTCCAAGATTATGATGTCGAACGGCGATTGACATTTCTAAGAAATATAGAGCACATGTTTCAATTTTTACATTAGATAAATATACATGCTTTTAAAATTGCAGTTATACTTTATCGATGTTAAAAATATAAATTGTATTAATTATTATAGTAAATACATTATTATTGGAGTAGTTTTAATTTTTTTCATTATTATTCAGACATAGTTTTACTATTTTATAAAGTGATACTTCAGAATGAAAAATTAAGAAAAAAACGTAAATACTCTTTAGTTATCATATTATCAAAAATGTATGTCTTGAAAAAAATACCACTATTTTCAGAACAGTATACAAAGTATGCGAAATGCATTTTTGTCTAAATCCAGCAATGCTAAACTGAAAAAAAAAACTAAATGTTGGCGTTACGAATTATACCGTTACGAAGAGTTGTGGTTACGAACTGTCGATGTTACGAAGTGTCGCCGTTACGAATGTTCGCCATTACGGAATATCGGCGTTACGAATTGTCCGTTACCATTTGTGTGGTTACGAACTGTCGTGTTACGGTATGTCATGGATTCGTTTTGAAGGGGCTTAGTGTAGATTCCTGTAGTTAGAGCGGAGATTAAATTCAATATACTATTCACGTCCAACTTGATGGTATAGCATTTCCTTGTGTTTTTGCGTTATTGCCAAATAAGACTGAAGAAACTTATCGAAGATTGTTATGTAGGTTGAAAACCCGACTACCAACTTCAAATACAGATTCTTGCCTACTCGATTTTGAAAAGCAATGCTTTTGAAGCTGATTTCCCTGGAATTGGAACAAAAGGATGTTTTTCCCATTCAAATCACTCAGTGATTCGAAAGCTAGGCGAAATTTGTTTAAAACGTGAATTTAATTATAACGCAGAAAATTTTGTAGTATGCGTTAAGATGCTAACTTCAATATCATAACTCCCTATAGAAGAAACAACTGATGCATATTTACACGCTGCAGGAATTTTTTCAGTACTTTGAAAATACTTATATTAGAGATCGTGAATTGAGAAATGACCGTGGGCGAGATCCAGCATTTCCTCCAAACATATGGAATCATCGTCAAAATGCAGTAGATGGTTCGGCCAGGACTACCAACTGCGTAGAAGGCGTTCACTATTCGCTTCAATCTTTATTTCAATGTGCTCATCTCACGATGTGGAAATTTCTTGACGGACTTCTTGCAAGAGTTACTTTACAACACACATATAATTCGCAATATGAAAGTGGTCAGAGAATGCTGCAACGTTTGAAATATAAACTAATAAAAGAGTCGTCCAAGATTATGATGTCGAACGGCGATTGACATTTCTAAGAAATATAGAGCACATGTTTCAATTTTTACATTAGATAAATATACATGCTTTTAAAATTGCAGTTATACTTTATCGATGTTAAAAATATAAATTGTATTAATTATTATAGTAAATACATTATTATTGGAGTAGTTTTAATTTTTTTCATTATTATTCAGACATAGTTTTACTATTTTATAAAGTGATACTTCAGAATGAAAAATTAAGAAAAAAACGTAAATACTCTTTAGTTATCATATTATCAAAAATGTATGTCTTGAAAAAAATACCACTATTTTCAGAACAGTATACAAAGTATGCGAAATGCATTTTTGTCTAAATCCAGCAATGCTAAACTGAAAAAAAAAACTAAATGTTGGCGTTACGAATTATACCGTTACGAAGAGTTGTGGTTACGAACTGTCGATGTTACGAAGTGTCGCCGTTACGAATGTTCGCCATTACGGAATATCGGCGTTACGAATTGTCCGTTACCATTTGTGTGGTTACGAACTGTCGTGTTACGGTATGTCATGGATTCGTTTTGAAGGGGCTTAGTGTAGATTCCTGTAGTTAGAGCGGAGATTAAATTCAATATACTATTCACGTCCAACTTGATGGTATAGCATTTCCTTGTGTTTTTGCGTTATTGCCAAATAAGACTGAAGAAACTTATCGAAGATTGTTATGTAGGTTGAAAACCCGACTACCAACTTCAAATACAGATTCTTGCCTACTCGATTTTGAAAAGCAATGCTTTTGAAGCTGATTTCCCTGGAATTGGAACAAAAGGATGTTTTTCCCATTCAAATCACTCAGTGATTCGAAAGCTAGGCGAAATTTGTTTAAAACGTGAATTTAATTATAACGCAGAAAATTTTGTAGTATGCGTTAAGATGCTAACTTCAATATCATAACTCCCTATAGAAGAAACAACTGATGCATATTTACACGCTGCAGGAATTTTTTCAGTACTTTGAAAATACTTATATTAGAGATCGTGAATTGAGAAATGACCGTGGGCGAGATCCAGCATTTCCTCCAAACATATGGAATCATCGTCAAAATGCAGTAGATGGTTCGGCCAGGACTACCAACTGCGTAGAAGGCGTTCACTATTCGCTTCAATCTTTATTTCAATGTGCTCATCTCACGATGTGGAAATTTCTTGACGGACTTCTTGCAAGAGTTACTTTACAACACACATATAATTCGCAATATGAAAGTGGTCAGAGAATGCTGCAACGTTTGAAATATAAACTAATAAAAGAGTCGTCCAAGATTATGATGTCGAACGGCGATTGACATTTCTAAGAAATATAGAGCACATGTTTCAATTTTTACATTAGATAAATATACATGCTTTTAAAATTGCAGTTATACTTTATCGATGTTAAAAATATAAATTGTATTAATTATTATAGTAAATACATTATTATTGGAGTAGTTTTAATTTTTTTCATTATTATTCAGACATAGTTTTACTATTTTATAAAGTGATACTTCAGAATGAAAAATTAAGAAAAAAACGTAAATACTCTTTAGTTATCATATTATCAAAAATGTATGTCTTGAAAAAAATACCACTATTTTCAGAACAGTATACAAAGTATGCGAAATGCATTTTTGTCTAAATCCAGCAATGCTAAACTGAAAAAAAAAACTAAATGTTGGCGTTACGAATTATACCGTTACGAAGAGTTGTGGTTACGAACTGTCGATGTTACGAAGTGTCGCCGTTACGAATGTTCGCCATTACGGAATATCGGCGTTACGAATTGTCCGTTACCATTTGTGTGGTTACGAACTGTCGTGTTACGGTATGTCATGGATTCGTTTTGAAGGGGCTTAGTGTAGATTCCTGTAGTTAGAGCGGAGATTAAATTCAATATACTATTCACGTCCAACTTGATGGTATAGCATTTCCTTGTGTTTTTGCGTTATTGCCAAATAAGACTGAAGAAACTTATCGAAGATTGTTATGTAGGTTGAAAACCCGACTACCAACTTCAAATACAGATTCTTGCCTACTCGATTTTGAAAAGCAATGCTTTTGAAGCTGATTTCCCTGGAATTGGAACAAAAGGATGTTTTTCCCATTCAAATCACTCAGTGATTCGAAAGCTAGGCGAAATTTGTTTAAAACGTGAATTTAATTATAACGCAGAAAATTTTGTAGTATGCGTTAAGATGCTAACTTCAATATCATAACTCCCTATAGAAGAAACAACTGATGCATATTTACACGCTGCAGGAATTTTTTCAGTACTTTGAAAATACTTATATTAGAGATCGTGAATTGAGAAATGACCGTGGGCGAGATCCAGCATTTCCTCCAAACATATGGAATCATCGTCAAAATGCAGTAGATGGTTCGGCCAGGACTACCAACTGCGTAGAAGGCGTTCACTATTCGCTTCAATCTTTATTTCAATGTGCTCATCTCACGATGTGGAAATTTCTTGACGGACTTCTTGCAAGAGTTACTTTACAACACACATATAATTCGCAATATGAAAGTGGTCAGAGAATGCTGCAACGTTTGAAATATAAACTAATAAAAGAGTCGTCCAAGATTATGATGTCGAACGGCGATTGACATTTCTAAGAAATATAGAGCACATGTTTCAATTTTTACATTAGATAAATATACATGCTTTTAAAATTGCAGTTATACTTTATCGATGTTAAAAATATAAATTGTATTAATTATTATAGTAAATACATTATTATTGGAGTAGTTTTAATTTTTTTCATTATTATTCAGACATAGTTTTACTATTTTATAAAGTGATACTTCAGAATGAAAAATTAAGAAAAAAACGTAAATACTCTTTAGTTATCATATTATCAAAAATGTATGTCTTGAAAAAAATACCACTATTTTCAGAACAGTATACAAAGTATGCGAAATGCATTTTTGTCTAAATCCAGCAATGCTAAACTGAAAAAAAAAACTAAATGTTGGCGTTACGAATTATACCGTTACGAAGAGTTGTGGTTACGAACTGTCGATGTTACGAAGTGTCGCCGTTACGAATGTTCGCCATTACGGAATATCGGCGTTACGAATTGTCCGTTACCATTTGTGTGGTTACGAACTGTCGTGTTACGGTATGTCATGGATTCGTTTTGAAGGGGCTTAGTGTAGATTCCTGTAGTTAGAGCGGAGATTAAATTCAATATACTATTCACGTCCAACTTGATGGTATAGCATTTCCTTGTGTTTTTGCGTTATTGCCAAATAAGACTGAAGAAACTTATCGAAGATTGTTATGTAGGTTGAAAACCCGACTACCAACTTCAAATACAGATTCTTGCCTACTCGATTTTGAAAAGCAATGCTTTTGAAGCTGATTTCCCTGGAATTGGAACAAAAGGATGTTTTTCCCATTCAAATCACTCAGTGATTCGAAAGCTAGGCGAAATTTGTTTAAAACGTGAATTT
Organism: Endomychus coccineus; assembly: GCA_958510875.1. Classification (NCBI taxonomy): domain Eukaryota; kingdom Metazoa; phylum Arthropoda; class Insecta; order Coleoptera; family Endomychidae; genus Endomychus; species Endomychus coccineus. The sequence goes on from OY294067.1 coordinate 203,402,943, forward strand.
AATTATAACGCAGAAAATTTTGTAGTATGCGTTAAGATGCTAACTTCAATATCATAACTCCCTATAGAAGAAACAACTGATGCATATTTACACGCTGCAGGAATTTTTTCAGTACTTTGAAAATACTTATATTAGAGATCGTGAATTGAGAAATGACCGTGGGCGAGATCCAGCATTTCCTCCAAACATATGGAATCATCGTCAAAATGCAGTAGATGGTTCGGCCAGGACTACCAACTGCGTAGAAGGCGTTCACTATTCGCTTCAATCTTTATTTCAATGTGCTCATCTCACGATGTGGAAATTTCTTGACGGACTTCTTGCAAGAGTTACTTTACAACACACATATAATTCGCAATATGAAAGTGGTCAGAGAATGCTGCAACGTTTGAAATATAAACTAATAAAAGAGTCGTCCAAGATTATGATGTCGAACGGCGATTGACATTTCTAAGAAATATAGAGCACATGTTTCAATTTTTACATTAGATAAATATACATGCTTTTAAAATTGCAGTTATACTTTATCGATGTTAAAAATATAAATTGTATTAATTATTATAGTAAATACATTATTATTGGAGTAGTTTTAATTTTTTTCATTATTATTCAGACATAGTTTTACTATTTTATAAAGTGATACTTCAGAATGAAAAATTAAGAAAAAAACGTAAATACTCTTTAGTTATCATATTATCAAAAATGTATGTCTTGAAAAAAATACCACTATTTTCAGAACAGTATACAAAGTATGCGAAATGCATTTTTGTCTAAATCCAGCAATGCTAAACTGAAAAAAAAAACTAAATGTTGGCGTTACGAATTATACCGTTACGAAGAGTTGTGGTTACGAACTGTCGATGTTACGAAGTGTCGCCGTTACGAATGTTCGCCATTACGGAATATCGGCGTTACGAATTGTCCGTTACCATTTGTGTGGTTACGAACTGTCGTGTTACGATATGTCATGGATTCGTTTTGAAGGGGCTTAGTGTAGATTCCTGTAGTTAGAGCGGAGATTAAATTCAATATACTATTCACGTCCAACTTGATGGTATAGCATTTCCTTGTGTTTTTGCGTTATTGCCAAATAAGACTGAAGAAACTTATCGAAGATTGTTATGTAGGTTGAAAACCCGACTACCAACTTCAAATACAGATTCTTGCCTACTCGATTTTGAAAAGCAATGCTTTTGAAGCTGATTTCCCTGGAATTGGAACAAAAGGATGTTTTTCCCATTCAAATCACTCAGTGATTCGAAAGCTAGGCGAAATTTGTTTAAAACGTGAATTTAATTATAACGCAGAAAATTTTGTAGTATGCGTTAAGATGCTAACTTCAATATCATAACTCCCTATAGAAGAAACAACTGATGCATATTTACACGCTGCAGGAATTTTTTCAGTACTTTGAAAATACTTATATTAGAGATCGTGAATTGAGAAATGACCGTGGGCGAGATCCAGCATTTCCTCCAAACATATGGAATCATCGTCAAAATGCAGTAGATGGTTCGGCCAGGACTACCAACTGCGTAGAAGGCGTTCACTATTCGCTTCAATCTTTATTTCAATGTGCTCATCTCACGATGTGGAAATTTCTTGACGGACTTCTTGCAAGAGTTACTTTACAACACACATATAATTCGCAATATGAAAGTGGTCAGAGAATGCTGCAACGTTTGAAATATAAACTAATAAAAGAGTCGTCCAAGATTATGATGTCGAACGGCGATTGACATTTCTAAGAAATATAGAGCACATGTTTCAATTTTTACATTAGATAAATATACATGCTTTTAAAATTGCAGTTATACTTTATCGATGTTAAAAATATAAATTGTATTAATTATTATAGTAAATACATTATTATTGGAGTAGTTTTAATTTTTTTCATTATTATTCAGACATAGTTTTACTATTTTATAAAGTGATACTTCAGAATGAAAAATTAAGAAAAAAACGTAAATACTCTTTAGTTATCATATTATCAAAAATGTATGTCTTGAAAAAAATACCACTATTTTCAGAACAGTATACAAAGTATGCGAAATGCATTTTTGTCTAAATCCAGCAATGCTAAACTGAAAAAAAAAACTAAATGTTGGCGTTACGAATTATACCGTTACGAAGAGTTGTGGTTACGAACTGTCGATGTTACGAAGTGTCGCCGTTACGAATGTTCGCCATTACGGAATATCGGCGTTACGAATTGTCCGTTACCATTTGTGTGGTTACGAACTGTCGTGTTACGATATGTCATGGATTCGTTTTGAAGGGGCTTAGTGTAGATTCCTGTAGTTAGAGCGGAGATTAAATTCAATATACTATTCACGTCCAACTTGATGGTATAGCATTTCCTTGTGTTTTTGCGTTATTGCCAAATAAGACTGAAGAAACTTATCGAAGATTGTTATGTAGGTTGAAAACCCGACTACCAACTTCAAATACAGATTCTTGCCTACTCGATTTTGAAAAGCAATGCTTTTGAAGCTGATTTCCCTGGAATTGGAACAAAAGGATGTTTTTCCCATTCAAATCACTCAGTGATTCGAAAGCTAGGCGAAATTTGTTTAAAACGTGAATTTAATTATAACGCAGAAAATTTTGTAGTATGCGTTAAGATGCTAACTTCAATATCATAACTCCCTATAGAAGAAACAACTGATGCATATTTACACGCTGCAGGAATTTTTTCAGTACTTTGAAAATACTTATATTAGAGATCGTGAATTGAGAAATGACCGTGGGCGAGATCCAGCATTTCCTCCAAACATATGGAATCATCGTCAAAATGCAGTAGATGGTTCGGCCAGGACTACCAACTGCGTAGAAGGCGTTCACTATTCGCTTCAATCTTTATTTCAATGTGCTCATCTCACGATGTGGAAATTTCTTGACGGACTTCTTGCAAGAGTTACTTTACAACACACATATAATTCGCAATATGAAAGTGGTCAGAGAATGCTGCAACGTTTGAAATATAAACTAATAAAAGAGTCGTCCAAGATTATGATGTCGAACGGCGATTGACATTTCTAAGAAATATAGAGCACATGTTTCAATTTTTACATTAGATAAATATACATGCTTTTAAAATTGCAGTTATACTTTATCGATGTTAAAAATATAAATTGTATTAATTATTATAGTAAATACATTATTATTGGAGTAGTTTTAATTTTTTTCATTATTATTCAGACATAGTTTTACTATTTTATAAAGTGATACTTCAGAATGAAAAATTAAGAAAAAAACGTAAATACTCTTTAGTTATCATATTATCAAAAATGTATGTCTTGAAAAAAATACCACTATTTTCAGAACAGTATACAAAGTATGCGAAATGCATTTTTGTCTAAATCCAGCAATGCTAAACTGAAAAAAAAAACTAAATGTTGGCGTTACGAATTATACCGTTACGAAGAGTTGTGGTTACGAACTGTCGATGTTACGAAGTGTCGCCGTTACGAATGTTCGCCATTACGGAATATCGGCGTTACGAATTGTCCGTTACCATTTGTGTGGTTACGAACTGTCGTGTTACGGTATGTCATGGATTCGTTTTGAAGGGGCTTAGTGTAGATTCCTGTAGTTAGAGCGGAGATTAAATTCAATATACTATTCACGTCCAACTTGATGGTATAGCATTTCCTTGTGTTTTTGCGTTATTGCCAAATAAGACTGAAGAAACTTATCGAAGATTGTTATGTAGGTTGAAAACCCGACTACCAACTTCAAATACAGATTCTTGCCTACTCGATTTTGAAAAGCAATGCTTTTGAAGCTGATTTCCCTGGAATTGGAACAAAAGGATGTTTTTCCCATTCAAATCACTCAGTGATTCGAAAGCTAGGCGAAATTTGTTTAAAACGTGAATTTAATTATAACGCAGAAAATTTTGTAGTATGCGTTAAGATGCTAACTTCAATATCATAACTCCCTATAGAAGAAACAACTGATGCATATTTACACGCTGCAGGAATTTTTTCAGTACTTTGAAAATACTTATATTAGAGATCGTGAATTGAGAAATGACCGTGGGCGAGATCCAGCATTTCCTCCAAACATATGGAATCATCGTCAAAATGCAGTAGATGGTTCGGCCAGGACTACCAACTGCGTAGAAGGCGTTCACTATTCGCTTCAATCTTTATTTCAATGTGCTCATCTCACGATGTGGAAATTTCTTGACGGACTTCTTGCAAGAGTTACTTTACAACACACATATAATTCGCAATATGAAAGTGGTCAGAGAATGCTGCAACGTTTGAAATATAAACTAATAAAAGAGTCGTCCAAGATTATGATGTCGAACGGCGATTGACATTTCTAAGAAATATAGAGCACATGTTTCAATTTTTACATTAGATAAATATACATGCTTTTAAAATTGCAGTTATACTTTATCGATGTTAAAAATATAAATTGTATTAATTATTATAGTAAATACATTATTATTGGAGTAGTTTTAATTTTTTTCATTATTATTCAGACATAGTTTTACTATTTTATAAAGTGATACTTCAGAATGAAAAATTAAGAAAAAAACGTAAATACTCTTTAGTTATCATATTATCAAAAATGTATGTCTTGAAAAAAATACCACTATTTTCAGAACAGTATACAAAGTATGCGAAATGCATTTTTGTCTAAATCCAGCAATGCTAAACTGAAAAAAAAAACTAAATGTTGGCGTTACGAATTATACCGTTACGAAGAGTTGTGGTTACGAACTGTCGATGTTACGAAGTGTCGCCGTTACGAATGTTCGCCATTACGGAATATCGGCGTTACGAATTGTCCGTTACCATTTGTGTGGTTACGAACTGTCGTGTTACGGTATGTCATGGATTCGTTTTGAAGGGGCTTAGTGTAGATTCCTGTAGTTAGAGCGGAGATTAAATTCAATATACTATTCACGTCCAACTTGATGGTATAGCATTTCCTTGTGTTTTTGCGTTATTGCCAAATAAGACTGAAGAAACTTATCGAAGATTGTTATGTAGGTTGAAAACCCGACTACCAACTTCAAATACAGATTCTTGCCTACTCGATTTTGAAAAGCAATGCTTTTGAAGCTGATTTCCCTGGAATTGGAACAAAAGGATGTTTTTCCCATTCAAATCACTCAGTGATTCGAAAGCTAGGCGAAATTTGTTTAAAACGTGAATTTAATTATAACGCAGAAAATTTTGTAGTATGCGTTAAGATGCTAACTTCAATATCATAACTCCCTATAGAAGAAACAACTGATGCATATTTACACGCTGCAGGAATTTTTTCAGTACTTTGAAAATACTTATATTAGAGATCGTGAATTGAGAAATGACCGTGGGCGAGATCCAGCATTTCCTCCAAACATATGGAATCATCGTCAAAATGCAGTAGATGGTTCGGCCAGGACTACCAACTGCGTAGAAGGCGTTCACTATTCGCTTCAATCTTTATTTCAATGTGCTCATCTCACGATGTGGAAATTTCTTGACGGACTTCTTGCAAGAGTTACTTTACAACACACATATAATTCGCAATATGAAAGTGGTCAGAGAATGCTGCAACGTTTGAAATATAAACTAATAAAAGAGTCGTCCAAGATTATGATGTCGAACGGCGATTGACATTTCTAAGAAATATAGAGCACATGTTTCAATTTTTACATTAGATAAATATACATGCTTTTAAAATTGCAGTTATACTTTATCGATGTTAAAAATATAAATTGTATTAATTATTATAGTAAATACATTATTATTGGAGTAGTTTTAATTTTTTTCATTATTATTCAGACATAGTTTTACTATTTTATAAAGTGATACTTCAGAATGAAAAATTAAGAAAAAAACGTAAATACTCTTTAGTTATCATATTATCAAAAATGTATGTCTTGAAAAAAATACCACTATTTTCAGAACAGTATACAAAGTATGCGAAATGCATTTTTGTCTAAATCCAGCAATGCTAAACTGAAAAAAAAAACTAAATGTTGGCGTTACGAATTATACCGTTACGAAGAGTTGTGGTTACGAACTGTCGATGTTACGAAGTGTCGCCGTTACGAATGTTCGCCATTACGGAATATCGGCGTTACGAATTGTCCGTTACCATTTGTGTGGTTACGAACTGTCGTGTTACGGTATGTCATGGATTCGTTTTGAAGGGGCTTAGTGTAGATTCCTGTAGTTAGAGCGGAGATTAAATTCAATATACTATTCACGTCCAACTTGATGGTATAGCATTTCCTTGTGTTTTTGCGTTATTGCCAAATAAGACTGAAGAAACTTATCGAAGATTGTTATGTAGGTTGAAAACCCGACTACCAACTTCAAATACAGATTCTTGCCTACTCGATTTTGAAAAGCAATGCTTTTGAAGCTGATTTCCCTGGAATTGGAACAAAAGGATGTTTTTCCCATTCAAATCACTCAGTGATTCGAAAGCTAGGCGAAATTTGTTTAAAACGTGAATTTAATTATAACGCAGAAAATTTTGTAGTATGCGTTAAGATGCTAACTTCAATATCATAACTCCCTATAGAAGAAACAACTGATGCATATTTACACGCTGCAGGAATTTTTTCAGTACTTTGAAAATACTTATATTAGAGATCGTGAATTGAGAAATGACCGTGGGCGAGATCCAGCATTTCCTCCAAACATATGGAATCATCGTCAAAATGCAGTAGATGGTTCGGCCAGGACTACCAACTGCGTAGAAGGCGTTCACTATTCGCTTCAATCTTTATTTCAATGTGCTCATCTCACGATGTGGAAATTTCTTGACGGACTTCTTGCAAGAGTTACTTTACAACACACATATAATTCGCAATATGAAAGTGGTCAGAGAATGCTGCAACGTTTGAAATATAAACTAATAAAAGAGTCGTCCAAGATTATGATGTCGAACGGCGATTGACATTTCTAAGAAATATAGAGCACATGTTTCAATTTTTACATTAGATAAATATACATGCTTTTAAAATTGCAGTTATACTTTATCGATGTTAAAAATATAAATTGTATTAATTATTATAGTAAATACATTATTATTGGAGTAGTTTTAATTTTTTTCATTATTATTCAGACATAGTTTTACTATTTTATAAAGTGATACTTCAGAATGAAAAATTAAGAAAAAAACGTAAATACTCTTTAGTTATCATATTATCAAAAATGTATGTCTTGAAAAAAATACCACTATTTTCAGAACAGTATACAAAGTATGCGAAATGCATTTTTGTCTAAATCCAGCAATGCTAAACTGAAAAAAAAAACTAAATGTTGGCGTTACGAATTATACCGTTACGAAGAGTTGTGGTTACGAACTGTCGATGTTACGAAGTGTCGCCGTTACGAATGTTCGCCATTACGGAATATCGGCGTTACGAATTGTCCGTTACCATTTGTGTGGTTACGAACTGTCGTGTTACGATATGTCATGGATTCGTTTTGAAGGGGCTTAGTGTAGATTCCTGTAGTTAGAGCGGAGATTAAATTCAATATACTATTCACGTCCAACTTGATGGTATAGCATTTCCTTGTGTTTTTGCGTTATTGCCAAATAAGACTGAAGAAACTTATCGAAGATTGTTATGTAGGTTGAAAACCCGACTACCAACTTCAAATACAGATTCTTGCCTACTCGATTTTGAAAAGCAATGCTTTTGAAGCTGATTTCCCTGGAATTGGAACAAAAGGATGTTTTTCCCATTCAAATCACTCAGTGATTCGAAAGCTAGGCGAAATTTGTTTAAAACGTGAATTTAATTATAACGCAGAAAATTTTGTAGTATGCGTTAAGATGCTAACTTCAATATCATAACTCCCTATAGAAGAAACAACTGATGCATATTTACACGCTGCAGGAATTTTTTCAGTACTTTGAAAATACTTATATTAGAGATCGTGAATTGAGAAATGACCGTGGGCGAGATCCAGCATTTCCTCCAAACATATGGAATCATCGTCAAAATGCAGTAGATGGTTCGGCCAGGACTACCAACTGCGTAGAAGGCGTTCACTATTCGCTTCAATCTTTATTTCAATGTGCTCATCTCACGATGTGGAAATTTCTTGACGGACTTCTTGCAAGAGTTACTTTACAACACACATATAATTCGCAATATGAAAGTGGTCAGAGAATGCTGCAACGTTTGAAATATAAACTAATAAAAGAGTCGTCCAAGATTATGATGTCGAACGGCGATTGACATTTCTAAGAAATATAGAGCACATGTTTCAATTTTTACATTAGATAAATATACATGCTTTTAAAATTGCAGTTATACTTTATCGATGTTAAAAATATAAATTGTATTAATTATTATAGTAAATACATTATTATTGGAGTAGTTTTAATTTTTTTCATTATTATTCAGACATAGTTTTACTATTTTATAAAGTGATACTTCAGAATGAAAAATTAAGAAAAAAACGTAAATACTCTTTAGTTATCATATTATCAAAAATGTATGTCTTGAAAAAAATACCACTATTTTCAGAACAGTATACAAAGTATGCGAAATGCATTTTTGTCTAAATCCAGCAATGCTAAACTGAAAAAAAAAACTAAATGTTGGCGTTACGAATTATACCGTTACGAAGAGTTGTGGTTACGAACTGTCGATGTTACGAAGTGTCGCCGTTACGAATGTTCGCCATTACGGAATATCGGCGTTACGAATTGTCCGTTACCATTTGTGTGGTTACGAACTGTCGTGTTACGGTATGTCATGGATTCGTTTTGAAGGGGCTTAGTGTAGATTCCTGTAGTTAGAGCGGAGATTAAATTCAATATACTATTCACGTCCAACTTGATGGTATAGCATTTCCTTGTGTTTTTGCGTTATTGCCAAATAAGACTGAAGAAACTTATCGAAGATTGTTATGTAGGTTGAAAACCCGACTACCAACTTCAAATACAGATTCTTGCCTACTCGATTTTGAAAAGCAATGCTTTTGAAGCTGATTTCCCTGGAATTGGAACAAAAGGATGTTTTTCCCATTCAAATCACTCAGTGATTCGAAAGCTAGGCGAAATTTGTTTAAAACGTGAATTTAATTATAACGCAGAAAATTTTGTAGTATGCGTTAAGATGCTAACTTCAATATCATAACTCCCTATAGAAGAAACAACTGATGCATATTTACACGCTGCAGGAATTTTTTCAGTACTTTGAAAATACTTATATTAGAGATCGTGAATTGAGAAATGACCGTGGGCGAGATCCAGCATTTCCTCCAAACATATGGAATCATCGTCAAAATGCAGTAGATGGTTCGGCCAGGACTACCAACTGCGTAGAAGGCGTTCACTATTCGCTTCAATCTTTATTTCAATGTGCTCATCTCACGATGTGGAAATTTCTTGACGGACTTCTTGCAAGAGTTACTTTACAACACACATATAATTCGCAATATGAAAGTGGTCAGAGAATGCTGCAACGTTTGAAATATAAACTAATAAAAGAGTCGTCCAAGATTATGATGTCGAACGGCGATTGACATTTCTAAGAAATATAGAGCACATGTTTCAATTTTTACATTAGATAAATATACATGCTTTTAAAATTGCAGTTATACTTTATCGATGTTAAAAATATAAATTGTATTAATTATTATAGTAAATACATTATTATTGGAGTAGTTTTAATTTTTTTCATTATTATTCAGACATAGTTTTACTATTTTATAAAGTGATACTTCAGAATGAAAAATTAAGAAAAAAACGTAAATACTCTTTAGTTATCATATTATCAAAAATGTATGTCTTGAAAAAAATACCACTATTTTCAGAACAGTATACAAAGTATGCGAAATGCATTTTTGTCTAAATCCAGCAATGCTAAACTGAAAAAAAAAACTAAATGTTGGCGTTACGAATTATACCGTTACGAAGAGTTGTGGTTACGAACTGTCGATGTTACGAAGTGTCGCCGTTACGAATGTTCGCCATTACGGAATATCGGCGTTACGAATTGTCCGTTACCATTTGTGTGGTTACGAACTGTCGTGTTACGATATGTCATGGATTCGTTTTGAAGGGGCTTAGTGTAGATTCCTGTAGTTAGAGCGGAGATTAAATTCAATATACTATTCACGTCCAACTTGATGGTATAGCATTTCCTTGTGTTTTTGCGTTATTGCCAAATAAGACTGAAGAAACTTATCGAAGATTGTTATGTAGGTTGAAAACCCGACTACCAACTTCAAATACAGATTCTTGCCTACTCGATTTTGAAAAGCAATGCTTTTGAAGCTGATTTCCCTGGAATTGGAACAAAAGGATGTTTTTCCCATTCAAATCACTCAGTGATTCGAAAGCTAGGCGAAATTTGTTTAAAACGTGAATTTAATTATAACGCAGAAAATTTTGTAGTATGCGTTAAGATGCTAACTTCAATATCATAACTCCCTATAGAAGAAACAACTGATGCATATTTACACGCTGCAGGAATTTTTTCAGTACTTTGAAAATACTTATATTAGAGATCGTGAATTGAGAAATGACCGTGGGCGAGATCCAGCATTTCCTCCAAACATATGGAATCATCGTCAAAATGCAGTAGATGGTTCGGCCAGGACTACCAACTGCGTAGAAGGCGTTCACTATTCGCTTCAATCTTTATTTCAATGTGCTCATCTCACGATGTGGAAATTTCTTGACGGACTTCTTGCAAGAGTTACTTTACAACACACATATAATTCGCAATATGAAAGTGGTCAGAGAATGCTGCAACGTTTGAAATATAAACTAATAAAAGAGTCGTCCAAGATTATGATGTCGAACGGCGATTGACATTTCTAAGAAATATAGAGCACATGTTTCAATTTTTACATTAGATAAATATACATGCTTTTAAAATTGCAGTTATACTTTATCGATGTTAAAAATATAAATTGTATTAATTATTATAGTAAATACATTATTATTGGAGTAGTTTTAATTTTTTTCATTATTATTCAGACATAGTTTTACTATTTTATAAAGTGATACTTCAGAATGAAAAATTAAGAAAAAAACGTAAATACTCTTTAGTTATCATATTATCAAAAATGTATGTCTTGAAAAAAATACCACTATTTTCAGAACAGTATACAAAGTATGCGAAATGCATTTTTGTCTAAATCCAGCAATGCTAAACTGAAAAAAAAAACTAAATGTTGGCGTTACGAATTATACCGTTACGAAGAGTTGTGGTTACGAACTGTCGATGTTACGAAGTGTCGCCGTTACGAATGTTCGCCATTACGGAATATCGGCGTTACGAATTGTCCGTTACCATTTGTGTGGTTACGAACTGTCGTGTTACGGTATGTCATGGATTCGTTTTGAAGGGGCTTAGTGTAGATTCCTGTAGTTAGAGCGGAGATTAAATTCAATATACTATTCACGTCCAACTTGATGGTATAGCATTTCCTTGTGTTTTTGCGTTATTGCCAAATAAGACTGAAGAAACTTATCGAAGATTGTTATGTAGGTTGAAAACCCGACTACCAACTTCAAATACAGATTCTTGCCTACTCGATTTTGAAAAGCAATGCTTTTGAAGCTGATTTCCCTGGAATTGGAACAAAAGGATGTTTTTCCCATTCAAATCACTCAGTGATTCGAAAGCTAGGCGAAATTTGTTTAAAACGTGAATTTAATTATAACGCAGAAAATTTTGTAGTATGCGTTAAGATGCTAACTTCAATATCATAACTCCCTATAGAAGAAACAACTGATGCATATTTACACGCTGCAGGAATTTTTTCAGTACTTTGAAAATACTTATATTAGAGATCGTGAATTGAGAAATGACCGTGGGCGAGATCCAGCATTTCCTCCAAACATATGGAATCATCGTCAAAATGCAGTAGATGGTTCGGCCAGGACTACCAACTGCGTAGAAGGCGTTCACTATTCGCTTCAATCTTTATTTCAATGTGCTCATCTCACGATGTGGAAATTTCTTGACGGACTTCTTGCAAGAGTTACTTTACAACACACATATAATTCGCAATATGAAAGTGGTCAGAGAATGCTGCAACGTTTGAAATATAAACTAATAAAAGAGTCGTCCAAGATTATGATGTCGAACGGCGATTGACATTTCTAAGAAATATAGAGCACATGTTTCAATTTTTACATTAGATAAATATACATGCTTTTAAAATTGCAGTTATACTTTATCGATGTTAAAAATATAAATTGTATTAATTATTATAGTAAATACATTATTATTGGAGTAGTTTTAATTTTTTTCATTATTATTCAGACATAGTTTTACTATTTTATAAAGTGATACTTCAGAATGAAAAATTAAGAAAAAAACGTAAATACTCTTTAGTTATCATATTATCAAAAATGTATGTCTTGAAAAAAATACCACTATTTTCAGAACAGTATACAAAGTATGCGAAATGCATTTTTGTCTAAATCCAGCAATGCTAAACTGAAAAAAAAAACTAAATGTTGGCGTTACGAATTATACCGTTACGAAGAGTTGTGGTTACGAACTGTCGATGTTACGAAGTGTCGCCGTTACGAATGTTCGCCATTACGGAATATCGGCGTTACGAATTGTCCGTTACCATTTGTGTGGTTACGAACTGTCGTGTTACGGTATGTCATGGATTCGTTTTGAAGGGGCTCAGTGTAGATTCCAGTAGTTAGAGCGCAGATTAAATTCAAACCCGGCCTTAAAACACAATACGTTGAATTCATTAATGAATATGAATTACTAGGACATTTTTCTCTGGTGCAATCCTCTAAAAGCGATACAATTACCTATTACATGTCACATACATGTGTAGTCCGCGTTGTAAGCCGGACAACAAAATTACGGGTTGTATTCGATGCATGATACTAACATAATAGTCTAGTAGCCAGACCGATATTGATGGTCTGAACATTAACCCGATGACACTATGATTCATCGTTAGAGGACGGTTCGATGACCAATTCATCCTGACATACCGAATTTTCCCCGGCTGCTAGATCTCGAGATACAGCTTCCGCATTTTTTTTTTGACTGGAGGTTAACCCTTTCCATGTTGCGGTTACTTGAAGAGCATGCCATTCTTATACACTTCCACCAGGTGCGATCATTTTTTATCGTGTCCGTTTATCAGGCCGACCAGTTAAAATTGGACCGAAACTGGACTGCAAGTTAATCCTTCCAAACCTGGTGGAAAATGTTCATTGGTGTTGGCAATTGTTAACATACCCTATGCCATCAAAAGTTATCGTTCCATTTCCGAGTAATTGGCCATTATTTGGACCAAAAATGTTTTTTTCTCTTATTTTGTGGATAAACCTTGTGGATTACAAGGTAACATGATGGCAGCATGTTATATAACTTTATTGGAGGTCGAATAAAGATTTAAAATTATTGTCATCACTCCTTGCCTATTTCAACGCCCCAAAATCCCCCAAAACCACCCCCTAAGAAATATGAATAATATCGATAATATGACCAATTTCATGATAAATTAGTCGATTTTTGAGATTCTGGCTGGGTTTAAAGTCGAAACGGCAGTTTTTTTGTTTTTGTTTTGTTTTGGAGGGTGGTTTTAGGCGGTTTTGGGGGGTTGAAATAGGAAAAGGAGTGATGGCAATAATTTTACATCTTTATTTGATCTCTAATAAAGTTATTTTACATGGTGCCATCATGTTACCTTGCAAGTTTTATCCTCAAAATGAAGAAAATAAAAATCTTTGGTCCAAATAATGGCCCATTACTCGGAAATGGACCGATAACTTTCGATGGCATAGGGAATGTTAACAATTGCCAACACCAATGAACATTTTCCGCCAGGTTTGGGAGGGTTAACTTGCAGTCCATTTTCGGTCCAATTCTGACTGGTCGGCCTGATAAACGGACACGATAAAAAATGATGGCACATGGTGGAAGTGTATAAGAATGGCATGCTTTTCAAGTAACCGCAACTTGGGAAGGGTTAACCTCTAGTCAACAAAAAAAATGCGGATGCTATATCTTGAGATCTAGCAGCCAGGGAAAATTCGGTCTGTGAGATGAATTAGTTATTGAACCGGCCTCTAACGATAAGCCATAGTGTCATCGGGTTAACGTTCAGACCATCAATATCGCTCTGGCTCCTAGACTATAAGAATAGTTTTGTTTTATTGTGGAAAACACTGATAGCTAACATGTATCGTTTTTTAGATAGAATCCGTTCTATTTAACCGGGAGATTAACTATTATTTGACTCGATTTTTAATGATACTCAATTCTTTATCAAAATTATTGTTTGATGGTCGTAAGTTGATAGGTCTGTTTTTGAAACTATTGTAGGCTGATATTTTATGTTGAAAAGGATGATTTGAGGTATTGTGAATTGTCAGGTCAATATAGGTGGGCTTATGGAATATTGAAAAATCAAATTTGTTATTAATTTTCTTGATGTTTAAATCCAAAAAATTAATAGAGTTCAAATTTTCCATTTCAATTGTGAACTTAATATTTGGATGGATGGTATTTATGAATTCTTGGAATGTATTCAATTATCTATTAGTTCCTATGAAATATGCTATGTCATCAACATACCAAACTATAAACTTCTTCATAAAGGAGTACTTAAGAATATCCGTTTCGAAATTATCGATAAATATTTCCGCTAACAAGGGACTTAACGAGTTACACAAAATTGAACCATTTGTAGAGGAATATATATTATTATCAAATTGGAAATAGTTTTGTTTTAAACAAAACGCAAGTAAACTGGCTATCTCTTATTTAATGCAAGGGTTGATATGATTTTCATGTAGGAGATTAGCTATTAGAATCAAAGTGTCTGGGAGGATTATACGTTAGGTAAAAGGTTTTGAACGTCGAATGAACCTAATTTAGCATCATCTGGGATTTCAATATTTTGTATTTTATCAATTAAATTATAAGAGTTTCTGATACTATATTTTGGAGAAAATTTCGTGGTTCTTGAAATGGTTTTTATGGCTTCCTCAGATAACTTAATCGATGGAACTGTTACAAATAATGGGCTTATTTTTGATAAAAAATATGATTAAGGGGTTGTGGATCCATGAGAGTTAAGCTGTGTTTCTCTTTCTGAATAGAAAGACTATTACTATGTAGAGACTCGCTGATTCCTTTCTGGTTATAATCTTTCGGTCCGATTTTAACTTTTCGTAATTACCGATATTTAAAAATGTAACAGAATTATTTTCAATTTGATGATGACATACATTTGTCTGAAAATGGTATGGGTAACCCGTTGAACCCATTGTTGGCAGAAATATTTATGGATAAATTGGAAATTGAGATTCATAAACACTCCTTTATGAAGAAGTTCAAAACGTTGTCATCATAGCATGTTTCATTGGAACTAATAGAAAATTGAACATATTCCTAGAATTCATGAATACAATTCATCTAAATATTAAGTTCACAATTGAAATGTGGGATGAAGACTCCATTAATTTTTTGGATTCAAGTATCAGAAAATTAATAGCTAATTTGATTTTTCAATATTCCGTGAAGCCATCTATACTGACTTGACAATTCACAATACTTCAAATCATCATTTTCAACATGAAATAGCAGCCTACAATAGTTTCATATACAACTACCAACGTACCGATATCAAACGATAATTTCGATAAAGAGTTGGATATTATTGGTTACTCTTCCGTACTAATAGATCCTATCTAAAACCTATCAACTCAGTATTTTCTACAATAAATCAAAAATTTTTCCAAGCTGGTATCACATATTTGGGGCCACCCATGACTAAAATGATTTGGATATTCACGTAGCGTATAACACGCAGAACAATTTATCCAAGCTTATCAAAAATAATAGAGAAGAATTATCCAATGAAGCAAAATTAGGGAGTAACAAGCTGCCATCTGAGTCTTGCCCTATGATGTACATTGGTCATACAGGAAAAAACTTCAGAAAACGGATCAAAGAATATAGTCGTAGTTTCATTAATAAGAAACAATATTCAACCTTTGAATTAATTATAGAAAACCATAACTTAAATGACAATTTTAAGATTTTACACATTCAAAATAAAAGTAATAAATCAAATTTGCTGGAAGATTTTCAATAAAGTTATATATTAGGTAGCTCTTTTGAAGTAAGTTAGTACTTTATATTATTTGATTGAAGAAGCTACTGTGTTAGCGAAACTTAGTAATATTTTTTTATTAAACTAGTGAAAATCGAACTTTTAATAGCTATGTTATTCAAGTTTAGAATGGATTTTTATCATGTAATGATTGATTCTATAATTCATGGATAATGTATTTATATATGAAATGGAAGAGCTTCTTGGAGTTTTTTGAAAACATTTTATCATAGAGATAAAAAGTTTAACAACAGAGGTGCTCCATAATCAAGCGATAATCACATGAAGCCTTCTAATTTCGAAAGAATGAAAGTCAAATTAGCCACTCAAGTACTAAGTGCTATGTAGCAGCTGGTTTATCGACTTATATAGCTTTAGGAGCTCTGTCTGTAGAAGCAGAGTCTCCTGTAAATTTCATCACGTTATTTGATAAGTTGTTCGATTTGTTCTAGCCAAACCTCTGGTTCAAAAAACTTGAATTATGCAGTTTAAGGACTAGAGTATTGATTCCCAGAATAAGGCCCAACATTACTTGAATACTATTTCAGAATTGAATGGTAAAAGAAGATATCATAAGAACAGTTAGATTCCAGAATTGCTGGAGAATTTTCATTTATGCATTCGCTGTTTGGTGCCTGGTCAAATAATTGTCTTGACGACGTTTTTTTTCTTGATATTTTATTATTCTTGTTCTGTACTATGGCTATGAATGAGATAAGACTTCTCTTTCTGCTATTTAAACAATATCTTTATCAATAATTGTTATGTTAATTAGTGGTTTCATGTAATTTGGAAAAGAATTGATGAATATGATTAGTGAAATGCGTTTGCAGCCGACTTGTGTTTTAAAATCCAATTAACACTGCAGGAAATATTGAATCGGTAATATGTGAATAGGAATTATATGGCTGATTATCCAATTGATGTTCATGAAATGGATTCTATTATTTCACAAATCGAAGTAAGTATGATAATTCTATTGATTAGCTATTGTATGATTCACTTCTGATTTATATTACTAACTAATCCAGTTTAAGATACTTTTATGACAGTTAATTTTAAAAATGTCACTGTCAGAAATATAACAATGTCAGATCTTTTGAGGTTGCATTAAATAGACAAGAAAAAGTGATAATCCAAAATACCTGAATTTGGTTGTGTTTGAATCAGGTTATGATAACGTCTTGGAAGATAAGAATCAATTTTATCTTCAACACATTCGTTCTTCTTAATTTGAATACTTTCTAAAATCGAACGTTTATCATTATTCTTTTCAATCTTCAACATTTTTATATTGTCGTAGTCAAATGAACAATTTGTGCCCTTTATATGTTTACTAAGTGTAGTGGATAAATTCCTTGTATATTTATGTTCATTCATTCTTTTATCGATGTATTGGGAAGATTGGCCGATGTATACTTCTTCTCAGTCTTTAGAAGGGATATAATATACAGTTTTTGTTTGGAAGGTATGCTACTTACAATTTTGTGGAAAGACTTTTCTGATTTAAATAACTCTTATGACATATATGTAGATCATAAGACTACTACTCAATTTTTTCGAAAGACTATTAATATAATGGTAGTGATATATGCTATTTTTCCTTCGATTTCTCATTGTTGGTTTTCATTTAGATAGAGGAGGAGACATAAATTCATAAATATTTTCCCTGACCAAATCAATGGGATAACCATTTTTTCTTAAAGTTTCTTCAGTTGTTTCAATCGATATAGTTCTTAGTTCAGTAGAATTTTATGATCTTAAGCAGTTTAATTATGTAACAAATGAATGCAATGAACTTCTAGACCTTGTAACGCCAATTATCAGGGTGGTGTTGCCAGATTATCATAGAATTATCAAATATTGAAGAAGAAAAAGAATGCGATAATGCTAGCATCTGCATTAACCTAGAGATCACCAATATAATAAACTTGAATACTAAAATGGATGTTGGCTTCGACTTTATGTGGTAAATCTATAATATTATTCCGAGAGACTTATCAATAATAATATGTAAATATAAAAAGAAGACAATAACTAAATATTTTATCAACCAATTATTGTGAAGCTACATAACGTAATTTTCACGTTTCAACCAGAATGTCAAAGTTGAGTGCTTGCGTCAGTGCTACCATCCCCGCTTTTTTTATAAAAGGTAGAACTAGTGTATTTTATGCTTTGTCATACCATTTCATGACTTCCTTGTTGGTGTGTTGGACTGAATTTTTCCATATTTGAGGAGCAACAGTTTTGAAGTACATGTTTGAGCAGTTTTGTTGTTCATTAACATCTCTCATTATAATGAGATCTTGCTTTATCCTATGAGTTCAATTGAATTAAAAATATAGTGGTACATCTACTACATATAATAACAATGATAATATAATAGTAATATTTATTCAGGTGTAGTATTACAGAGTTATACAGTAATAAAAACATAAGTGCTACATATATACCACCCTGCAAGAGACACTAAGTATATCTGTGCGCAGGCCTGAAAATGAAAATAGACAGAAAAATAAAAGATGAAGAAGAAACTAAAAAAGAAAGAATAAAATTCAAATAAAAGAAAATAGATTCGACTTTCAAACAGATTAAATCCAATAGTTGATGATAACAAATATTTGTGTTTTCGGCCCGATAGTAAGTTAGATTTTAATTAGATCATTACAATGATTATGAATAATATACGACAAGATGATTTTTGTCAGATTGAATTTATAAATTAGAAATGAATGTATGTGAGTACTCATAGTCTCGAACGTTTTTGTAATAAATAATTGAATCTGAATTTGAGTTCAACTGACACATGATGATGATAACACCAAAGCAGAAAATCATACTAATGTTCAATCATTTGATCAATTTTCGGGTTTGGAGTAGAGAACAATCATTTCCAAATTTTTGTGTTTGTTTTTGCTATCATTTAGCAATTTCAAATATTCCGGAACGTTGTTAAAAAGTTCATAGCTGATATATGTATACGTGCTTCGTCAAATTTCTCTATATACTTTAGGTAAAGTTAAACTCGTAATTCTTTCAGATTGCTGTAGTTTCATGTCGTATTGTGTTCTAAATGTTGTGTAGTTTGCAATTACTGACTTCTCCATGGAATATTTTCTGATGTTCAAGATGTTTTTTCTATGAATAATTGATCAGGTGGGTAGTACTTTGGTTTTTTATATATTATTATGCTATATTAGGCTATGATGCCATATGTTGAGACTGATCAGAATAGTGCATAATAAATCATTGAAAGTTGGCGTTTATTTGATACGTAGCGCAATTGAAGAATAAATAAATAAAATACCTAGTTTTTTTATTGATTTGTTTGATATTTATTTATTTATTTATTTATTTATTTATTTACATTACACCCATTTAACAGGCGTAGAGCCCAATTAAAAAATGAGGAATAACACAAAATAAGAAATACAAGAAAATATTATAACAGGCATTGAAATTAAACTGAGATAACATAACATTTCAAGAACAGAACATAAAAAAATTAAACAAAGATTAAACAAAGAAGAGAGAAAATGCAATCTATATAGAACTGATATATATATATATATATATATATATATATATATGCTCAATACACTTCAAGTTATCGTTAATGATTAGGCCTAAGTATCTGCAAGGTTTACTGTCTTCAATACAGTAGAGTCGCAATTTATCCTAGAGCAGCATATATTATGTATTTTGACAGTACATTTCTCTGGTGAGCTATTAGCGTAATTCCCATATGTTAGAAAAAATGTTTTATTCAAGTCTAGTGTCAAAAATGTTATTAATATATACGATACAGTTCCTGGGGAACTCCACATCTCCAAACTTGTTCAGAGCTAATACCTTCATTCATTTTTACAACTTATTTTCTGTCTTTTAAATAGTTTCCTATTACATTTTCTCCTTTACCCCTAAAGCCCATTTCTTCTAGTTTACACATAAGTATATCATGATTTACTATATCAAGTGCCTTCGCCAGATCGAGGAAAATAGTTAAACATGGGAGTCCACGATCTATAGCGTCGTACATTTGGTCAGTGATTTTTGATATTGCAAGTTGTGTATTTTAATTTTCCTGAAACCAGTATTGCTTGTCATTCAATAACTTTCATTTTTAATGAATTCATTGAACCTTATCTTCAATACAGATTCGAATATTAGAGAAAAAGGTCTATATTTGGTAGGATTAACTGTGCTAATATTCACATCATCGGTTTCATATATTTCCTGCCTATTCATAATATCATTTTTTTGCCTGGAGTGCTTATTGTCATGTTGCAAGTGTACTATTGTTGCAGAATGATTCGTTATATTCACATCACAAATTAATGAGATTACATCAGTACAATTTTCAGAAACTTACCATATATATGATCGATACAGTTTGCCGTTTGGTTTGTTATTCTTGTAGCCTTGTCTATACATGATTTGTATCCTCACTCATAAAAGGTATTCTAATATTTATTACTTTTTCATTTTCTCTGCGTATATCTAGATTCATATCGCCCATAACAATGACATCAACATCATTTTTACAGTCCAGGAAATATAAATGAAAATCATTTATAAAATTATTCAATAAACTTTCCTGAGTTCTATATATATAGGATATATATATATATATATATATATATATATATATATATATATATATATATATATATATATATTCGTAGTGGTTTTCTTTTGCTGGTTTATCTAAAGTAAGTTGTGGGTTTTCTTAAGTTTTTCAGCAATTTGAATGAGATATCTTAATGAAACAATCTTTTCATTTGACGCGTTTCGGCTTTCACCTTCTTCAGGAATTTATTTATTGTTTACATTTGAAACTGAAATTTGACAAAATATTTTTATATTGATTAGCTGCTGTATGCACAATGTTTATTTATGACAACAAAAATTTTTTTCCCACATTTTATGAGCATTGACTTTAGTTTCATATTTAAAAATTATGTGTATAATAGCTTAATAACTAAATTAGTTCGGTGATAATGTACAAAATAAATTAATTTTCCATGAGGTATTTGAAATTTTGAATATCCGTAATAGAATACCAACAGATTTCGTAAATTAATGTAAATAATATATGTTAATTTCTGTAAATTCAAAATTTAGATTATCCTTGACATAAATACAGATGGCATCATTTCTATTAATATTCACTTTAGAATTGATCAAATTATGATTATGTATTGCATAGAAATTTCTGTACGGATTAATCTATCAGGATTTTACATTTGCTCAATAAATAGTTTAAGTTTGTTGTAGTGCTCATTCAAGCTTCTAATATTTAAATGAATTATTACCAACCCTGTCTTATATTGTATTCACTTCTTGTATGTCTTCGCATATTTTTTGTTTCGTATTATCATTACCTATGTTAGATTCATCTTTTATTTCCATTATATGGAATGTTTGTATTCAGTTTGCAACATTGCGATATTTTTGTAAGATTTATAACTATCACAGTTTATTTCATCAATGGACAATGATCTACTGATCTCGTAGTTTTGAATCTATCATTCAATCTAATACAAATAATAAATTTTTTCACATCCGGTTGATCACATCCTTTGCTATCATGTACACCTGCCTCAAATTTACAGCTCACTTCATTTCGACATTTAATTGCACTATGCCCGTATCCACTACATTTAAAGCACTTATTTACTTTAAAGTCTTCATAAATCATGCACCTTTGTCGACCTAGTACTTTATTATTGTTTCATTTGATCACTTTATTGATCTTCTCCTTTATTTAATCTACACAATGATGTTAATTATATATTTCTTAGTCGAGTCTATACCATTGATATTTATTGATATTTGGAGAGCTAGTATTAATGTGTTGACTGTTTGAACATATAACTAAAACATGGTTAGCGAATTTGCTAATATAAACATTTGAATATGGTACATACCCCGTTACAATTATTTTCAAAAGACCTCTTTTAATCATCTATATTGAAAAAATCTATGTTGCTATTAGTCATGAATGATACATTTGTTCCATGAGCTATTTGATGGTTGATTTAGTAACATGCTATAGTGAGAAGCTTTGTCCATAATAAATATTGAGGATGGTTGAGTCAAGTTCTTCAAGTGATTTTCAAACTATTTTAGGAAATTGTCTTTATTCATTCCCCCTTGTTAATAATAAATAATCTCGGTTTTTGACGACCTATCTAACAAATTGAATGCAATATGTTAAATACAATGGTTCACCCCATGATCATTAAATGATCTTTCAATGACGCAGAAAAACTGAAAATTATTTTTAATTCACTTGCAGTATATTGTATTATGCTACATCAATTACCAATAATACAATTAAATACATTTAGTCGAGTCATATTAGCTAAAAAGCTGGGAAAATTTGCGGGCAACTCCGATCGACTCCGGGTTTTTTGCAAAATTTTCCTGAACGGATTTACAACATTCCCGAAAGAAAACTAATATGTGCTTCTCCATTTTTCAATTGTTATAGAGGAATATAGAAAAAAATGGCCAATTTTCATGGCCAAAAAGTTAGGAAATTCCTAAAATTTCGAAATCATGCCAACAATGGCTGGAAATGCCCACTCGTAATATCGTCCAAACGCAAATTGAAATCTATGAAAAAAAAATTAAGAAGAAAAAATCTGTGTTGATATGGAACAATAGAAAAGAATATAAATACTTACAATACGTAATTGGTGGATGTGAAAAAAAATCATTTTGTGGATGAATAATTAATTATTCCAAAAAACGATAAGTTTGAAAAAATGTCGTTTACACAATAAACACAATAAAATTCAAGAGCCACGTGCTCAATCAACGGTTTTGAAAATATGCGTCTCCCCGAGATGATCTTGATATGATTCCAATATAGAAAGTGATCCCTCCTTACTCTCCTCTATTACCATGCGTCTTTCTTTCACATTTCATCTTTTATATTTTTTTGAATAGCTGTCATATAGGCGCTCATATTATCTTGACGCATACAGACTCCATTAATACTAGATAATCTCTTGGCCCACCCCTTTCTAAAATTTCTATATATATATTATAGTCCCATCATATTCAGAATTGAAGCGCGGTAATTTGAATGTTACTTCAAAGATCGAATATAAATCCTCCAACAATCTAAAAAGATTCGTTACCCGTCACCTCGAAAACCCCCCGAGTACAGTTTTTTAGCCATTTTTTTTGAAAATTGCAAAATTTCCAAAATTGGCCATTTTCCAATTGAAAAATGGAAAAGCACATATTAGTTTTTTTTGGGAATGTTGTAAATCCGTTCATTAAAATTTTGCAAAAAACCCGGAGTCGATCGGAGTTGCCCGCAAGTTTTCCCAGCTTTTATACTTTTTTCGTCTAATTTGACCCGACTAATTGAACGAATTGAACATGTCCAAAGCGAGTTCATGATATATCCAGCTTCAAAATTAGACATCAGTTTAACTACTACTTTCAAGGTTTAAAGTTACGATCCTAGAAAATGGAAGAATTCTAGCAACTTGTATATTAGCATATAAATTATTGAATTCCAAAATACACTGTTGGAACTTTCGAAACAGTTATTCATTACTGTCCCCATATTTTTGAACAGAAGCAGTAGATTTTTCTATCTGATCCACGTGTCAACATAATCTGTATTAAGACAAGTCAATGCCATTTAGTAATTTCGTAAGACGAATTGAATCGAAGCTGCAGTAAGATATTTCCACCATTATTATTATTATTTATATTTCTTTCAATTTTGCTTCATATTTGAATTATGGAAATCACGTACTGAGCTTTCTAAATAGCGACTTTTTTTCTGTACTATTAATGGTTATGAACTGTTGGACATGTATTATTATAAATAAATGAATGAATAAATTAATATATTAGAGACATATGTTTATTGAAATGACATATGAATATCCTGCAGTATAATTATATGGAATCAAGTAGTTTCAAAATACTGGTAAATTTAAAAGACAAGGAAAGAAAAATTGATGAAGATTGAAATGTTTCAAAGAATTTCTAGGCTGTTGAAATTAATTTAGTAGGTGATGCGTGGCATTTTTGCAGCACTAAATTAGTCGAATATCAGTGTTCTCTACCCTCTACTCCGGTGTATAAATTGAGCCTGGAATCTCGTGATCTAGCTATAATTTTCACCTGTTATTTTAGGAATGTTATCAAATATTATTAATTTCACAAGTTCATACGCTCTTCATCATTGCATGTATTAAGTCTTGGTATAAAAGATCTGCGGAGTAAATAGAATCATGAAGAAGATGTTCCAAAAGCCGCGATGAAAATGCTCCAATATCTGGAATATTCTACCACATTATGAGTCGGAAAATTTATAAGATTGGGAGAAATTTGAAATATTGTACGCGGTTATGAATAACAAATTTTTATACCAAGAAGTAGTGAGTAACATCCTCCACTAAATTTTCTGGAATAGAGTACCATACAATCCTATCTAGTGTTTGAGAGTAAACACACAAGGTCACAGTCCACACTCATTATTACTATTACTTATGTATTGGAAAATGATGGTTCAAAACCATCAAGGAGAAGTCCACGGTAGGAATTAGAAATAGAAAATTATGAGCTTCGATTCTAGCTAAATTTGAACTTCAGTCGTCAATTATCTTGAGAAGTTATGTTGATCTTCATAACTTAATAGCGGACATCACAAGTATTGTACCAGTTGTGAATGAGACGTCATCATATTTGTCATACCCCATACACTGATCGTGTTACTATTTTCTCCGTGTGATTTCTAAAAAAGTTAGTCATCAAAGTAAGTTGCCACTAATAACATTACATTTTCTTGTAATAATCGTCAATTATGCCATACGAAGCAGAGTAAGCGTGTTTACAAAAAATATGGGAACTTTGAAGCAATGATTTACGGAACTAAAAAGAATTCGAAGTTGAGGGAGAACGTGAGCAACAGCAGGGTAACTACTTAAGTGCAGAAAACGGAGAGAGCGAAAAAGATGAATGTATCGATAGAGCAGGAGTAAGTTATGAGCCAGGTGAGACAAATCAATTTTATTTTAGAAAGGACGGCACTGAATGAAAGAAATAGTTTCAGTGGAGTCGATCTACGGAAAAAAGGACGAGGGTCGTGAAAATTAGATTGAGTTTCGCGACCTGGAAAAAATAATTTCTTATGATAAAATTAATATGATCCTAAAATTTCTATTACCATTATTATTATTGGGTGGAACCATGTCTAACCTTCGAAGAACTGTTTTTTCAACCCCATTTTCTTAGGTAAGTTTTGGAGTTTTATTTCTTATGGACATTTTAGACTCCCGACTGAGGTATGAAAATGGTACCCTATTATTGCTGGTATTTGAGGAATCTTCGGTCCAAATTTGGTGACATTCCTCCTGGAATTTATATAGAAATAAAATTTTTGGGGCAAAAATTCAAATTAGGCTAATCAGGGCAAATTGTAATCAAATTGGATGGAATTTGTTTGAAAAACTAGATTATGAGTCACATAAAGTGGTTCAAATATGGGCTGAGAATGTTGAAGGGTTTTTCTTAAAATTCAAATTTGGCCAATTTGACCCAAATTTTGAAATGGCACCCACTTTTATCGAAGAAGTTGGAGTGTACTCTAATAAGTCTCAAATTAAAGGTTATATTATTTTCCTCAATGTGGTATATGTCCGTATCAATTTTTTTTATGATTCATCCGTTTTTTGGACATTTACGGTATATATATCATGAACCATTTATGTGATCCACAACAGCGTTATATTTTTTGTACTATGAAATAAGTTATTATCTTAATGTTTATGTATGTATATATTATAGTGAACATACAAGCATCATATACAAAATTTTATTTTTGAAAAATATAGAAAAAATGACTCGCTAAAAATGAATAATTACAATTATATGTACATAAAGTAAAGAATATAGAAATGTTTTTTAAAATTCAAATAACACACTCGTATTTATTTAATAACCTTCACCTGATGTGGGCTAACGTGTATATTTTAGTTTATTACACTTTCTTTTTCTTCCTTTTGTATAATTTTTTTTTAAATATTTTGCATATAGTTTTTTCCAAATAAAATATTTTAATAAATTTATACTATACAAGAAATCAAACATTATATTTTACAAAAGAAAAATTATATAATATGATATGCTTTAATTTTCTTCTTACCTGACATTGTCTTCAATAGTTTTTCAATTATATTGATAAGAGGCGACTTTTTTCAATATTTTTCAAACATAACATTTTGTTGTGATGTGTGTATATTTACTATAATATATACTTATAGTAACATTGAAATGATAATGTATTCCATAGTACAAAAAATATAACGTTGATGTGGATCACATAAATGGTTTATGATATATACCGTAAATGGCCTAGTAAAAGAATGAATCGTAAAAAAGTTGATACGGACAATCGGACATATACCACACTGAAGTACGTAAAGTAGTCTTCAGTTTGAGTCTAAGTACGGTAAGCTCCGAATTTGTTTACAAAAGGGGGAGCCATTTTAAAATTTGAGTCAAATTGGCCAAATTTGGAATTTAAGCAAAACCATTCAAAGTGTTCAGCCCATATTTGTACCACTTATTATGGCCGATACAACCTACTTTTGCAATTTGGCCAAAATAGACCATTTTGAATTTTTGCTCCAGAAAACGTATTTATATATATTGTTATGATTTCATTTCCTAAACAACAAAAATGATAAAATTAGAACTTACCGAACACTGAAAATCAGAAAAGATTAATAAAAAGATATTATATGGAAACGAAAACAATATTAAAAGTTAAATAATAGTTAGTATAATATAATAAACAATGTAAAACATAATAAACAACAATGTAATCAGAATTACTTCAGTGAAAGTGAATAAACGTACAGTGTTACGAAGACAGAAATCATAATTAAAATGATTAGAAAAACTATCATGAGATAGCACAAACTATTGAAAAATGTTATAGATATAAGTTAGGATTAGTAAATTTGAGTTATATAATGTAAAAGAAATGTTATTGATATGTTATATTATGTATTAGTTTTTAAGAATGACAACTGCCAAATTTATGATAATTATTGGAATAATCATATTAATAATAACCTAATAATAGGTTATCTTATACCAAAGTGTGTGGAAAAATGTAGGCAATATGAATTTAAAAAGAAGGAATCATCATCATTTAAAATAAGTTGAAAATCTACAATAATTCAAAATTTATAGAATACTAAATTCTCATTGGTCGAGGCGATTTTATAAACGTCAGACTAGTAGCAATGTGATAGTTCTGTCAGTTTTCAACAATCAACAAAGCATTCTTGATAGGTAAACTAAGCACCTCATTGATTATTTTTGAAAATACTTGGCGTCCTTTTTGAAGGCCTATAAAAGGCATCTGAAGACAAGCCAAGTCAGTTAGCAATCAACATCTGTAGAGTCAAGGTACTTTGGCAACTCATAAAATTTTCCATAACCTTAGATTATTGGAAAAACATCGGTGAACCCAAGTGTTCCAGTAGCTTCGTAAGGTTGAAAGTAACCGAAGCAAATAAATAATTTCTACAAGTCAAGTAGTGTTCCAAGTCTCCGAACAAAGTTTAAAGGTTACAATAACCTACAATTCATAAGTAACATCGAACGATAGCCAACCTTCGATAAAGTTCCAAAATCATTGAAGAGTTTTATATCTTTAATAAAAGAATAAAACTAAGTTAACAATTTTCAACAGCTCCTGATTTCAAAAGAAGTAACCAAAATAGTTTACCTGTGTTTATTGTGCATAGCAAAGAAATTGTGTACGGTTAAAGTTAATTATAAAATTAATAAGAAGATCAAGCCAAGTGAACATTGCCTACATTTTGAAACATATTCTTGGATATAAACTAAACGTAAGTTTATTTATTATTTCTCCATTGTATTATTATCTGTCTGTAAATCTGAAAGAAAGATTGTAGATTATAGCTTTGTA
Organism: Endomychus coccineus; assembly: GCA_958510875.1. Lineage (NCBI taxonomy): Eukaryota > Metazoa > Arthropoda > Insecta > Coleoptera > Endomychidae > Endomychus > Endomychus coccineus. The sequence continues at coordinate 203,431,020 of OY294067.1, forward strand.
AACAAAGATAAATAGTAAATAATTTTGAGGTTAGATCATAGATCTATTTGAACATAAAATTGTTAAAATTGATACCCGAGATAAAAATAGAGTCATAGAAATTTAAATATAAAAGTTTTTAACATTCAAAGAACATTGTGTTTAATTCCATAGATATAAAATAAAAAGGTAAAAGTTCATTATTCAAATCAAACAATCATTAATAAGATTCAAAATACAATAAGAAAGCTAGCCGGTAGAATTAATAATAATTCATAATTAAATAATAAAATCGTAAGAGTTTAGTTAATAATTGTCACCAAACGTGGGGCAAAATAAATCAAAAGAGGTTTCTTAATAATTGTCACCACAACGTGGGGCAAAAATAAATCAAAAGAGTTTTCATAATAATATATATGTATATATTCCAAGACGGTGGGTGAACGGAATGTCACGAAATTTGAACTGAAGGTTCCCTAAATACCAACAATCAGAGGGTACCGATTTCAATTTTCAGCCAGGAGTACAAGAGGTTCAAAAAACAATAAAACTCCAAAAACGACCTAAAAAAGGGTGAAAAAACAGGTTTTTGAAGGTTAGACATGGTTCCACTCTATATTGGTAATAGAAATTTCAGGATCTTATTATTTTCATCATAAGACACCATTTTTTCCAGGTCGCTAATCTCTATCAAATTTTTACGCACCTCGTCCTATTTTTCCACTATTTCCAAATAGAAGAAGACAGGATAAGGCTTGCTCCGACTTTATAGACCATTGATTCAAGAAATATAAGTCGACTCCATTGAAAACCAAAATAAACGAAGAAGAGTATCACGATGAAAACAGGAAAACATTCTACTGCTGTCAGAAGATATGCGAAGAATACACATATTATAAGCGCATATATCGTGTTTATTGAAACTAGCGGAATATGTGATGTGGAAATATTGATGAAACATTAATTTTTTACCAGGAGAAGCAATAAAAAACTATAGACATGATATACCTCATCACACTAACGATAAAACTTTCTCTTACCACGCTAACGGAGGATTAGGTTTATTGAGAAATTTATCGAATTAGTTAGTTGAATTTTCAACGTTAGTGTTCAAAAGTTGATAGGTTGATAATACTTAGTTCCCCATTACCTTCATATGAAGAGCGATCATTGAAATTTCAAATTGTTGAAACTTAACTTGCTCAGCATTGAAACATCCAAATACGAGACTCGTATTTGGAGGCAATTGTAAAATTCATTTCATTAAGTGTGATGATTGGTCAAAAATATCATGATGATAAACCTCAGGCAGTCATCATCATGGTATCATAACTTCTTGCAACCAGTTTTTTCTGGAATTTGTCTAATGTCCAAATTTGGGAGCTTTCATTGTATCATACCAAGGAAGTAAGAATGAAAGTGATATTATGATATGAAAATATTGATTGAATGAGGCAGTCAACAATATTTTTTCAGTTTCTTTTATCGGACGCTTCAATTTTGGGTTTGATCAACTAAGCAGTATTTTATTCATCAACTTGAATGTTATCAAGAGTTTTAGTGATGCGACTCTTCAAATAATACAAGATATAAGAGTATGAGATTTAAAAATTCCTCTGAGCTATCTTATAATGACTACAATAATTTCGTCATGAGTAATATTTAAATTTTCGCGAAATATTTTGGGACAAATTGGTTCCTTTTTCAGTTCCATACAATTTGATTCTCCTGTGAGTAACAAGAATAGTCGATTTCTCTCTACTTTGCTACCAGTGAAGATCGAACTTATGACTAAGTATAAGGCACTGCATTTAAGTTTTACCAGAAATACTGCTCAAACTCAACCGCAATGAAAAGAAATTGCAATATATGAGATGATTGTATTCAAACCTGACAACAAAAACTGAATTATTGGTTTTCGCTTTTAAATTTGATTATCGATCACGTCATTACGTTTAAACAATGGTACTAGGTTGGGGAGGAAATAATTCAGAAGAGCACTCCGAATCATTCGTTTCTGTCCTCATCTCGCTTCCCATCCTGTAATTCATTGAATTATTCAGGCTATTGACTTAATGTGAAACATCTAGATATATCCGGATATTCAATTTCGGGTCTCGCGAGTACAATTATTACAACATAATATTCAAGTAATATTTCCATCTATTTCTTGAAATATATGAATATTCAAGATCATTCAGTACTGAGCGTTGAGCAAATTATCGATTTCAAGTTGTAGTATATCGGAGATCTGAGAAAGAAGTATGAAGAAAAATAGTTATACAAAGAAGTGCAATCATGTAGTATTGAGGCTGGAAGTAGAACACATTTTGTTGAAAAATTAGGACATTTTCTGGAATGTCGTGGAATAATTGTAAAGTTATTAGTTTCATGCTAGGCCTAGTCGCTTTTGAAATGACTACTTGTAATTAATCAATGAATGGAGAGTTTTCACAATGAGATGTATATTATAAAATGTCAAAGAAGAGTTAGTCTTATTATAAAATATTTCGGTTATGGACAATACTGGAAAACTATTGGGTATTCAATAAAATACTTGGTTCTATAGTTGTTTTCAATTCTGTAATAATTCCTAGAACGTTTCCATGTTCCAGTGGCCCTCTATCAAGTTTAGGAACTTTCGACCGCAACATTTTAGTCCAAACATAAAGGTTTCAATTCATGCCTATTTGTCCATTTTTGTGGAAACTAAGTTCCGATTCCCTATAGTTTCTGAATGTGATCTTGAATATCGGAAATTTGGTTTGGGATAATCAACACAACAAATTAGTTCGATAATTGGAATATTATTTACTAGTACGTTAAAATCTTCAATATTAGTTGAAGTATTATTTGTGTTGATTATTCATATAATCAAACACACCATCCAAATACTGATTACTCATCATTTTCATGACATGCATTCAGATTTTCCTCATCTTTGAAACTATAAAAGTTATTGCGTCATCTTTACTTTTCCTCCTACTTCAATAGTTCCATAATTACGTGAGAAATAATGCTGCTCATTGGATCTTTATTCACATCTTCCCTTTGCTTGTCTTAAGATGAATGAAACTTTAGTAATTACATTCTCGCATATGCCCAACGGTTTATTGATACTTTTTCATAAGCTACGGCACAAATAATAGATTATTTCGGTTAAATTTTTGATTATTTCAATATTCTCTTTTGTGATTGACATTCCCATTGTTCATTAATAAATGATATCATTTGTAACTTACCAAAGCAAAAAATGTATAGGTCCTGATGATAATATAAATCTTCATCAACAAAGGTATTTCCTACTGAATCTTCTAATATTTTGAAATTATACTTTATGAAGTAAGTGAATGTCGTCGAGAAAGCAGGTTCATTTAGTAGAATTATGAAAATAATCGTGAGCATGTAGAGACTAAAATTTCTTCAATATTACTTCTGACATCAAATGTCGCACTTGGAAATTTTCCATTCATTCGCTAATCTACTGAAGAACAAATACTTCATTTCTTCCATTTGTAGTTTCTAGAGAATATACGAAAGATACTTCGAAGATGATTGAATTTTGGACGGTTGCAAATAAGGTGTTTTCAGATTTATATACTGCAGATGTTAACTAAGCTACCGGAATACGTATTCAGATTTCTCAATATTATTAGTTATTTGAGTACTATATTGTCTGAATAATTCACGGAGATGAAGTATGAACTCAATTGTTATCTTAATATCCTACATCTTCCTCAAGCAATTCCTGCTATCATACACTTGTAATTGGTCATTTTGATGAATATATTCGTACATAGGTTCACCAAGTTCTGAATATTCTAATCAATTCCAGTCCAGCACTTCATGCTATTATTGTGAACTATTAGAATTGATTCTGCTTAGAGCACTATCATTCTGAATGATCCAAAATAATTCCAAATTATGTAGATTTCTTGTTATTTTAGTTAATCTGATTGAAACTATTTTCCTCATTATATATCGCAAAATTTAATCAAATTTTCTGTGAGAATATGTTTTGTTCATCATTGTTCATGTGAGTAAGCAGATTGTCTTGTGAATTATGTAAAAAATCCAATAATAATTCCAGAAGCTAATTTCGCTTCTTCTCCTTCAGTGGTTATAAAATTATACGGAATGGAACAACGAATTGTCATACAATTCACGAAAAACAATTCCATCCGAAGGTCAAACATTCTATTTATGAAACATTGAAAATATGAAGCAACATGATCAAATGTAAAAATGAGGTTTGCGATAATGTTTTGTCTTAAATTAGTCGAAATTTTGATGAACATGAAAACAAAATCATAGATGAAACCGAAAATCAAATGAAAACTAGATTCTGTTTTCCGAATTAATACCTGTTTCCATCCATTGCTATATTAATAAGTGCGGATTGTCACGAAATATAGTGGGAAAAATCTAAAATAAAAAATTTTGAAAATAACATCTAGACAGTTCAGAAAACGCAAAATTAGGAATAGACATTTAAAAAAAAATCTAACAATTTGAATCCGTCAAAAGGTATAGAAGTTGTTAACAATTTTATTGAATACTTTACACATCATAGCTTTCGAGAAGGATCCATTTCGAACAATGAGAAGGAATATAAAAATCGTTGGTGAACAAATCATTAGAAATTCGTGAATTAAAATTAAGTTGACAACTCCTAGCTTTGAGAATGCCATTGTGTGGTGAAACAATTTCTTAGCATTATTTACTAAATTCAATTTTACAAGTTTTGTGTGAATTTGAATTTAATCCTCCAACTTCCGAAAGTAAAAATTTTATTCGACCGATTTTATTCAACGATTATAGAGATTAATCTTTGTTATTAAATAATCGAACACAATGAAAATGACTGTGAAGAATCACTATGCTTTACTAGAATATAATATATTCATTCCGTAATTTCATTGTGAAATTAAACAGCACTATGTCGGCATTATTTTTATTTGTATCTTCCGTTACTAGAGTAGTCAGTGTTATTATGTCATCTTCAGACGGTATTCAAATATTTGAATACCGTCTGAAGATGACTTAATAATCCTCAAATTCTAGTGAAGGGAATTACAAATAAAAATGACATCAACATAGTAGTGTTCAATTTCACAATATCTATTGATAAAATTCCATACCACATAGTATAGGATGGAATGATAAATTTTTTTCAAATAACAAATCTAAGACAATATGAAATAATAACCGGTGATATGGGAACATAATATATCTTTATAACAAACAGAAGGTCGAAATATTCAGAAAAAGAAAGCTGAGAATATTTATAATATAAATGATGAAGACAGTGATTACCAAATACCCCCAAAAATGTTGAAAAGGAACAAACAATAGATGTAAATCTGAAACCCTCAAATACGTAAATGTTGATTTAGATACAGCGTAAATAATATCAGCTCACCATAATACAGTAGACAACACTCTCCAGAGTGATATCGAAAAAACCACTTGAGAAACTCATTATAAGTTTGAGGTTCCTCGTAATCGGAAAGGGTACAGAATTGAGAAACATTACCCAAAATCTAGCGATGGTTCCGATTAATGTAGATTCAGCCAAACTACAACGCACTGAACATACATCTGTTCATTATTTTCTAGTAAAATCTTCACATGCAAAATTTAGTAGTTATATAAAATCACAGTATCACCGTAGATATTTAGGATGTAATAATTGATTTCAGTCAATCGCTTATCAGAGTAGTATATTATGAAACTAGTGCGGAAAATAGGATGTAAGAGATCACCTGTTTCCGCAGGTTTTGTACACAATTCTTTTCTGACGACCTACTATGTACTTACGACTTATAAGAAGGTATCTACTTAATACATCGAATCAACCTGAAATTAGTAGTAGAGTGAAACACACTGACACTATTATGTGATGGATTTATTTATAGATTTATCCATATTGTGAAATTATTATGTTGATATCACTCTCATTTATAACTTCCGTTATGTACAGCGTTATTACGCCATCTTCAGAAGGTAACATACATCAATACACCTATAAATACTTAACGGTAGCAAATGATTGCTATGGTCAAAAAACATGAATTTAGAGGATTATTACTATATGATTCCATGGTGGGCATTTTTTTGCAATAATTGTAATGATGATGATTTGCTCGATAATCGCAGTATATCAGTTAATCAGGACAATAATTTCTGGAATAAAAACATTACGTAGCTTTCAATAACGTTGAATGAATTAGGCCTATTTGATCATCAAGAAGTAGAGTATTGTTATTTGGCTTGTAAATTTCCAAAGATTCCAGCAAGTTTAGTTACCAGCCTTCATCAGCTGTATGCAAAATATGTGAACTGACTATAAAAGGAAGGAATGATTTATTTCGAAAAATGATGTGCAAATGTGAATACAGTGTTTGAAAGTCTAAAACATCTTCAATTTTCATCGAACCTAATAGAGAATGAGCGTCCTGTTTCTCCTATATAGCAGGAATTGGATTCCTGACTAAATAGCTCATGAACTCCAGCTGTATCAATTGTCCTCGTGTTGTTTTTATTATTGGATACGATATGTCCTAATTTGGAATTGGCTTAAATTCAATATTTAAGTCATAATTTTCGAAAACGTTTCGGATTTTTTCAGTGATTTTCAATTTTTGAGTATATATTGAAGTGAATTTGATATTAATTTGGCTCTTACGGTTGATTTATTCAATTATGATTGGGAAGAATAACCATTATTTACGGCGATTAGTTCAAGTGTATTTACATCCTGCTAAAAATTTGAATGTTACAATGATATTGAAAGAGGTCTATATACCTATAATTGAATAAAAAGCAGCCATTTTATGTGATCTAGGACTGAACAGTATTACAATATTGATTAAAAAAATTATATCACACAGATAAGGGTGAAACGATAGAATCTTTTGCTAAATTTGTCATTGTCGCAGATGTCTGTAGTTGAGTAGCAGTGCGAAATATTCCATTTCAGACTCATTTCAATGCGAAATGAAATATTCCAAACTAGTTGGGAATACGTTATTTTCTGCGCTACATTACAGTGCGGAATGGTAATTTCACAGGCAGGTTGTCGAAAAATAAAATTGCTGAACATCCTCTGTTAGAAATATATAGGTCTAATGAATGGTTTGGAACTGTTTATATAACAGTATCAAGAAACCAAGATGAAAAACAAGAGAATGTGAAAATAAGATATCAGTACATCTGCAATCTGACTTATAACAATAATTATGAACCCAATTATCAACATTCAATAGCAATACGAGATATCAAATTTAAAAGAAACGTTATTTACAATTCAGTTAAAGGAATTCACGAAAGAAAATGCTTATCGTGCAGATAGTCTTTCATATAAAATTTACTTCAAATTCGGCAAGATATTGAAATTTCAATTAAATTGTGTAAATGAAAGATTCTACATCCCAGTTAACTAAAGTGTAATGAGTTCTTTCTAGATCTGCTAGAAATATCAAATAATTACAATCAAAACATCCCATGTGAATTAAAATATGAAAATGTTCCAGACTTCGAATCAATTTCTTATTACAACCAACTGTATGATCGAATAAAGTCGTTATTCAGTAGCGGATCCAAGGTTTTGTCAATGGGAGGTTCACCTATTCATTATTAATACGATTACGTGTCATTATCGTAGTTATATTACATGAAGGTTGCCTTTATGAGTCTGTATGAAAAAACACCATCGTTGGTCCACCACTGCCGTTATCAGAATTTATTACTTTTATGAAACGAGATTTTATTGAAATCCAGAAAGCGTGATTAAACCACTCAGTGAAATTTGGATAGGAAACAAAACAACGATCTGCTCAACAAATCGGTAACATTAAATGTTCACACATATACAGGGTGAGCTGTTTTTTGTAGACAAACTTCAACAGGAGATAGAAGAGATGTTTTTAAGGAGAAAAGTTCCTGTAAACATATGTCGTAGAAGGCTTGGTTTTCGAGATACAGGGTGTTGAAATTGAAAAAAAAATTTAGTTGTTTGCGAATATCTCCAGAACCGTTTATCGTACAGAAAACAGCTTTTGTGAGCATTTTTTATTCATAGTGAGCTATGTTTTGAGCGGTGAAAAAATTTTTTTTAGTCATAATTGGTGAAGATTTTGAAGGGGTAATGGGTGTTTTCTCCCCAACATCTACGCCACTGAGAAAAGTACAGTTTTGAGACAACCATTTGAACCGCCAATGTTTTCTACACAAAAAAGGTACTATGGTCATAAGCTCTAAAGTTGACGGTTTTCGAGAAAAATCAAATTTTATGTTGAAAAACATGATCAATCCTTTGGTTTTGTTCCTTTTCTAACGTTTGAATAAATTTTGTTTAATTAGTAAGAATTGACCATGTTTTTCAACATAAAAGTTGATTTTTCTCAAAAACGGTCAACTTCAGAGCTCATGACCAAGAGTATCTTTTTTGTGTAAAAAACATTAGCGGTTCAAACAGTTGTCTCAAAACCGTACTTTTCACAGTGGCGTAGAAGTTGGGGAGAAAAACACCCACTACCCCTTCAAAATCTTCACCAATTAAGAGTGAAAAATTTTTTTTATCGCACAGAACATAGCTTACTATGAGTAGAAAATGCTTACGAAAGCTGTTTACTGTACGATGAACGGTTCCGAAGATATTCGCAAAAAACGAAATTTTTTCTTCAATTTCAACACCCTACCCTGTATCTCGAAAACGAAGCCTTCTACGACATATGTTCACAGGGACTTTTCTTCTTAAAAACACTTGTTCTATCTCCTGTACCAGTTTATCTACAAAAACTGACTCACCCTGTATAAAGAATACGCTGCAATGAATAAACACATTCAAGATACAAATCATTATATTGACTATAACAATACAGAAAATCTAAATATTGAGATGAATAATGAGACCATATTATTTTTAGGATACATATTTTCACACACTATAAATCCAAAGTTTTAGGAAATTTTTATTGGATATTAATATACAAGTTGTCTCCAGACGCATTACACAATTCAAAGTTATCTGATATTCTTTAAATAAAATGATAATATTAACACAACAATTTTTGAAAAATATGGCATTGATGTTTCTCTTCCTAATGTCTCACAATTTCTGTAAATACAACAAGAGGTATAAATCGGATGTTGCAAATTATGGCTGTTACGGTTGATTTATTGAATTATTATTGGGAAGAATAACCATTACTTACGGCGATTTGTTCAGGAGTATTTACATCCTGCTAAAAGTTTGAATGTGACAATGATATTGATAAAAGTCTATATACCTATAATTGAATGAAAAGCAGCCATTTTATGTGATCTAGGACTGAACAGTATTACAATATTGATTAAAAAAATTATATCACACAGATAAGGGTGAAACGATAGAATCTTTTGCTAAATTTGTCATTGTCGCAGATGTCTGTAGTTGAGTAGCAGTGCGAAATATTCCATTTCAGACTCATTTCAATGCGAAATGAAATATTCCAAACTAGTTGGGAATACGTTATTTTCTGCGCTACATTACAGTGCGGAATGGTAATTTCTCAGGCAGGTTGTCGAAAAATAAAATTGCTGAACATCCTCTGTTAGAAATATATAGGTCTAATGAATGGTTTGGAACTGTTTATATAACAGTATCAAGAAACTTAGATGAAAAACAAGAGAATGTAAAAATAAGATATCAGAACATCTGCAATCTGACTTATAACAATAATTATAAACCCAATTATCAACATTCAATAGCAATACGAGATATCAAATTTAAAAGAAACGTTATTTACAATTCAGTTAAAGGAATTCACGAAAGAAAATGCTTATCGTGCAGATAGTCTTTCATATAAAATTTACTTCAAATTCGGCAAGATATTGAAATTTCAATTAAATTGTGTAAATGAAAGATTCTACATCCCAGTTAACTAAAGTGTAATGAGTTCTTTCTAGATCTGCTAGAAATATCAAATAATTACAATCAAAACATCCCATGTGAATTAAAATATGAAAATGTTCCAGACTTCGAATCAATTTCTTATTACAACCAACTGTATGATCGAATAAAGTCGTTATTCAGTAGCGGATCCAAGGTTTTGTCAATGGGAGGTTAACCTATTCATTATTAATACGATTACGTGTCATTATCGTACTTATATTACATGAAGGTTGCCTTCATGAGTCTGTATGAAAAAAACACCATCGTTGGACCACCACTGCCGTTATCAGAATTCATTACTTTTATGATTTTATTGAAATCCAGAAAACATAATTCAACAACTGAGTGTAAATTTGAATAGGAAACAAAACAACGATCTGCTCGACAAATCGGTAACAGATTAAATGTTCACACATATATAAAGAACTCATACACTGCAATGAATAAATACACTCAAGATACAAATCATCATATCGACTATAACAATACAGAAATTCTAAATATTGAGAAGAATAATGAAACCATAAAATTTTTAGGCTATATACTTCCACACACTATTAATCCAAAGTTTTAGGCAATTTTTATCGGATATTAATATACAAGTTGTCTACAGACGCATGATACAATTCAAAGTTATCTGATATTCTTCAAATAACATGATAATACTAACAGAACAATTTGTGACAAATATGTCATTGAAGTTTCTCCCCCTGATGTCTCACAATTTCTGTAAATACAACAAAAGATATAGATCGGATGTTCTAAATTATGAAGACAAGTTAGATCAAGAATGTAAACATCGGTGGGATTTCAATTCACATTATTTGATGTCTGCTCCAATATGTTGACTAATTACACTATTTTGGACCCGTCAAAGTTTAATATTTTGTGAATATTAACCTCAAGGATAGTGAATCATTGGTAAGCTTATGCGATCCGATCTGCGCCCTATATCAATTATTCAAGTAGATTCATCTCAAGATCAATCTTTTTCAATGAGTAGTATGATTATTACTATGATTGGCAATTACTATGAGTCACAATTTCGCACTAAGTTTCTATAAAAAGGACACTGAATGAGCTGTTGAATTCAACTATAGGTGGAATTCAAAGCCACACCAGTATTTCAAGGTTTATATTGTTTTGAGTGTAAACCTTTGAAGGGATAGTGAATCATTGATAAGCATATGTGATCCAATGCCTCATCATAGACTAATAATTATTGAAGTACATTCATCCTAAGTTCAAACTTTTGAATGAAGAATGAATAAAAAACTGTTGTCGTTGGTAATTACTCTCCAATAGAAAGAACTGACCGAGAAATGTTCTAGATGAGTATAACTGAATTTGATATTTCTTCATGCAATGGGCCACAATTCCATGGAAGTATATCAAAAGAAGTAGATTTTCATCTAGATCATTGAGATAACATATCAAGAACAGATAAGCAACTTCCTTTCCTTGATAATAAAATTATAATAAAAGATGGTATTCACTCGGATTCTGTTACACCATGTAATTGCAAAATAGCTCCATTTGATAGTCTTGTTCATAGATTATTGAACGTCCCCTTGAGCCAGAAAAATCACAACAATGAAATTGAGAAACTTTAGCAAATCGAGTTGGACAATGGTTTCGCCAAATCTTGATCGATTTTTTAATTTCTAAGCGAAAAAGTAACAATCTAACCAAATTAGAGCCATTATTATCAAATACCTTGATAGGATTCAAAAGATTCACTTATCATCTTTCCAGATCTGGTTTCCAGATTTGCAATACCATCTAGAACTCTCCGTTTAGAGAACACCTTTGTTAAAATTTCTGACTTCGATTGTGAGTCGTATTCAAAATTCTATGTAGGTCAAACTTAAACATTCTAACTCGGTATAAAGAACATCCTGTCCTATAAAGAAACATAAAGGTGGAAAATTAGCGTTAGCCGAACATATTTTGAATACAGGTCACACCATTTCTCAAGGGAGTTTATCTTTTTTAAAACACAGTACGGACAAATATCTAGGTAATTTAGAAGGGATGAAATGTATAAACGAAAAAGCAATCTATTAAATTCCGATTTATCTGCAGCTGAAAGTAACTACTTGCTTGCATTATTATCCCCAAATATTATTTAAGCAGGCATATTTTTATTTATAATTTAGTTTACTCTGATGATGGCCACTTGGTCGCCGTTAAGAATATTTTTAGTGTGAATGTAGATTATTTCTTATTTATAAAGTTACATATATATATTTATTAAATTAGTGGAAATCAAATTTCCAATAGTTATTTATTTCAGAAAAAAAAATTGCAATTGAGACGAAGTTAAACGACTGTATGCAGAACAATTTCCAAGTATGCGTTCGCCCAGTGAAAAGCCTTCTGAAAGAATTCATAAATATTGAAGAAAATTCTGAAGCTTCGAAATCTTACACATATTTACGGACTACCGCTACTGTTGACTAGAATTGAACAAAATGGAGGTAATAGTTCAAGTAAAATTTATGTAGAGGAAAATTCAACGCTATTGGTCTCCCTTAATCGCGGACAATTAAACTCAGATAACATGCTTGTTTCGTCAGACGAGAGTACACATCTTTTTTTTTCGAAGAACAATGAAAATGAGATTTCCTTTAGAGTTCGAAGACAATTACATTTTCTTACCTGTAACATACGGGTGATGAAAGTTCCTGAAAGAAGCGTGATTTTCAAGCTAAGGAAGTACGATCGCTTGATCTTGATATATTTTCTATGGAAACAAAATTACAGAAAAATAAATTATTCATTCAGATCTAAGCAAATTCCCATTTGAATAGAATTGTGGATACTGTGTAATTAATGATAGACTATTCCTTAAATTGATCATTTCTATGTATACGGAACCTGAAATTATTGGTACTAATGGGATGAAAAACAATAAGTATAATATTATAAATTTGCTGGCGGGTACATACACAATGAAGTTCCATTCAGAACAAACATCTATGGATATCGATAGTTTCTTGCACAATGAGAGTAGAATAATGATGTTGGTAATCAGGAAGATATATTTAAGTCTTTGAGAATAATGAATATACATGGATTCAAAAAAATGAGATATCGTGCGGATTATATGAATTTCGAAGGTAACAAACTCTCGGAAAGTTAATTAGATAAGGTGAAAATAAGACATAAAAGTGTTTTCCCCCATATACGTCAGAGTTTTATGAGCTTTTTACATTCTGCAATAAACCCTTGACGAATAAAGTAGGAGATCGTTGAACGTAACCTAACCCCTACCATTCTTCTCTGGAATTCTTAATATAAGGCAATATTACAGGTAGTAACCACGGATTACGGAATGTGTTACAAAATGTAGAGTGAATGAATTCAGTCTCTACAATAATCAATATGAGCAATGTATTAACAGGAGCAACCACTGGCGGCTAAGAGTAGTAATATTATAATAATTAATAACACTTGTAACCAATAATTTTTATTCTTATATGAACTACTCTGTGAATTCTATTCATATCATTTTCACTTTTAAAATCAATTCATAGCTTCGTATATGAAAAAGTTGTACACGTGTTGTTTGTGAACGAAAAATTACAACACAACAGAAAAATAATTTTATTATATTAGGCTTACTGACAGATAAAAGGGAAGTTTCATAAATTAAAGTGAGAATATAATTTTCCACGCCAAACTTAGAAATTTCAGTCGTCGCATCCACTGCTATTATCGTCCTCATCAAGTTCTGCAAACAACATCTGAGGACTCATTATTTAAATCATGGAGTTGACGCAGTTGGATTTGACATTGAAGAAAAAAGATCTTCATAGGAATATCTATTTTCCGTTTTTTCCAAAAAGTCTAAGAGACTTCTCAAATCACATACTTTGAGAAGAGATATTATGATGTATGTTGTTCTGTAGCTGATGTCCTCATATCTGAAGACATTGTAGCAAAATTGAGCAAAATACGCTGAATCTTCATTGACCTCTGTGATTGTCTCGTAGATGCATTGTGTTCACATCTTTATTTGTTCCAATCTGACGAACATTCTCCATCATCATAGCAAGTTTGAGCGATTTAAAGAAATGCCTATCAGTGGCCTCTTTAATAATCAAGAAATATTGTGAAGACTATGTTCTTGCTTTATGAATAAACTTGTCTCATACGTGTGGTAGTTCAACTCTATTTCTATTCTATAAGAGCAAAATCCTGGTCACCTTACACTATCGAACAACTTTAGAACATGCACCACAAAATATTAAAATGGAGCATGACATAGTTCTCATTCTGCCCTCGACATCTATATCCCAGCAGTGTACTAGGAATCTGCGTCTACTATCATATGTATTAAAATGATGTAGCAAAATAGAAGTTTTCTCATTGCTGCCCTTTTATGCTTTTCCTTCGTTATAACATTATAGCATGACTATCTCCCAAATTGTGTATACCAGAAACATGATACCAAAGCTGAGGAGCGTAAAATACTGAATAAGAGGGCAAGAGGGGTAGAGGAAGATTTTGCATGCAATCGAACAACAAACATTTTACTCCTCTTTTCGCATTTTCTTTAGATTTTTCCTTGAGAAAATAGAATGCTTCCGCCCGCCCTTCTTATATGCATTTTTTTCCAATTTGAATTAAGTTCTGGTATTCTTGTGTCAAATTCTGATGACTGAGTTTTTGAGTCAAATTGTCGCATGCTGCGCAGGTATCAGAACGTGGAATTCCGAATTTGATTTTGAATTCGTTTTTGGAAACACTCCAATATATTTTGTATGCAATTTTGAGATTGTACTCCTTAACGAATATGGGATGCATGCCGTTCACTATTAAATAATTAGGAAGGCAGACATGTTCAGCATTTTTACATCTCAAGTGATGAGACCACCTTGGCTTGAACGAACAAATATGCTGCTCCAATAGGAAAATGACTTGTAGAGGGTACTATCGAGATCGTTGTCTGCCTCGCATGTATTTAGGAAATTTTCTTGTAGTAACCACACTATTCTTTAATATGCGTAGACTGGCTTCTGTTATATGTATACTTGAAAAGGCAATTAGACATATATGATACTCCCTAAGATTATGCCTCACTTTATGATCTAACATCCCTGGTTTTGTTTTTCTCATATTCTCCGTAGTACCATTCCTTGGTCTTCGCCGCCCAAAGTCTTTATTAACATCTGACGTACTAAGTGACTATCTTGTTCGTTTTTATGGCTCATATTGTAAAATTTTATACATCTAGGGAAGGGGGTAAAGTTAATTGGATTGAAATTTTGGAAATATTTTAAACATACTTGCAATCCCGTCCAATAGTAATTTTAGAAACTTGCTTACACATTTTCGGACATAATAAGTTTTTTTGGTAGCTTCTGAATTGAGAATTTCAGATAGCTTGGACAATAAAGGCACTCACTAGGTTGGGATTAAGGAAGTCGGTCATACAGTTTTCTATAATGATAGTTTGAGAAATTCACGTTCACCCCACGAACCGGTGGATTATTCTTAACAGTGTAACGACAATTTTCAACAATATAACACTTATAACTCTGGGCACTTATGTTTGAAATTCCTCCTTGCAGTCGAATAGGAAGACAACATGACCAAAGAATGCCAAGTAGATGTATTAGTATATAAGAAGTTGCCTATAAAGTTTCTATCAATCATTTCTCAGACTATTTCTACCGCGGGTAAGAGCTCCCGCTAATCAGTCGATTATCATCCATCAATAGAACTAGATCCTCATTCATATAATGCTATTAAACTGGTTTGCATCCGTATGATAGTATCCCGAACTTGAAGAAGGCTATAACAATTCTTATTATCGAATTGATAAGGGCGACGAGGAAGTAGTAACCATATTTACGGGGTTCTATGAATTGACAGACATTGCCCATTTCATACAAGAAGCAGTAGCTATGTGGGCTAGGAGTAAAGGTATAAGAACGTGATTGAATATTATTTACAAAATCTAACAAACACTCTACATACAGATCTGAAGGAAGCTTTTTTTCCAAATGTGACCAGGTGTATGACATGTATCTGACCAGACGATAAACGTAATCAAAGTTCACACTGTGGGTGGAGTATAACTTAATCGCAGAGGATTATTATGGCAATAAGTTAGCTTGGACGATATATGAGTTTTCATTTGTTGTCCCCTGGTTTTTCATTGATATAAAGTCAAAAAACCTTATTTACGTCACCAACAAGACTTCCTTTATAACATCACACTAAATATTTTAGATCAGAATAATTGGGAATGGATAAATTTCTGTAAAGAAGGAATCATTATATGGTTAGAGTTGAAGAAGACCACTAGCGGTTATGGGTTTGAGTTTTAACAATAAAAGCTAGACGAATACTCACCAACTATCATTCGATATTTGCTGCAGCTGACGTCAAGGGGAAATCACTAGAGATCAAGAGATTGGATTTCAATAATAAAATATATCATGATACTAGCATCAATGATTCTCTACAGCGAATTCGAACGAGGAGTTTGTTGCTGCAACACTCACTATCATTGGAGAATATCAATTATCTGAATTCTCTGGGCTACCATGTCAGGAAAACTTAAAGCATTCAACAAGATAAACTTCAATGAAGACATCATTCCAGAAAAAGCCAAACACCTAAATCCAAACAGAACATCTTTCAGTAACAGCGATGAAATTGAGATTATAATTATTCAAAAAGATGTGTTGGTGGAACTAGCCTCGTCTGCTTTTTTCATCGAGATAGAATTCCAACAACAAGCGACTGGTAAGAGTGAATACGCTTGCCAATAATTTTTATATATCAGTTATGAATTGAACGGGAAAGATATAGATAAATTACGCGATCCTGGTGTTGTAAGCTTCATCAGAGCTCATCTAGCATACCCCAAACATGAATCTACACCTCTAGCTATTTTTGGATGGCCGTATAGAGTGTATTGATTTCAGTCGAAAGTAATGAGATTTTATGGATCCCGCTGTATTTTCCACTGAACTGAACCATCGACTATACCAAAACTCAACTGTTAAACATAAGCTATGATGAGATGTCGAACCGATAACGATTACTTTTCTGTATAATAATTTATTCTTCAGTCATAAGAAAAGAAATGAAAAGTTATAGTCGAATATGGATTTGGGATGTTCAATAAGCCGGAGCTGGGATTGTTTATATAGAAAACAATTATATCTTAGTACATCATTAGAAAAAGTACTCGGAAACAGCATGAAAGTTAAAAAATATAAGCATTTCGCAAATATCACGGATAATAACAACAACGATAACGACGTTGAATCTCGTGAAGAGAGATAGCGGTTAGTAGCGATGCTTTGTCTAACTCTTGCAGCATTAGCCACAGACAATATTGAATGAATTGGAAAATTTCGGCTTACAGGCAAATTTAGCGGTACTTGATAGTGACATTATAATGTGTTGTAGCTATTGGATACGTTTTTCATCACTCAGCACGTATTATTTCAAGGTGTTGGAAGTATTCTAGATAACAACACAGTAACTTGAATAGCAGACTTCCGCGGATAACTGATCTAGAAAATTCTTGGCTTTCGTATGGATTCCGCGAAACGTCGGCATCAAGTCGTGCTATTGTGACGCAGAATCCATCCGGGAGCCAAGATTTCCCAACACAGTAGCTTATTAATTGATATTGAGCTTATGGTATGCTTTCCGTATAATAAACAAAGTGAAATCAAGGATTTGGAAGCAACTCGAAGAACAGTGAAGGATACGTATTTTTCAAATATAACGACACTGTAGGTCGGTTAGGGAAAAAGCTATTGATAGCAGTCCATATAGCATTGTTAACAAATAATGACAGGTACCTACCTACTTGATAATTTGTGAGAATTCTGCGCAGATACCAAATCAACTAGTCCTTACTAATCCTGTTTGGTCACCCGACGCAAAAATTACTGTTTCGTCACCCAGACCCTTTTTACCTATTCGATATTCTCGGTTAGCTAATATTATATTCATGATATCGTGGTTAAATGAAATAGTAGTAGAAAATAAAGTAACAAAAAAAACGTATAGTAAACTAGAATTGCCGCTTCGATATATAATAAATATTATGTTGTCTTATGTGTTCAGTTGATTTCATCAAAAAATAAATTTACAAATAAGCTACTAATTTGAAATTTCAAATTTTTAATGTTACTATTAATGTGAGCTGTCGTTCTTGTTCAAAAATGGAATCTATTCAATGATTTATGGCAAAGGATGGAACAAATGGAATTTTCTAGATAAACTCCTTGTTTTTTCAAATATCTCATCCACACATTTGTTTTTTGACGAATCCGGAGAATGTTATTTATTTATCTTTTTTTAATTAAATTTATATCCTAGATACAAAATAACCTGCTTCTCTCATTCGATTGTTTGATACTCTATTTTCGCTCGTTCCCTTGTTATACTAATTGTTAAAGTGAATATAAGAAAAGAAATTGTTTAAGCCTAGATGTTCATGTTTGAAGGGGATGAGTACCCGGAGAAGCCCTTGTCTATCTTTCTAAATTATTTCAACCTATATAGGTGATTGAACGGGGATGTTTGATGTGAATCTTTTCTGTGTGTGTCGAACCTGAAATACTTCAGTTGAATTTGAAACCCCTGTTCATTTCCTCATTATCTACGTATTGAAGTAAGATGGTTTAGTTACATTGTTTGATATCACTGCTGTGGAAAACTTTATCATTTATTGAATTATCATACTTCTGAATAAATTAGTCCAGTAGACATTTTAAACTACGGATTGACACAAAACCCAGACAGGTGTCATTTAAAAGGCTAATAAAATCACTCATGCTACGTTTGTTATTAGATTATTATTATTCTATGCGAAATATATAATTTTCTCAGGAGTATTACAAAGGTACAACTATTATTGAATCTCTATACTGACTTTTCAAAAGCATTGAATAGGGTCAATCATGACATTCTTATTGCAGAACTCTGTGCGTTAGGGATTGACAGTTCCTTTTTGAAATGAATCAATGTGTCGAATAAGCTGGTCTGAGGTCCCCCAAGGATGTAGGTTCAACACGTTTTTCATTATTTATTATTGATGTTTCAGAAGTGATACAGCACAATTCTATTTTATGTTTGCAGATGACTTCAAATTTCATAGGATCATTAACAACGCCCCATGGAAATAAGCTGTAGTCGAAAGATATAAATTTATTTACTAAATTAAAGAAAATCAAAATTTCAATAATTATCTTATTTACGAAAAATTATTTGTTGCAATAGCTTGTTCATTGAAAGCAAATGTCAAATGGAAATTTGTGGGTATGATATGTCGTAGTCGAGAGGAAACAATCATAACATTCATTCTATCAAGTTATCATAGTTTGTAAAAGCTACATATTAAAAGTTCGAATTTCACTAGTTTAATAAATAAATGTGACTATAGTTTTGCTAACACAGTAGCTTCTTCAATCAACTATTACAAAGTGTTAGCGAAACTATAGTCACATTTATTTATTAAACTAGTGAAAATAGAACTTTTGATAAGTAATGCTTAGAATGGATTTTCATCACGTAATGGTTGATTCTATTCATGTATTGATTTGAGTGGAAACCGTTGTTGAAAGCTTTCGTTCCTAATATTTGATGCCGTTATTTACTAGTTTTCTTCGGAATGTTCAATACAACCAAATCATATATTCAACTCTCCCATCATATCCTCCAATTCTATGACTTGTGTGTTCATTCAAGAAAGTGATACTCGTTATATTGTCTCTGAATTCGGTTCACCGCCTCCTTTTATATAACGGTTATATCAAGAGTATTGTTAATAACAGTCACGTGATAGGTGTAGATTTCATTCTAGTTTATGTTGCTTAAATCCCCTGGAGTAATGAGTTACGAGGAATCAATCAGTTATCGCACGAGGTACCGACTTCAGAGATAATCATTTGAGAATATTGGTCAATTGAATTTCAACAAGTTCGATTTGATACTGACTTGCGACTTTTTCATTGCACGTATTTTGAGTGATACTCGATTGATTTTCGATTTATTAAAAAATTTATATTATCAAAGATCAATTGTATAAATTATTATAATCTTAATAATACTGATATGCACTTTGATAATGTTAAATGCATGACAAAAATATTGGCTGAATTTTCATGCACATGGCGCCGTCTATGTCATCGTAACCTAAAATGAACGTGTATTTAACTAATTAGGAACATCCCATGCTTTCAGTTTCTGTTAGGAAAGTTCCCGCATATGCAGGTGACATCTGCTACGTATACTCTGGCGTTTGCCACAGGATTACATAATGAAACTTGCAGGATATAGTCGTCACGTGTTTGTTGGTTATCTCTCTATTTCTATCTAAAGGCACATTGCTATCACGAAATTCATAAATTATCATTTTGCATGCAGGTATGCCATGTTAAACAAGCATCTATTTAATCGAAATAGGAAATATCGCAGATATAAATAACATAATAACTCCGAAAAGACCGCAAAATGTGAAGCCCAAAAAGTTGATCATGATCCACGTCGAGTGAAATATGGCTCATGGGTTCACAACAAGTTACTTCTTGAAAATTTTCTATTAACTGACAGACTAGTGCTATATAATGATATACAGCGAGTATCATTGATCTAACTAACAATATTTGTAAATAGGGGTTAGTATTTTGTCGATTCGTCAATTCGTCATCATTTTTTTGTTTACAAGAAACTACAATTTGCAAAGTGGTGAATTGTCATATGAAATTGATTGCTGAAAGAGAAAACTATTTCCATAGTCAATAATTTTTAGAACCAATGCAAGCGAACAATTTGCCTAAACATGTTCTGCGCTGTTTTCGTCAAACCAGGAATATTTCATTTTAACGGTTGGTAACACTTTCCGAGATGGTCGGTTAATAAGTATATTTCTCTATCATTGAATTGACTTGACAGTTTATTATATAATTGTTGTAGATGAAAATTTTCATTGAATCAAACTCCAGAAGTATATAAACAGTATTTTACAGGAGTGTGATTCTACCTACATTTACTTCGTGCGCAGTGTAAACTACGAAAATGTCGGAGTCACCATAATCTAGTCTTCGTAAATGGAATCCTGAATAATGAATTACTTTGAAGAGTAACATGAAAATGGGATGTTATATCTTTGTATCACTTCTGTTAGTTGTTACAGCTTTACAACTGAATGCCTAAACAGTGAATGAAATCGCGATGTAACGAAGCAGATCTGAAACACTCGCATGTTCAAGAAGAAAACGAGAACATACTGAAGTGGTTGTAGATGATTCTGAAGAGAGTGCAATTCGGAATATCATTTTTGATAAGTATAGAAACAAGGAAAATATAACTCCAAACACACAAGAATAAAAATTTCTGTGTACAGCAGGTTGTCGATTAACTCTCTAAATTGGTTTGAATTTCAACTTTTAGTAAATTTAGAGAAATCCTACCATCGTTAAAGATAATTTTAGTTATCATAGTACTGTAATGAATGAAAAATGGTTAAGTAGGAATAATATACATTATAATAACAAATTCTTGACACCAGTATTCTTGGGGTTGGTGAAAATGAGTAAGCCACAACCAGTATACGTATCTGATATGTTAGCTCAAAAATCTGAATATTGAGCGTTTCAAACACATACCATTTCCTTTTTGACCTCATTGAACACCTAGGGTATAACTGAAAGCTACTACAGGGATAACGTTGGTGCAGATAGTAGTTCGAAAAGCAACACGTGGAATATGTTCAAAGAATTCGACATACTAAAGAAGTGAATAGTTTTGTGTTATTCTTGATGTGCAATATTTAGTGTTTAAGTCTACCACGCCTTTTCAACTTGCGTTTGTATACGGGGTGGGATATGGGACGGACCCCATTATTTCAAAATGGTCGCAAACTGATGTACGAAACTTTATGAAGCTATTTGAAAAAAAATTTTTTACTACAAACAATAAACTGTAAAAAAGTACTCCTTTGCAGTTTGCACTGCCCTCCAATTTCAATAAGTGATCCTGGCATTGAGCCATTTTGGTCACAGCACCACGTTTATGGTTTTGGCAGATTTTCAAAAGCGAAACCTTGCCAAAGCTGTCTGTGGTAACGCTAACGCCAGTATTGGACAGTGGACTCATCAGACTCGTCACAACAAGTGTCTAATTTTCTTTGAGCTGCTCATTCGGGAGGTAATTTCCGGTATAAAGTTACAATTTATAATGATACGTCGTCTGAACGTAATCCAAGGCCCAGATCTTCATTCCTTCATTATTTTGCAGCCTTGGATATTATTGAAACCAGCAATTGCCTCAAAACGTTACCAACTTTTCGTTGATTGTTAGTGATTCAGCTGGTATAAAATTTGTTTTGCAGTCAAGGAGAAAATGCATCTCATATCACACGAATTGCGGGTAATTTATCCATCTCTCGTCCAAGTTGTCTTGTGGGTTTGTCGTCGAATTTGAGAAATGTTCATATTTATACAAATCTATCGCGAGACGTTGCAGTTGTAAAAGTTAACATTCATGATGTATGTTTCTTTTTGCAAACGCAAAGCTCCGGCAGAATGTAGAACCACCATGAAAGCCAAAATTTGCCAAAATTGTTGGTTTTCTGGATATTTTTTATTGAGATTGGCAATAACTTGCTAAGGTTCTGAATTGATATGTATACGAATTATTTGTTTCTTATCTGTTTTGAGGAATAGACTGAAAATATCGATGGTGGTAGCCGTTACTTCATGATAATTTTTCATATTGATAGAAGAAATCATTATTAATGTATTCTTATATCACTTACATATAAGTGATTAGGAAACGAATTTGTAGTTTTAAGCTATTGCATATAGCTTTTATCGCGGGCTTTGAGCGCGGCGACCGAATCAAGAAAAAAAAAACAAAAGACAAATACCGTAACGAAAATCTAAAAAAACAAAAAACAAATACCGTAACGAAATATCCTAAGACCCAACACTCCGCCTACCATGTAGCTCGGCCGAGCTCAAAATTGTCGAAATATTATCGAAATGTTAACTTTGAACCTTTTACAAGGTCGTGATAGCCCCAAACTGAGTCTGAAACTGTTTTGAATTGGTTAATTTTTGATAAATCGAATGACGTTCACGTGAGAAGCGAGTAGCTGGCGAGTTAGAAAAGTGTAAATTTACGGTACATAGAACGTCTTAACGAGGACTTTTCGCATGCGGTTTTCGCTCCATGTCGTCAGTTTATGAACAGGGTCAACTAAATAGCATAGTCTCGGGCCCCAAAATGTCGATTAAATAGGAAAATTTAATTAAAACAGTTTGAGATATTCTCAGCTGTCACCTACTAGCATCTGACGTGCGACGTACGAAAGGGAATTTTCTAGCTACTTAAATATACCGAAAGCGGGTAAAAGCTAGCGGCCCATATCCCAAAATACTTTATTACAACTGGCGCCGGCCGCACGGGGTTCGAAACGGCCCCAAATTAACAAAATAGAGGTAAAATGTATAAACTCTAACTTACGTGCAGCGAGCTCCTCGAGGATATGTCAAAATTATTACGTTCGTAGCTGATTACATAAGTCGTCTGGCGTTCATGCAATTGTGTTTTTATACAATTCGAACCTTCTAATTTCGATAGGCCACGTGAAAATCCCGGAGCCGGAAGCGCTATCGAGATCTGAACGTTGAAACTTTCGTATAAAATTGTGTTTACAAGTCAACTGACCACCATATATAACTCTACTACCGGTAGTAGAGTTATCTATGCACTTGTCACAGAATACTCTTCATAGAGATCAAGATGATACTCTTTCTTACTCATAATTCGTGAAGATTTTGAAGGGGTAGTGGATGTTTTTATGCCCAACTTTTTCCAGTGGCGTAGTGCTATGCAATAGCTTTACCGCGGCAGTCCCCGAGTGCCACATGTTTCTTTTTTATGCTATCAGATTGAAAATATCCAGAACACTTTAAGTTGAATCGAACGAGTATTGGGTGAACCTTGGTTTCCCATCCCAAACATCTTGACAAACGGCAACGTCGATGCATTAGGATTCGATATCCACATTTTTAGCTTCATATTGGCTGCCACTGGATTGATTATCTACCTCGATTTGACCTTCATCATCTTCGTTTCCTAACACTATGTTGCCGGATTCAACAAGATCATCAGATATTATGGAAATCTCAGGTTCAAAAAACATGCATCGCTTCACCCTTCCCTATGGGATATAAAATTGTATCTATATTGAAATTTTTTTCTCCCCTGACTACTTGAGAGGAAAACCTATAGTGTTCGGAAAACATCGTGTGAGCTAGTGGTGGAATGTTGGAAGAGCAGACAGACATTCGAATTTTTCTTCAAAGTTTGGGGGTTATAGGCATAAGAAAAGATCTCGCTAGAAAAAGAGTTTCAAACTTCGCCGTGCGAAAAAATGAAATCTGGTTATCGTGAGATTGACAACTAAGGGGTGACTAGCTTGAGCTCGCCAAGTCCGCTACCTGAAATATCTCGTGATGGAATGGAAGACAAGATTTTTGATGTACACCGACCATGGAAATATTTATAGAAAAGTGAGAGCTCATTAATCAGACGAATAGGTCTCATCTGAATAGAAATCGAGAGCTTCAGCATATGTTTTATGTTTCAGGATAACGTCTGTAGATGGCGTAATGAGCTGAAACTCGAGTTACGGAAAATATAAATAAAAGTGATAATAACATAGTAATGTTCAATTTTCCAATATGGATCTAATCTTCAAGCTATAGCTGCGTAAGCGGTCGGTGTGATACCCTTTAATTATTAGGCAAACGTTGACTCATTATTTCATACTGATGCTCTTTGAAGAGTTTGTATGTAGTATACGACCTTCGCTATTTGAACACTTTTGCCAAGAGGGATATAATTCATTCATCTACTCGAACAATTTCAAACGGTTCAGATTTTACTGACTCAATACTGATATATGTGATAGTTGATAGGAATCCACATAGTACGTTATAAAAAATAAATTTTCTCTCGACTGGATAGAACCCTACAATGCGGCAACGTATTTCACATTTGTCTTGGATTTAATCCTGTCGTGACCAGCAACCAGGACGTTCCGAACCGTAGTTTCGTTCGACTGAACAAATAGGGATCAAGTGTAACGATCGATTGTTTTAAGTATACCACGTTTCTTTTTTATGTGACTTGCTTAATTTAGTAGACAATAGATTTAACATAATCCTAGAAATAGTCTTCCTGTTACTAAATACTGGTGTCGATGGAACTGTGTAAAGGTGTGAATAAGTGAAGTCAAAATAAAAAATAACATTTATTTAACCAACCATTATACTGGCAATACAGGAAGTGTCAACTTCAGCAGCTTTCACAACATTTCCAATAATATGAAATTAATCAAAAATCAAATATACCGAACAAGTATGGAGAAGAACGATTGGTAATCTTAAAATTTTCCTTGTTTTATATTTCGTGATCTATTTCAAATAACATCCTTTTTCTCTACGTATTTCAGACCTACCACGGTGAAGTTGCCTGAATGCATTTTCATACTGATCTATTTTTATGGGGAAGGTGGTGTTCAGAAGGGAATGAACTTGAGTAAGTGTTCGATTCTACATCTTGGTTATGACAATCCCAAAGCTGTCTATGTTTTAAGTGGAGGGCAATACATTGCTCCTATTGAAGTTGAAACCCAAATCGATCTAGGTTTTGTCATTACTTTATAGATTGAGATGATTTTTAGAACACACATCTTGTTCCGAAGTGAATTGATTATCAAAAAAAAACAAAGTTATATGAATGACAATCTTCGATCTTTTTTCATTGGAATCAAACAGTGTCTCATCATACTGTCCTACATTGGCATGTTCGTAGAGCAAACTCTTACACATTCAGAAAAGATTTCCTAAGTCTGACTAGAGAGTTCTTCAGACTGTAATCTGTAATGAAAGATATGTAACTCCTTGAAGGAGTCCAGCGAGAAGCACAAACACAAACATTTCGATTTGTACAAGACACATTTTCGATTAACTTCAAACCTTACCTTAAATTCTCAAATCAGATTTCGTGGTCACGAATATAAGTTATCGCGAGAAAACATCAAATCCGCAATTCGCAAATATTTTCTATCGAACAGGGTATTCCTACACTGGAACGGTCTTTTGGATGATATCGTGTCGGCTAGATCTATTAATTGCTGAAAAAGTTGCTATGATTCTTTTAATAAGTACCGCAGTGTCCCCATCGCTTTTTAATACTTTTTATTTAGATACCTATGGTGAGCGATTTTTTTCTTATAACTAATTATTATAATTTATCAGCACTACATTGTCCTTTGTTTGTATAATTTATTTCACATTATTTAGTAATAAGTTCACGAATTTTGAGTTATTCTAACTTTTGTTCAACTGTCCTATTTCTTATTTAGGTTAAGTATCACTGTTCACATTTTGTATGAGTACTATGAATTTTGGGCATAATAGGTTCTTCAAACTTCTGCCCTTGCCAAACACGATAATAATAATAATAATAAATACTGAGCAATAGATTTCAAATAATTTAGAGAGTGGTACCCAATGAAAATTGATAAGTTGATGTTGAAATGAAGTTTTGATTTGGATGATTGTAAATTATGCATCTTCTAACTGTGCCAAAGAAAGTGAGAGCCTTGTCTCATGAACGAAAAAAAAATGAAAATGAATAAAATTGCATTCTAGAAAATGTTTTGAAAACTATGGAAAACTTTACTTGGGTTTTGCCTATTTAAACTAAAAACCTCAAAATAACTCCCAGCTTGTTCATCCTAATCATCTTTCTACTAAATTTATTCCCATTTTTGGTTCTCAACAAACGAATTTTTATTTCAAAAATGTAGTTTTCACTATCACCTTATATTCAACCTCAATAATATGCATGCTATTTGTATGATACTGTTAATTATATTATTATATTAGCTCAATTGAATTGTTTATTTTCTTTTGATTTTGACAACTCGACATAACATGTACACGATGTAGCTGAACATATTAAGCACTTCCGAGAGGTTATAATAATGAGCTATCGAGATGTATGGAGGAAAATTGTTTTTATTTTTCAATTTAGTAGTAAATACCATTTTTTTCATCGAGTTTCGAGAACGATATGCTCGAGACGATGACCGTTAGTAGCAACCACTAGTTGTACCATCCCTGGAGTTTTGTACAGCTCGATCACAGGGGTTCTGCATTCACTTCTTCAATAATCCCCTCCCTTATCGCTGATGTGGGGTGAGCGAGTTGTTTAAATACTCCCTAAGATATCATCAACGGAAAAAATCGCGAATGATGAATATGGCCACCCTACATCACCCCTCAGAGAGACCCGTCCTCTGAAAAATATTTCTCTAATAACCTTGAGTGAATTTCTGGTGATGTGAGTCATAGTTCTATCCTTCGAATCTGAGCTTCGTAGATTATGAGGAGCTGCTGGGATGTAAAGTAGCTCTTGGCTCGGAATAGACAACAAAGTTTTTGTGAAGCGGTTTTCGCAATGGACCTCACATGATATTCCCATGAGCGGGTGCTGTTGGTAGTGATCCCGAGCATGGATATGGAAGACTTCGTAGGAATAGTTGCACCTGACATCATCATATTAGGGTTTGTGGGATCCGCCTTCCTAGAGAAGAAGCAAGTTTGAGTTTTGGTTGCATTAAACTGTACTACATCATCAGATCCCCATTTCAAAATCATTTGCCAGATCTCCATTAATGGCGTCGAACTGTATCTGTCTTGCTCCTCTGGCTTCATTTATGGTATAGGGGCTCTAGATGAAAAATCGGTATGGAGTGTACCATCATCTACAAAGTGGTGGACGGGTCAGGTGGTCATTTCCAGTTGGTCGTTGATATGAAGCAGAAACAAAACAATTGAATATATATTTATTACCAGTAAAAACCGTTTGTTTCGAAATGAACAACGATCAATTGATCACTTGACGTCAGTAGGTATGGGGTCACTTTGGCCCGCCTGATAGAGAGCCTTATCAGTTGTAGGCAACCAGTGATACACTCGTGCATGCGCGGAATGCCCAGACAGGTATCGGTAAGTACTGACCCTGTATTACCGGCCGGGTAGACGGTTAGGGTGTGGTCTCGCCTCTAACCTCTAGGTGTTACCGGGTAGACGATTAGGGTGTGGTCTCTGACCGCTAGGGGCCCTTCTGCTATGGTTGTATGGTAGAGTCAATGGAGACCGAGTAGTGGTAATCAGCCTGTATATACAAGATCGTTCAAGGTAGACAGCAAGCAATATGTGAGGTTAGGGAGAACTTCAATGTAAAGCAGCATATAGGTATATTTGTGTGGCTGGTTAGATACGAGTGTAAATAGTTGAGATGTTTCAGTCTATGAATATTTATGGAAATAAACTACATTCTTAAAATGATTCAATTTATCATTCTATAGTAACAATCACGGTTAAACGGATAAATCATAGCTGTTTTGAAACACGTCGCTAACGTATTAAGATTACAGTGATGTGCGTTAGAAGCCGCAAATATTTTGATAACCAACACTTGTTAATATTTACCAGGCTCGGACTGGCCCTACACATTTTTTTCTCCATCGAGCACGCTTCAAAAATTCCACGAATGTAGATATATATATATAAGAATTTCAGGTATGGAAGGCATTATGTTAGATATATATAAGAGTTTCAGATAGGTAAGGCATTATCTGTAAAGTTGTCGATAGAGCAACGTGTTATTATTCATTCTATGCATACATGGAGTCCAAGCGAACGAATATCTAGTAAAATATGCATATATATGACGGAACATTCCAACGG